>OY751313.1:47625321-48028717 GCA_963564615.1 Rhorus exstirpatorius
GGATTGAACATTCGGATGTATGAAGACAAATGAGAAATTTGGTGAAAACCTGTATTGCAATTTGTAAATTATCATTGATATCTAAGATTTATAAAATTGTAGAAAAATACCCAGTACACAGCAATGGTTTCAATGGCAATTAAACGCCTTTACATCGAGGAATGGCGGGAATCCTCGGTGCATAAAGTTCATTCTTTTGATCGAGGTTTTTTTTCCGGCCAGCTTCTGATTTAAAAAAAAATCTAAATGGAACAAACTCTTTCATAGTTTTCTGAGTGGTATATGAAAAATCACGAACCGAATCCGAAAGGCTGAGGTCCCCATAAGCGTGGATCGAGTTGTCGTGGAATGGCTCGTACATGTGCACACAACTCTCTTTCGGGATTGTAATTAACGACTCCGTTCGGTCGCCGGCGTAATTGGAAGGTCCGACTTCTCTCGGTCCTTGCCAATTGCCAAGCGGCTGATCCTCTTCGTTTATTCGAGTGTGTAACGTATATGAAAGCGAGAAATGAAACGTCGAGCGTGTAGCTAAGTTAAGAATTTGAACGAAAAACAAATTTGTTAAAAAAAAAAGTAATAAAAAAAAAAACAGAACTCTCGTTCTTGAACTAAACGTATTATAGCTATACCCTTCTCGTTGGCGAAAGGTATTCTCGACATCAAGGTCGAAAAAGTCGTTTAAGTTATTATTACTCGTTTAATTTTTTTGTTACGCTTCGTTAAAAAAATTTTTTTTTAAATTCATTTTATGGTATACTATGGGTAGAGGCATTGAAATATCAACAAAAGAGCCTTAAATTTTAATAATCGATCGTAATCCAATTGAAATAAAAGTGACAAAAATGTATTGAAAATAAAATTCTTGAATTAACCGAAGATTACTCATTTTTTTGTATAAACTTTAATTTTAACTTTCGGCTTTCGGTCATTTTCTCACGAAAGGGTCCCATAAAAATGGAATGGCTAGCTTGGCGTTGCTTCTATTTTCGCCAGAGAATGATCCATAATTATTAATAATTTAGAATTTTCAGACTCAAACAAAAGAAAACAAAGGGGCAATCGTCAATGTTTATATGATATGGCATATTATTTCGATTTCTGAATATTCAATCTATAATGACTCAACTTCTTATGAACGTGCGAAACTAAAGTTATGGGATATTATTTGCGAGTTTTGTTTTTTCATACTTTCACCCCAACATTGATTTTCTTTATCCGCTAAGACGTTTTTTTTTTGTTGTTGAGTGATTGAAATATTTACGAAAATTTTGAACCAACCGATTTATAATATGAATTAAAAAATATTCCAAGTTTAAGAATATCACACTTAATCCATTTGTCCTGGAACGTTAAGAAAAAAAAAATAAAATAAAATGAAACAAAACAAAGTGTCGGAAAAATTTCGAAAATCAAATATTTTTCTTTCTTGAAATCCTTATTGATTCCCTACAAATCGTGCCAAAGCGTCTCAAGTTCGCAAGAAGTTTCGAGATAAGCGCCCATGAAGTTTCACGCGCATTCTCGATGCTTGGTCGCCTCTGATTCATTCCGAGAGATGCAGCCTTAATTGAATGCAATGATCAAGGGAATATTTTTTATTGATTTTGGCGGAGGAATAATCGAATCGCAATTCACCGTTTTGGTCGCAGATACGGCTTTTATTTTGTATATTTTGATATAAATTTATAACGTCTCGTTACCCGATCAAAACGGAGACGCGATATCCGATTTACTATCTTGTTTTTAAAAAAAAATTCGAACTCTTCAGACGCGAGTTTTTAATTTTTATGCTTTTTCTTCAATAAATTATTCGATATTCGTGCTTTTTTTTAAGAAATAATTCACCGAATAAGTCCGTTCCATAAGCACAACGAGCACCGAAACAAAAGAGTGCAACGATGATGGTATACCAAAAAAATTTGTGAAGCCTCTGGTACTAACGATGTTTCGGTTTTCTCTCTTTTTATCTTTACATGCTTGAACTTGTTCCAATGTATGTCTTTCATTGTAGTTTCAGCAGACGCTCCTGACCTACATGCGAGATAAGGTGTGGGAGTTTTACTTTTACGTGGCTGACGGCTGGCCGGAGGTCCCGATCTGCCTTCACTTTCCAGGAATGACACTCTCCGTAAGTACATCGCGACGCATATATGCCCTTATAATCACCCTCGTACGGTATTTCCAAATTATTTTTAGCTTTTGGTTCTTTTATTTATGTATTTTTTTTTTTTTAATTTTTTAATCGCTTACCCATCGTATATATGTCATTTAAAAGAAACGAAAGAAGAAAAAAAATTGATTTTTTCTTGCTTCGAATCATCGTTAAAATAAAGACGGAGTGGAGGAAAGATTAATGTAGAAGGTTGCGAGGATACGTGTATGGCAAAAGGTCACGATCGATCTACTTCGTTCTCGTTCCTTCGGTATATAACCTATTACTCCTGTTTGCGGTCTCGCAATTATCTCCGAACGTTTTTTCGAACGACAATAATCATTTTTACCCAAAGCTATGATCGATTTTTAATTTTATTTGCAATATCATTTTATTATTGCTGCACGGGTATATTCGCGTTTTGCATTGTGGACGTTTCGTTTTGGCAATCGATATGAAAATAAATATGCTTCGATCGTACGATAAAATTGCCTTGTTCAATCGTTCGTGGAGCATTGAAATTGTTATTTCAGTACAAATATTTGATTGATTCTTTTTTTTTTTACTTTTAATCAGTTGGATGTACAGTTTTAAAGTTTCATTGCATTGGCAATGTTCCCTGAACTCGGGAATAAAAATTGTTATTATCGTTGATGGAAATAATCAACGACTCTTGGTCGTTGAATTTCGTAATATTTTCGATCGTCATGAGCAGACAAATTCTAGAAACATATAAAACGATGTAATATTTCATTGAATAAATGATGTAAATTTGAATATATCGATTGTGTTGAATCACATTTACTGTAACATGATACTGAGGCAAGATATTGTACTGATGTCACCATGATTGCATTAATATGCGAGCAACAATATTAATAATGTGGCCCAACGTATAACATCGATGGTATCATATACAGGATTGAACGGAGAACTTATGGTATTCCTCTAAAGCTATTAATTCAAGTTTACCAGATTACGAATCAATCCAAGCACATTTTCTCGGATCAACTAAATTTTTATTGTTTTTACATATATACTTTTCTTCGGTGAATTGACATTCGGCATTTATTTCGCGCATAAACATAAAAAAAAACTCACTCAAATATCATCTTCACCTTAAGATTGGTCCTTTGCATCTTCACGATTAGATTGAAATTTTTTTTTTTTCGTAATTCTTTTATGATAGTCAGGCGCCGTTCGCGGAATTATAAATTGAAAGATTTTAAACTTTTTCGTGTTCGAGGAGAACATAAAAATAAAAAATTCAACGATCCCAAGCTCAACGCCATTAAATTCTGTCACTCGATTATGAATTTATATAGCGATGTAAATTAATTAATTCTGATAGCATGATAAATGTAATTAATGTTCGCATAGTGAACGAAGATTTTGGGGATAATTCGTTTGACAAATAGAATTTTCCTTCGCGCCTCATCCTCCATTCTTCATTTCAGCTGACGATACATTAGCTCGTCGACGTTTCAGTATAGATAAATTTCACATTGAAAAATTTATCATCAGCGAGAATCGTAGATTTTTCAAAAATGTTTCCTTCCCCTCTGTGTTATAGTCTGCGAAATCATTCTCGTTTCTCATTCGTCCTTCGTTGTATATCTGGTCTTGAGTCATATAAGGGATGAGTTTGGCCCACATCGCGACTATGGCTGGCTACAAGCCAACTTTTCCATACTCTCATGCTCATCAGCCCCCCCCCCCCCCCCCAGATCACACGATACCCGCAACGTCCTCGGGTTTTCATCGTTTTTCGTCAACTTCGATCGCACAATAATTTTTCCCAACGACTCTCATCATCGTTCTATATCGTCAATTATCATCGCGTTGTATTCGAGGCACTGACGTATTAATGGCACGGTTTGTTTCTGGCACAAACTACCACGGTTGAATCATCATGCAGGGGTGATTATAGTTTCGCGTGTGATCAATCGTGACATCGGTCATTTTATGATTTGAAAAACAAAAATTGAGAAAACGGATTTTCTTTTACATTTTATTGTGTGTATGAGGGCATTCTCCATCGGTTCAGCCATTATATTTTTCGGAACATTTCTTCATCACCAACAAAGCTTTCCCTATATTATATGAGGAAGCGAAATGATGATGTGCTGAAAATTCGTAATTTGCTTACATACAATACAGTGACATGGAAAAATTCTGGATATCAATGTATGCGCGATATTTTTTTTTTCTGCATAGAGGTATAGTTAAAGTACGTCATAATTTTAAGGCTTGTTCTGACGTAGCCGTAGGGTCGTCACGCAAAAAAAAATATATATATATTATAATACTCGCACAATGAACGCAAATCCATTTGTTTATGATGTAAAAATTCTCCTCAGTATTCTCTTTCGCGTTCCCGCAAAGTTTCTCCCTCAGTACGACTTATTGTCGGTGTGGCAGATTTTTGAATGAAGTTCAGTAAAAACGTAATGTTAATCAAATAGGGAAACTTCCGGAGCTCTGGGGCATGTGTTAATATTCAGATTAAAATTTCAAATTTTGGAGATATTTGTTTTTAATTATTTGGAACCCTTCTACGAGAGGATGCAATTGAAATTCGAAAATGACCAAAATAAGGACCACCCTAATATGTTGTATAGATATTATACATTCAAGCTGCTCCGACAAATAAACTGAACCATTTTACTAATTAATTAATTACTAATTAATTAATAAATTGAACGCGTCTTATAACTACCTTGTTGTTGAATTCGCAGCCTCACGGTTTGCTGTACGAGAGCGTCGGTGTGTTTTGTCCCGGTGAACGTTTGAACTGTTTGAGACTTTTGCGGGATGAGGATCTTCTGATTGACTGGTCAAAGCCGCTGTACATAAATTTTGTTCATTGCGACATTGCGGACGAGCTCGTGAGGCTTTACGAGGGTACGGGAAACGTCGAGCGGGTACTCGGCGATGTATGGGCATGCGAGGAGCCGGAAAATACAACGCAAATCGAGGACGATACGAGCGACGGTGGTGAGCCCGACGTTCAGGTATTGCCGCTAAAGGCCGAACACGCCGAAGGAATACACGAGCTATATCCGGCCAATGATATGGAGTGTCATGAGCTTTTTCTACGTTTGATAAGAAGCCTACCGGCGGCCGGTGTATTCGCGAACGGCAGCCTAGCCGCGTGGATGATACAATCTTACTACGGCGCCATGTTCTCGATGCAAACGAGACCGGAGTATCGAAGAAAGGGATACGGTACGCGATTAGCCAGGTAAGAATTCAATGACTCTCCATCACCGAACACAAAAACATTTACAAGTGCGAGTTTAAGAAAAATCACATTACGAAACACTCGAATATAGTCGCTAAATGACAAAAGCAAACAAACAAAAAATTGGAAACTTGAGCATTGCTTCCTCATTATACAAAGTAACCTCGCAAGGTTGCTTTTCGTAGTTTCGTAAATGCGAACATATATGGCATTCGAAATTTTGAATTTGTTAATTTTCACCTGAGTTTCGTCATAAGCGACCCAACCCAAGCCACCTGTATTAACGAGCCCTTATGTGGAATATACGCAATTATATTTGCTCCTACCGGTCTTACCACGAAACGTTGATTTCACGTCGATCGGTCAACTGCTGGCTCAAAACCCTCACAGCCACGATAATTTCCATTTTACGTCATTCTCATAACGAAAAATTTGAGACATTACAGTAGCGTTTCGGCATATCGCCTTTTCGCACTGCCCTTTCGAAATAACGACAAACAAAAACAAAAACTTTCTCATATACAATATGCCAATTGAATCTTCACGCGGATATATCAGCATATATGCTACACATATATGCCTCGTTATTTTTCGCAGATATCTGACAAAGGCCGTTGCCGATCGGGGTTACAATCCGTTCGTGGTCATACGACCGGAGAACGAGGCCAGTCAGAGTCTCTATAAGAAGCTGGGCTTTAGCAAGCTCTATCAGACGATAAGAGCGACATTCACGCCGTACGATTGGGATGAACCGTCGTGCGACGTGCCAACGACGATAATACGGGAAAATCTTGAGAACGCGGTGCGACAATTGACGGTACAGCAGAGGGTGCTGGAGGCTTTTCAGAACGACGAGGAAGCAACGATGATGGCCGAGTCGTGCGAGGATCCCGACGGTGAGGAAACGATACGAGATCCAACGGAATCGCCGAAGGACGATTACGACGGGCAGATCGATGATATTGCCGTTGTCAACGGTTACGCGAGAGACGACGTCGAGACGATGCTCGAGCCGATCGAGGAACAACCCGAGGATAGGATAGAAAACACGGAAAAAGAATTCACGGCGGATGAGATGTCGAGCGATCGCAGGATCGATGAGGATGAAAGACCGGAAGTCGAGGACAGCAATGAGGGCGACGGTGGAACGAACGTTGGCGCTGAATAGAACGATTTATAGATCCGATTCGCATGCGCGAGGGCATTCCGCGAGTATTCGAACGTCCGGATGATTTGATCGTTTGCGAGCACGATCGTTAGCGAAATGATAATGGGTTGGGGGAAATGAAGAGAGAAAGAGAGAGAGAGAGAGAGAGAGAGAGAGAGAGAGAGAGAAATGAAACGTCTGAGGTTCATCGAGGATACGACAGATTCGAAACAATCCAGTAAGACGAAAGAAAAATGTTCCAAAATGGGAGTCCGCGGTACTTTCTTCCTTTAAGGGGAGGATCCCCCCCCCCCCCTTGAACGGGGCACACACACGTTGATTCAGGTAAGTGATGGAAATTTCATGCAGTGCTGACAATTTATTTTCTCGGGTAACTTTTTGCGCCGAATGCAAGGCCAAAAATCGCAGAAAAATCAACGCAATACTTGGATGACGCTTTTGAACTTTCGAATTTGTAAGGTAACGGAAGGTATCGCAAAATTTGTAGCCTCGTTTTTTTCAAAAAATATCATTTTTTTGGAATAAGCGCGAACGTAGAGGCGCGGTGTGAGCGGGCACGCATATGAAACAAAAGCGAGAGTCGGTCTGCTCCTGGGACTACACGGAAAAAAAAAGACATTTCAAAAAATAATAACTGAAATTTAAAAAATACAACGATGAAGAGAAAAAATGCAGTCTAACACGGTAAATTAATCTCTTTACAGTGTTTTGATCAAAAATTAATGTGCGGAATATACTTCTGTACTATCCGTATAACCATGTTTGTTGGTTTAAACTGTAAAAACAACTGTTTCCACTTCAAAAAAGTGACACTGTAAAAATTGAAAATGCTCGCAATTAATTTTGCTATGGATAAAATGAAAAACCAATAGATTTGTGCAAGAAAAATTTAAAAACTGACGCATTAAAATGAACTGTACAGAGAGAGTATTTTTACGAATGTAAGACATAACAAAAAATACTAAATTCTCTATGAAAAACAGAAATTGAAATAAAGAAAAATTGTAGCACGCTTTCGTCGAATTCAACTGTGAAATAATGGAAAATTTACAGTTTTAAAATGTGTATGGAAAATACGACGCAAGCAAGAAATTCATAAGGATCAATAAGCGTTCATAAAATCAATGGCGTAGTGGTATAGTGTCGGTCGTTAGGTAGGTCTCAGGTAAAATCTTAGGTAGGCTCAAAATTAATTTCGACGGAAAAAAGTCCGGACCACCGAGCCGGAAACACTCGTAAAAAAAAAATCTCCAAATCTTTAATTTTTTTTTTTTTTTAATGATTATTTAAGGATCGAAAGTGTTGAATTCGTTTACTGCGGAGGACCGCGGGTTCAAATCCCGGTCAATGACGATTTTTTTTTTTTGCAAAATTCATAGTATTTTCAAAGATAATGGAACAGCAGTTTTAAATTCGTTCATCGATTTAATTGCTAATTGATAGATAATAAACTACATTTATTATGCTAATTCGACCCGCGCTTTTCAAAATCTTCTAAACTTTTATTTTTTACAGTTCACTTTGCAATTTCTCAAACATTAAACCCGAAAGGATGCGCTATTTTATATTATAATTGATTTCACAATTTGTACAGTTTGTCACAGTGGTAAACTCTATTTACACTTTTAAACTGTAAAAATTCATTCTATCACTTGGTCCTTTTTATTTCAAATTCTAAAGAATTTCCGAAGTTTTCCTCCCGAGAGGCATTCTCTATTAACAAAACTGTAAAACATGATGGAAACATGACTAGAATTCACAGAAAAATTTTTTCCGTGTAGAAAATGACGTTTTTTTTTTTTTTTTTAATTATAAACTGTACGGTAAATAAATTTTAGTTTTCATCAGTATCTTCAATAATGTTTATCGCATCGATCCAGCAAAGTTTCGTCCGCTCGTCTATAGTTTTTTTTAAGTATTCGGCCTTGCATTCGGCGTACAAAAGTTACCCGAGAAAATTGATCGTCAGCCACCTGCATGGACCATCCACGAACCCGAATCAACGAGTGTACCTTTCCCTGATATATGAGAGGCTCCGGGCTACGGTGTCGCAAACCAGAATCATAGCACAAACATTCTCGTTATATTTGTTCGGTTTTTTTTTTTGCTTTGTTTCGTTGTTTTTACCCGAAAAAAATCCTTATCCGTGCATGGTTTTTTTTTTCCATTTTTTTTTTTAATCCGATATTCTTAGGAAACGACAGACGCGCGAAATTCCAAGCGAGTGATTTTCTAGTAAATTTACTGGCGGACGTGTACACCGAGCACGAGTTTACCGCAAAGATTGCAAAAGATTTTTCGCATGTGCCATGAATTCGTTGATTTTTCTCAAGAAGGTTGGTCACCTGACGCATGATGATAAGAATTTGTTCAAATTTATTGATGATACTCGCGAATAGGTATAACGACTCTGTGCAAAATTTTAAATCATTCCTCTGCATAGTTTCTCTGTAATTAATTGTTGAAGTTCTAAGAACGGTTTACAATGTCCGTAACCGTAAAACCGCTTCGGTAAGAAGTTGGAGGATAGGGAATCTGTGCTATATGGTTTACATCCCTCATTGTAATCCTCATCTGTTGTTTTTTATTTCGAATTTTCCTTTTATTTTTATTTCATTCGAAACTTCGAAAAGTTTGCGATATATTTTTGCAGAAAGGTCACGTGTTGCACCGTGAACGTTTCCGGGTCATTGCAATGAATAGCTTCACACACATGCAGCATGGAAAAAAAAATTTCCAAATAGGAATTTGAACGAAAAGGGAGAATTCTACAAAAACAATGAATTTATTTGAGCCAAAGAGGAAAACAAACAATAAACATACCTTCGTTTGACAACTTTTTTCGAACCATTTTCACTGATAAATTTTCGGCATTATTATTATTATCCAAGAATCAAAGTTTTTTGGTATCCACCGAATTGTTGATTTTTCCTTTCCATACAGTCACGCAAATTTCCTTGGACACGCATTATTTCAAAATGGCTTTTCAAATATTTTGTTTTTTGCGCCCCCCCCCCCCCTCCCCTCCTTCATCGGCGTTCTCGTTCTCAAAAGCAGTCTGAATATACATATATTTAAAGATTCGCCTCTGAATGGAGCGCTCATGCCTACGCGCGTCATCGTCAGTCTGGATATATTTTTGATGCAACCCAATTGAATATTTCGCGTCGAGCTGCTTAGACACCGAAACGGGGCTACACCGTTCGACAAATTATTCGGAGTTGAGTTAACGAAAAAGAAAAAAAAAAAAAAGAAAAACAAATTATTCGGAGTTGAGTTAACGAAAAAGAACAAAAAAAAAAAAAGAAAAAAAAAGACGATTACTCTCGTATCCTCGATTCTCAAAGCCTGTCCCGTTGATCGTCATGGGTCTCGATGATACATGATAATATTATAACGAAATGAAGAGAGATAATTATTTTAAAATAATATTCGAAATGCGACTATAGCGAGAGACAGTGGATTAGCGACTGGCTCCGCGATTGCCCCTACGGAGATTTCGGTACTCTCCGTGCCTTGTCTCATATCATAATTGTTAGAGGAAGAAGAAAGAAAGAGAGAGAGAGAGAGAGAGAGAGAGAGAAGAAGTAAAAAAAATGATAACAAAACAATGCTGAGATAAAGAGAAAATTAAATTAAAAAAAAAAACAAACTAGTGAATTGCAGGCTCAGGACCAAAAACAACCGAGTGTTGTCAAGCTGCAAGTTTGCGGACGGTTCAACCGATAAATCGCGACTCTGCAGTTGGGGATGATGAACAGGAGTCGGGGGAGAGTTTTCTCATTCGGATAAAGGGATGAAAAAAAAAAAATGAAATAAATGTATACCACACAACGTTAATTCCGAAGTACCAAAAGAGCCTGCGAGAAGGAAGAACGAGAGAAAAAAAAAACACATTTTCAATAAAATAAACAAAAAGAAAAGAAAAACAGGTAGGTCAAAGCGCGAGCGTTTGTGAATTAAAAAATTGTATAGCGACGAGAGAGAGAGAGAGAGAGAGAGAAAGAGAGAGAGCGGATAGAACGTGTGTAAGTAAACTTTATTAGCGCGCGATCGACGAAGCAATCTGTGATTATTATTTCTCTGTATAAGCAAACAAATTAACAAAAAGACGAAAAGAAGGGGAGAGGAGAGAAAAAAGGAAAATTGAATTAGTATAAAGCGACGAGTACAGGTGGAGCCAGTCGCGAATTCTCCGCGGAGATGCTTTGAACGTACCTACCATTTTTTTTTTTTCATCTCTTTCCCATTTGTTTTCCAGCATCAAGCGCGTCCGAGGGGCCGATCCAGCGTCTCTCGCTCTTTAAAAAAAAAAAAAAAAAAAGCAAAGAAAACAGCAAAAATGCTGATGGATTTTGGCTCGTGATAAAAATGATTCTTCACTATTAATGATTGATAAAGGGGCGAGGGGGCGGGATAGAGGAAAAGAAACGAAAATAAGAAGAGGAAGAAGAGAAAGAGGAAGGAGAAATAGCGATAATGATAATTATTGATAAACGTGTATAAGATTATATATATCGCGCAAAGGGGAGTCCTTGAGGTCCCAGCTCGACTCAACGAGGATCCTCGCCAACTTATAGTCACCTTAGATAGGTCGCATTAACTTGTATAATTTTTTTTCTACGTTTCATATAGCGATATAAAACGATAACGATAAAGTTTAAGATTGAAGAAGCACGATTAACGTGACGGACCGACGTGGACGAGTCGAGTTGGCGAATTTCAGGTACTTCTCGGAGGTCCCCCAACCCTCCAACCAAGAATACGATTAGTAAAAACAAACAAACAAAAACAAAAAATTAAAAAACCTCTCACGAGATTTCGTTCCAAACACATTTTTCATTTTGCGGTTTGTTTTTTTTTTTTTTTTTTTTCGGGGGCCAGCTGTGATACTTTACCCGATCCACTTTATGCTCTGATCAATTAAACGCGTTTTTTGATAGTCCAAGGGCGAGAATAAGCAAAAAAAAAGAAGAAGGCAATAAAAATAAAATGTAAAAAAAAACAGATATGTCCGGTGGGGAGAATTGCATGAGGGATAATAGCAAATTTGTTTTTTTTTAATTTAAATCAATTTTTATTTAAAATTCTTTGCGAACCCGCGCGATTGTTCATCATCTTTCTGTAAACACTGCGTTGTCTTCCACCCGGGATTTCAATGTAGTCGACGATTAAACTTTTTTTTTTTTATATCAATATTCATAGTCTTATTATTATTATTATTATTATTCGACTGAATTATGTTACATCTTCATAATAGTAATATAATTGCGTTCGATTTATTAATATAATAAGATATGGGATATTCAGGGGAAATGTCATATTTTCGGATCAATGCGTCGAGCGTAATTCAAACGGAATTTGTAATGTTCACACGCAGGATCGCGGTGATTACGAGACACGTGAACCTCCAATCGGGGATATATATTGGCGTCAATTAGAATTCAAATCGCGGATGCTTAGCTTGGATTTGAAAAAAAAAAAAAAAAAAAAAAAAAAAAGCCAAAAAAAAACAACCGAAGCTTTCGCGGAAGATGAACAAAAAGAAAAGACAAAAAATTAATAAAAATAATAATAATTAAATGATAATTCCATTGAAAATTCTGCTCGACACCGACGTCAAGTCCATTCTGCCTTTCAAAAGTTCTATGTACACAAACATACACGCGCGCCGACACCGATTTTCCATATTATATTTGTAAGAGGAAATAACGATGCGCGAAGATAAAGGCGAGAAAAGCAAGCTCAATAAAATCAAGAATTTATTGAAACTCGATGTGAAAGAGGTGTGCCGCTGAGTTTTTTTTTTTTTCTATAACAGCCACGCGATGCGAATCTCTCCCGTTGGATATACATATATATCGAAGAATTTAATGAATCGCTTTGTGCTTTAGTTTTTCAATCTTGGCACTGCTGTACGGGTACAAAAATAACTGAAATATATATATATATTAGGGTGTGCGGAAAAAAAAACAATTTTTTTTCCGGTTGCATCCACCAAAAAAAGTTGAAGTAAGGTAAAAAAAGAAGAATCCTAAAACGGGAGGTCAAAAAAAAATTATTTCGAACGGCGCATTGCATTTGAATATTTTCCATAAGAATAACACAGGAAAATATTGGGATTTCTGAATGTGGTAGTGCAACTCGTCAGAAAAAAATCACACAAAGATGTCATTAACATATTCTCATGGAGAATCGAATTTCCTACAAAAAAAGTTCTTACGAAAAATTAGCTCGGAACAACCGTTCAAGTGGAATATAACGCGAATGAATATAGTGGAAATAACGCTGCCTGAAATTGAATTGATAGGAAAAAAAAAATAATTCAAAAGGCTGTAAAAATCGAATTTTTCGCTTTACGAAAAAACTTTTCGGGGGTTTTTTGTAGAGAATGTTCTGCTCTAACAACGTCGCTTTGATAGAAGCATATAACGGTTCATTAACAAAAAACGAAGAGCAGCTGCAATATTTATTGGGCATAGTGCAAAATTATCGATAGAAATACCCTAATTGCAACAAACAGACTCTTAAAAAGAGAAACGATGATTATTAAGCATTATAATGTAAAAAAAAACCTATTCTATCTTATTAAACCAAATTCATTGAATAAAGCTTTTCTAAACACGATCAATGATGAACGTCGTTTCTTTTATATTTCTTGTTGTACTTGATTTTTTTTGTATAAGAGAAATATTTTGAGAACAATTTCATGCAAGTATGTTAGAGCAGAACATTCTCTACAAAAAACCCCCGAAAAGTTTTTTCGTAAAGCGAAAAATTCGATTTTTACAGCCTTTTGAATTATTTTTTTTTCCTATCAATTCAATTTCAGACAGCGTTATTTCCACTATATTCATTCGCGTTATATTCCACTTGAACGGTTGTTCCGAGCTAATTTTTCGTAAGAACTTTTTTTGTAGGGAATTCGATTCTCCATGAGAATATGTTAATGACATCTTTGTGTGATTTTTTTCTGACGAGTTGCACTACCACATTCAGAAATCCCAATATTTTCCTGTGTTATTCTTATGGGAAATATTCAAATGCAATGCGCCGTTCGAAATAATTTTTTTTTGACCTCCCGTTTTAGGATTCTTCTTTTTTTACCTTACTTCAACTCTTTTTGGTGGATGCAACCGAAAAAAAAATATTGTTTTTTTTCCGCACACCCTAATATATATATATATATATATATATATATGTTTCGGCAAAGGCCCCTTTGGCAAATTCTAAACCGTTTTGTCTCCGCCAATCTTGAATGCGAAAATCGGCCATTAAGGCCTTCGCTTTTGTTTAAATCATTGATATAAAAGAGGGCGATTTATAATTGTTCACAGATTGCGCAAAAAGAAACTAAATAAAAAAAAAAAAAACAAAACAAAACAAAACGAAAGAGCAATGTCTCCTCTGCAACGGAGAAAAGCTGCTGTCAAGAGAAATGAAGAAAAAAAAAACCAACAACGAACTAGCGAAACAGAAAGAAATAAAAATACATGCAAATATTCACAAATTACCATTTTAATCCGGCATATCTTATCTAGCTTGCCTAGCTCCGTAAAGGGCAACGAGAAGAGAAGAAATTTTTTTTTTTTAATTTGTCTCGCGTTTAGGCCTAATAAGAACTTTTGCGTAACGATATCAAACACCCTGATTCACGAGAAGAGCACACAACAACAATTAACAATGTAATACTTTATGTAAATATTTGCCTATCTCTTAAATCGCTCTCTCTCTCTCTCTCTCTCTTTTACTCCCTCTGTCTCTCTCTCTCTCTCTCTTTCTCTCGCACGTTGCATTAATATACAGCAACAATAGAAGATGAAAAAAAAAAACCATTGTCCGTCACAAGCCCTTGAAAAATAATTCTATACCGGAACGAGAGCGAGTCGAGGAGAGTTGGCAATCTTTAAGAGTCCTTAGCGTTTATTCGCTCAAGAAGTTACGTGAATTGAAGAAAGATAAAAAAAAAGGAGAAAAAAAACAATCTGGCGAGGAATACGACTGTTCTTTTCATGCAATAGAATAACGAGTGTCGATATCCCTTTGCCGGATCAAAACGGAGATGCATCCGAATGATCACACACGGATTTATCGGACGGGAGAAGCAAATAAAAAAAAATAAAAAAACAAAGATGAAAAAAAGAAAAGAGATGATATACGTGAGAGTGAGAATGAAAAATTGAAAAGAATGGAGCATGGAAAATATGGGACTAAAAGCTTTGGATAATAAACGAAACAAATGAATATTGACGTGTTAAAGAGGGCCATAATTTTGTTTCACACTACATATATTATCATTGACCTTCCCCGTGAATTGGGAAAACAGATTGAGAGAGCATCTCGAAAATAAAAGACCCCGAGAGTCATATTATGCATTCGAGACACACCGGATAAAAAAATGCACCAAAAGTTCAAATTGAATATAAAAACGAGGTGACTGACTGTTACTTAAAAATTTAATATCTCGCTCGATAAGTGCTGTTGTATAGTCGAAGGGTATTTGTCGTTGCAACCGTGTACGGCGATTGCATATTTCGCACGTTGATTCAATTCGAATTGTACAACGCGTGATCATTGACACGAGGTTCTTAAATTTCACGAAACACTTGCCGGATAATGAAAATAATCGCAAGTCTTTTTTTTTCAGTATTTATTGTCGACACATTTGCCAGTATATTTTATTCTCTTATATTATTATTGTCTCGAGTGTAATACTTTGAACGGTCATTTCGTTTAATTTCTCACAATTCGAGCAGTAGGTGGGAAATTTTCAATTTGTTTTCCCAATATCCGTTTAATCCTTTCCTGGTGCACTAGCTGCGTTCGGTATAAGCATTTCGATTACTCGGAGCGCTCGATCTAGGGATAAAGCGTTCGGTAAATGTTGAGCGCGAGCAGCGCGTTCCGCGGAGCGTTCGGTGAAGCATTTTAGAGTGAATCGAGGGTAGCTCCTATCCCTCCAGATTTGCACTAGAGTTTACGGAGCGTGACCATGCTCTCTACTCGCTCTGCTCCAACTTTATTTGTCTTCTCCGAACGCACCTCTTGTTGAAAAGCCGAGATTAACGACGGCGCTGCAATCGCGGTCGTCCTGGCGGTTAAATACGAAGGCGTATTTTCCAACGACAAAAATTTTCTCGTCAATCCTCATCGCCGAATTCGAAAGAAAGCCAATGACCACTATAAACAACTGTGTCAAATTTCGTCACAAAATGCATTTTCTCTTCGCTGTAGGATGCAACACGCACGGAAAAAAGAAGATCAATGTAGTTCAGGAACATCGTCGGCGATCAATGAAATATAAAACAAATGATTTGTTTGTGTTTTACATGTATAACAACTTCGTGACCATCCCTTATGCAATATATGCTCTATATTATATCGATAATCCAGAATGAATTCGACATCCACTTTTGACGTTCCAGATTTCTGGAATACTCGACGACTGTAGCGCACGAAAGTTCAAATGGCTAAGATATGTATATATATATATATATATATATATATATATATATATATATATATAAAATGATCTGCGTACATATAGTACGCAAGTGTGAATCTTAGGTAAGAATATCTCGCGAAGAATACATCTCGTACTAAAAAATATCCCGAAAGAAAATATGCTATTGCAGGATTCAGGAGCACACGAGCAATGGTAAAAACTCAACATATTACATGGACTTCAATGATCTTTTCTTCTCGATTTAATGATTCTGTACAACTCAATATAAACTCAGTATTCACTTACTGATAATTACTCTAGTCCACCGACTCCCATACTGACCTATCAACGATGACCAACACTCAATATTTTTTATAATCGTTTACAATAAGAATTGTGCTCGATACAACCCGATAAGTATAGACGAAAATGGGTCCTCGGACAATATATTATTCAAAAAGAAATTATTTGAAAAAAAAAAACTGTTTTGGGTAAATGGTATTATCGATTTCTGACCGATCGGATCGTCATTCCCATGTAATATACGTGAACAATTTACGGTTGAAAGTGAACACCTCGGAAATCATATTTTATGTCTCACCAAACTGAAATTTCATAACCGCAACTATAATCATAAACTTTGCTATTTTTAACAAGTTACCTTAAGGTTGTTGTGCTGGTTGCTCAGTCAGGGGATTGGGCGGGGTCGGTGCGCGGTGAGCGCGGGGCATGCATCGACGATACAATGTTGCATCGCTCACGGGCGAAGGGGTTCTCTTTCTCTTTCATTATGCATATTCTAAAAACCGTACTACACATAAAAAATTCTGAAATTTTTTTAGAATATCCAGGTAATGTCTCTTAAAACGTAATTATATTTTTCAGCTTATTGGCACCATTTTCTTGTCAGATATTACGTAAATACTGCAAAAATTGGCAGAATTTATCTATCATAGGTGCAGTTAACCTACGAAACACATTAACTTTCCGAATTTTTTTCTCAAAAACGGTACTGTAAATCGTACCCAATTTTTACAGGAACGTAGGCAAACAAATTATGTACATTGTGGAAAAATTTGGTCTGCGTGGCAACATTTTGAAGTATCGTCACAACAACCTCATAAAGACAAATTAGACTTTCTCACTGTAACTTGTACGCTTCTTTATTCGACTTTTATTCGAACGATTTAATAATTGCTCATATCAAAGCTCGTTGTTCATTCCATTTATTAAAAGAGTCGACGAGTATACCTATCGAAGATTTCGTATAAGGATACCCAAAATTTATTGACAGTCTTCGGCAATTTCCTTGTGTCCTGATGCAAATAGATATTGAGATAGGAAGAACGGCTGTGGATAACAATCGGGAGAGGGTTTTAAAAGTTCTTCATGGGAGATTACACTTTTTTTAAAGATTGTGTTAATATGCAGCGTGTGAACTGGTCATTTATGAGACGTATATTATAGCTATGGTCCTAAAACAAACTGTGAAATACTTGAGCCGGTTTTCGTATACTGATACTATACTGGAAGAGCGCAATTTTCAAAGCGCTCTGAGAGTGCGACGTTTAAGCATAATTTGACATAAAAATCGATAAAGATAGTCAAATCATGATAAACATTATTGTGAAAAGTGTATGGTAACGAAAGACTTTTTTGTTTTTCTGCATTTCCCAACCGCTTGCAGGCATGTCGTCTATTGTAGAGTTGGTCCGGGGTTAGTATAAGCAATACTAAGGGATTAGTATAAGCCGAAATCGACTCCTCCATCTCTGTGCCTGAACCATGGGCATGAGAAAACTATGCGGAAAATCCAGGCTAATACAGCGAGTATCCGGTCGCGTTCACGTTTCATCGAGAATGTATGAAACATAGACCACAAGAGCTATGTGTACATTGTACATTCTGTGTCACGTCCATATTTTTATTCTCAACGAAGCTACAAAACCGGAATTCGAATCCTCAATCCTCTCCGCGAATCTTTCTGGCTCGATAGAGAACATGCGTAACTATACTGTGCCAAAGCACACCGATTATGACGCAAAACTTATTATAGGTCAATGGTGCTTCAACTCTTATCCAACTCGGATAGTTCTTCGGGCAAAGGTATAAAAATAAAGTTAATGAATAAAGCATTGTTATGCAGTTGGAAAGATAGTTGTTGTGTTCGGATTATCGAACAACGCAAAAAGGAACAATCGAGCGCAATATTATTTTTGTAAATATTTGAATATTTTATTTGAATATTTGAAATAGGATAACCTGCATTATATATGAGTTTAAGGATGTTGAGTTCAAAATAAAAAATAATGACAGAATTCTGAAAATTTTATATATTTTTATGTATGAAACTTTCGAGAGGTCGTGTAAAAATTTCACGGCGATTAGGAAGCTCGTTTGTGAGAAAAAAATTCGGAAAGTTAATGTGTTTCGTAGGGTAACTGCACCTATGATAGATAAATTCTGCCAATTTTTTGCAGTATTTACGTAATATCTGACAAGAAAATGGTGCCAATAAGCTGAAAAATATAATTACGTTTTAAGAGACATTACCTGGATATTCTGTAAAAATTTCAGAATTTTAAGGAGTACAGTTTTTAGTATATTTATAATGAAAGAGAAAGAGGACCCGCTCGCCCGTGAGCGACGCAACATTGTATCGTCAATGCATGCCCCGCGCTCGACGCGCACCGACCCGCCCGATCCGCCGACTGAGTAACCAACTCAACATTGGACACGGACCATGTAATAGACACTGCTACTTTCCTACCTATGCTATAATATAATGATATCAACACAGGTATCCATTCACTGATGGATTCACTCTAATTCATTCATTAAATAGCAATAAATTTCTATGTAACTCATAAACTATCCGTATAATTCCGAATTTCTCTAACAAAAGTAAAAAATTATCCGTAGTTATACGAATATCTTTAATTTTCGAAAAACCTAGCAATTGAAACTTGTCGTTAAATCTAATTAATGCTCATATTATAATTATCACTGTACACTTCTTGTGCGGCTGTCAATCAGACTTTCATTTGAAAAATTTAGAAATTTCCCGTGCCAAAGCTTTGTTGCTCATTATTTTTTTAAATTAAGAGTCGATGAGTACTCACAGAAGGTATCACATAAGAACTCCAAAAATTATTGAAGATTTTCTGGCGATTACTTATTCTCATTAGCTATGCACGCAAAATTTTTATACACCATTTTCGGTAACTTGTGTGGCGCATACACTCTACTCGGCTCATTTATAATATACATATATATAAGTGATAATTTTTTGTTTTTAATATATCAGGAAATGACAAATTTTTTGTTTTTAAGGAGTTTCGGTACAGACCGGTGACGGGGAATAAGCGGAAACGAGGGTGCGGCGGCGCGCGGTGAGCGGGGCATGCATAAAACAAAAGAGAGTCTGACCGTTCATGTGCTATACCCGTGGATAGTGAGCTTTTGTTTTGGCTTGTAACTAATAAACCAGATGGACGAACCTATTCAAATTTGTTGACAGTCATATTAAAGATCTAATAAAGATCTGACATAAATTTTATGCGGATGGTAGTATTTTAATGGAATTAACAGCTCAAACAAATATTGCTCCCATATTTACTCTCGTGTATAAGCCAAATTTTCGAAAATTATTTTTAAAAAAACGACATGGAGGATCGACTTGAAATTTGAGCAGTTCACGTTTTATATATTTGTCACTTATTTAAAAAAATATTAAGTTTATGGCAGCATTTTCAATAGGTGTACCGAAGCTCCTTAAGTTTCATGACTATAATTTTGAGGTAATAAGTTATTTTTGAAGACATCTCGCTTGAAAAAATTTTGCCTAATTACTCAACGTCCATTTTTTTACTTATTAAAACTTTGTTTTTTCATTGCGATTTCATTTTTTTTTTTTTTTTTGCAAGTTTGACCGGAAATGAGGGCACCTTGATTATCACTTACTTAAACAGATTAGCCATAACATTTGGGGAAAAAAATCCATGATATTTTTCGGTTTTCCAAGACCTTGAACCGAGTTCATACCTGACATTTCTCCCGCTTTAGTAAATTGTAAAATCCTTAAGGAGGTTGGTCACCTAACGCATAATAATAAGAATTGGTTCAAATTTATTGAGGATACTCGCGAATAGGTATAACGATTCTGTGCAATATTTCAAGTCATTCCTCTGCATAGTTTCCCTGTAATTAATTGTTGAAGTTTTACTCTTATACACGAGCGACCATGGCTAAATCGAGCTAAATCGTTCATATCTCATGCAATACTTCATAACAACGTTAAAAATGATAAGAATTTAATGAAAATGGATCCAGATAATCATCACATCTTTGGGAAGATGTTCGCAAAGAGCGAAATGCTTCGCGTACATAGTTATTAAGAAATTCTAAAAATAAAACAGCTCTCGTTGTATTACAATGTTCGCTCGGGAACTTGTGACGCGGACCTCTCGTTCGCACGCTGCCCGCCCGGCAACCCGCGCACAAGCGACCGTTCCGCGATTTTCTCTTCCGGCACGGCGGTGACCAACCTCCTTAATCGTTCGCCTCTTACCCATTACATGAATTTCAAATTCAATTCGTAAATAAATATACTCTCATCGTTGAATAAAAGAAAAATATGTGCCGGTTCATAATGACAGTTCAGTTGAAAGGATAAACAACATTTTTTCATAAATATTGAATCTGGGTACCGTTAAATTAAAAAAAAAAAAATATTTTTTTAAAATCGTTCGTAACTAACGATCGAGTTTTCAGTGTTATATAATTTTTTTTAAATTTCTTTTTGTGAGAAAAAATGCCAATTTTCTTAACCGTTAAAAAAAAAATCGATCTTAAAAAAAATTCATAACAAAAAATAAATTATTTCGACAAGTCATGGGATAAAAATATTTGTCACTAAAACTGTTACTTTATAAAAATCTCGGTCCTCCACGATCGAATTTATGTTTAAAAATATTGAGGTAAAAAAAAACTCAATGTTAAAGTAAAAATCAACAAGAATACAAACAATACTACGTTACTTCTAAAGAAGAAACAAAATTAAATATATATTATACATTATACATTAATGCATAGAAATAAAATTGTCCTTGAGAAGAATCAACGTGAAAAGTGCAGTTAGGCGGGAGAGAGGAGGCAAGAGACGTTAGGGATATTTAGAATAAAATTTCTCTATGGAGGCAAGCGAGAGAGAGAGAGAGAGAGAGAGAGAGAGAGAGACGGTGGGGTATGAGTATTAGATGAAGAGTGAAAGAAAAGACTCGCGCGATCAGTGCTGCGCGGTGCACGGCCGGAGCGACGTACCTCTGTAAACTCGTGATTGCTCGTGCTTTTTCGTTCGGCTTCGGTATTTTATCGTGGTGGGGGAAGCCAGTGTATCCGTGACGTCACATAATTAGAGTAAATACAAAGTAGTCTTGATGGGACAGTGGCGTGGGCCACACCGTGAGTCGCAGGTTCGCGATCGTCAATTTTACTATAGTACATATATATATGTATATATATAGATAGACACATGTATATATATATATATACATATGTATATATGTGTGTATGTGTGTGTGCATACATAAATATCTAAATATATACTTTATATCGCACGTTCGTAACCGTATAGAAAAGTGAGTGCGTGAAGTAAAAATATTTTTTAAAAAAATAATAAAAATTATCTTTATTTAAAACCCATGTGCTCGTGGTTCATAACTGTTTTAATGAAAAGAAAAAAAAACGCAGTGATCGTGGGGATAGTGATGTGAAAGTGTGATTTTTTAATTATAAAAAAAATATATGTATATATATATATATCTAGATGAGCGTGGAATTAATGTGTGAAACACGGGAACTAAAAAAATGGATAAAATAGAGGTGAGTACATTTTTTAAATACATGTATCGAAAAAAATAAACACCCAATGGCAAAAAATAAGGTATTGTTTTTTTTTCCAAACAACGGTGTTTTTACTTTCATAATTTGAACGCGAAAGTGTCATCAATGCCGCGCAGACATTTTCCGATCATCGTGGGTGACAAGTGGTGGGGATAGGAGGAGGGGAAGGGTAAACTCTGATTGTGCAGTTAGACATCTGGCAAAGAATAAAATCGTGTGTATCTCGAACGAAGGGAGATACGATTAGATGGACTGGTTTACTCTCTCTTTCTCACACCCTCCGTCACTCTCTCGTGCTTCGTCGCTCCCCACATCTCTCCCTCTCTCCATGCTCTCTACCAGTCCCCCCCCCCCTGCCGCTGCTAGCTTCAATTTGCGCCGCTCTATCCACCTCTTGCATTCTGTTTATACTACATATAACTCTCTCGCGCTTCTCTTCGCTCTTTGCCTCTCTGCCCCGCTCCTCCCCGCCGACCATCTCTCGATTCTCTCTTTTTTTTTCTTAATTATTATTTTTCTTCTCCCTTGCACGTTCTCATCCTCTTTCGCTCGCACACACAATCAGGTTCGCTCGTACATACTCAGATGGGCGAGAGAGAGAGAGAGAGAGAGAGAGAGAGAGAGAGAGAGAGAGAGAGAGAGAGAGAGAGAGAAGGTATTTATAGAAGTGCCTTAACTCGATTCAATATCTGAAGAAGTATTTTTTTTTAATTCAATTTTTGCAAAATTTCCGAGAATCGTGATTAAAAATAATACGAACGATAATTAACAACAGCTATCGAGTTGAAAACTATTGATTTTTTTTTTCATCTCGAATTATAACTCGTGAAGAAAATTAAAATAAATTTGTACATTTGTGCGGTTAATTTCTCGCGGGGAGATTATTATCAGGGACGTCGAGAGGGAAACTTGTTTCCACGTCGTTCGGGAAGCCTGTCGAGGCTCTTACGCGCTTAAACGGAGACAATGGCTTTCAAAATTTCCAATGTGCATGTATACATATATATAGTATATGATGAACTGATGCCAAAGGGGCGTATAAGCTATGCTTATGCATAACTGATACGCCCCAATGGAATTTAACCATCGATATATATGTATAGATACGCAATCGTAAAGTGCTCCAGTTCGCGAGAAACAAGCGTTTTATTCAGATATTTGTTTTTTCGTCTTATTTTTACTCTCTCTCTCTCTCTCTCTCTCTCTCTCTCTCTCTCTCTCTCTCTCTCTCTCTCTCTCTCTCTCTCTCTCTCTCTCTCTCTCTCTCTCTCTCTCTCTCTCTCTCTCTCTCTCTTATTTCTCAATGGTGCGTGCAGTCATCTGATTACTGTTTGTTTTCTTTCAATTAATAACCAAGTTCGATCTTTGAGCAGAACGCAGTTTAACTCACACACATAATACAATCTTATGCATATAAAAACTTTATATTTATATCCATACAATGTGTTTATGTATTTGCATTTTAAAAAAAACGTTTTTTTTAGTGTATAATTAAAAAACTCTTGTAAAAAAAGAATTTCGATAAATTTTATCGGCGAGCGTCAAATATAATATGGGAATAAAGTAAATAAGGATAACAAAATGAAATTCACAATGGTCGCCTCGGCGATGTGTTTCAAGGTGTCATGCCACGTTTTGTTTGTACGAAAAAAGATTAAGGTTTTCAAGAAAAAAAAACTTGCAAAGTTTGATATAAGAAAAAAAATGACACATCGTTTTACGATGAATTAATAAAGGAGTCAGATGAATTATGCGAATAAAGGAAATGTGAGTGAAAACAAAAGAAAATTTTAATCTGTAATTGCTCGGAGGACTTGGGTCTGCCAAAATTATTTCTGCAAAAGAACATAAAATTTTTTTTTTTAATTCACAGTTTCGATTTGATTAAAAGAAATATCGATACGACGAATCAATTTGATACATATAAATAAATACATGTATAATTAAATAAAGGAAATAAAAAAAATAAGATCGATAATCGCAACTCTGAGACGTCCGATGTTTGAGTCAGCTAAATTATTGAATCACTACGTGGCTTTTTTTATATATACATAATATATAAGTATCTCTCTCTCTCTTTCTGTGTTTTCTGGCCTCCTGCAAAGTGTCTATTTAAGTTGAGGCAAAAATATTTCGGTTGCTCTTCGCTTTTCCCTCTTCTCGTCTGGAGCTTCTCTGCTTCTTCGGCCCTTTTGACGAGCTTCCCTTTGGCCTCTCTCGGATCTTTTTTTCTCTCTCTCTTTTAACGGGTATTCCAGGAACCGAGCCAAGTCATTTACGACTCTCCGTTGCCCGTACAGCATAGCGACTACACATTTTTTAATCAATACGATTTTTTTGTCCTCCTCTCCCCTCCCCAATTTCAATAGATGCGAATACAAAGCACGAGAGAGTAAAAATATATCTCGTTTTGCCGTAAATTCCACGTAAAATTCGGTTTCTCAGTCACTCGCTCGAAGGTGAAACTTTATTTTTAATTTCGACCGACGAACGTATGTGACAGTAGGCTTGTTATTTTTTTTTTTTAATCGCAGGCTCGTGATAGGTGGATACAAAAATTAAAAGCATTATCTCATCGAGTTGATTTATTTTAACGACACATATGATATTCTGTATACACGTATTTATCGGTCTCGATAGATACATTTATGCATTTTTATTATTATTATCATTAATAACAGCAACAACAAGATAATAATAATAATAACAATAGAGTGGGAAACATATCTCCACCAATGAGAATCCTGAATCTTTCTTGCGTTGAATTCCAACTTTTTTTTTCAAACAAAATATCATTTTTAAAAATTATTTTCCACTAGACAACCTGATTACCTTTTCTTTAATTTTTTTTCCCCACAAAAATAACTTTTTTTAAAATTATCTTCGTGATACGACTTTGGGTTAAACGTCAAAAAATAATTTCCTACGAAATTTATACGAAAATTTTGTTTCATGTTTTATGAAAAGTTTGTTTTAAATTATTCTCATCGTTATTTTTCCTTGTCAATATTATTTATTATTATATTTAAACGTGTACGTAAACAGTTTACGTAAAGTAAATGTGTCTTTGACTACTAAAATTTGCATAAATATATATTGCTAAATGAATTTTTTTTTTCATTAATTCCCGCACAAAGGTGTGTCGTCAAAAGTTTCATCCTGTTCGTGGTATTCTTATCGCATATTTTATATTAATTTGTTATATATATAGAAAGATAGAAATATGGAAAAAAAAATAAAACTTAATGATCTACGGTGTTATTATTATTATTATTATCGTGTGGGTTTATTCTTGTACAAATTGCACAGTAAATTAAAAAGACTATTTGGCACGAAGGAGCGAGTGAGAGAGAGAGAGAGAGCGAGAAAGAAATGAACGAGTTCGGCGGATTGAAAGGGAAAAAGAGGGAGTGGAGTACCCGAGATAATGTATATATAAATATATATATATATATATATATATATATATATATATATATATGTATAATGTAGGCATAGTGGAGGAGAAATCCTTATATTACACACGGGATTCCATCTCACTTCTCTCTCTCTCCCTTATATCCGGGCTTATATCTATATAAAAATGAAATCTACCATCGACGACAATATTTCACTCTGTGTGTACGTCGTGTTAAAATTCTAATCTGCAAAATTAGTCGCCAAGAGGGCGCTGGCGATGTAACGTTGGGGCCGAGAGGGAGGGGGAAGTAAACCACCGGAGCGGTACAGGCGAACGTGAAAGTATCACTGACCGCGATTCTCGGATTGGAAAAAAAAAAAAAAATAGTTATGAAACCAATAAAGGCCGAGGCGTGGGGAATAGGCACGCTCGACGGTAACGCCAGACACACACACACGCACACATACACACACATATCTCGATCCATCGTCATATTTCTCATTAATTTCGCGATTTTTATCACCACCTTATTGCCAGTTGAATTAATCGAGATCAAAGATAGTCACCATTCGAGGGACAAAACAAACAAAAAAAAAATCGACTTTTCAACGGAATAATTGTCCTTTAATTATACATGAAGGTATTGTTTACGTTTACATTTAACTTTTTTTTTCGAGTTAGTCAGGATTGCTTTGATTAAATATTTTATTGTAAAGCTTTAATTATTGTTATTTTCGAAAAAAAATAAAAATTAAAAGAAAAATAATATTAGTTGTGACAATTGTACTTTGTTAGGAATGAGGATTCAATCGCTATACGAGTCAAAATTTAATAAATATGAATATTTTTAATATCGTTGAATTCATTTCACCGATTATGTCACAAGAGGTCTCATGTAAAAATTTGTCAAGTCTGTACGAAATTGGATAAAAACGAATTATATATATATATATATATATATATATATATATATATATATATATGATTGCTGATTTAAATTCGGCTTTTATGAGATCAGCGGTATAGGTGCAAGTTTTAATGGAATTGATGAGGTCATGTTTGCTATTGTATTTCTCTTGGAATAATATTTCAAAGTTTCGAGAATATTGCACATGATTTTACAAATATTCATCATGATTTAAAACGTATTTTAAATTTTTCAAAAAATAATTCCAATATTTTGCGATATAGGAAAACGACTGTTACAGCTCAAAGATGAATTAAATGTTTAGATGGAAATCCGCACACTGGCTTGATATATATTTCATAATATCATTCAATTTAATGTAGTTCAATTTTTTGGTTAAACTAATTTAATTGTCCAGTACTTTTACAAAAGAGTATATGATTTGGATTTTGCGTTTCCAATAACTGCGCGTTTAATTCAAAGAGGGCGTGAAAAATATTTGTCAAGTGATCGACATTCCCCCGTATATGTATTGTAATCAGGGTTCGGAATAATTTAGAATAATTTACTAAAGCATTATTATAAAAAAAAAATTAATAATACTCATAAAGGAATGTTTATTGCAATTTTTTTTTATTAATAATTTCATTTTAAGTAAAATTACTTTGAATGACTCTTTATTCGAATGTAACTTCGCGCATGAATGTGCAATATTTCGATATGCAGCTGGTGCATACTCTCGCGACCTTGAAGTAAATAAATCATTCAACTTCGAAATAAGATATATCTATAGCCTTTAACCAAAGAAGGAGGAATAAATTGTGAAAATTAATTGCAAAGCGTTTCATTCGAACCTTGGAAGAATTGCCAATTTTTTTCCCCGTTTTTTTATCGAAGCAAAATGGTTTTTTTTTCCTTCAAGCCTAGATAAGCGTGTATTTCCTCTCGAGTCAACATATTTCTCCGTTTCGTGGATATCTCTTCTGAAAATATTGTATACGTGTATTATATTAACAACGAGAACCAACGATACCAAATATATATCGAATATAATAATAATTAAAACATACGCTTATCGCACGAGCGGTCTCTACTCGTTTCGTATCGGTTACGGATAAAAAAAAGGCCCTCGCCAACTCTTGAATTTTGAACGTTAAATATCTTGTAACTTACTTCTCGTTAATTTTGGCCAGCTGTCGATATATATATATATTAGGGTGTGCGGAAAAAAAACAATTTTTTTTTTTTCGGTTGCATCCACCAAAAAAAGTTGAAGTAAGGTAAAAAAAGAAGAATCCTAAAACGGGAGGTCAAAAAAAAATTATTTCGAACGGCGCATTGCATTTGAATATTTTCCATAAGAATAACACAGGAAAATATTGGGATTTCTGAATGTGGTAGTGCAACTCGTCAGAAAAAAATCACACAAAGATGTCATTAACATATTCTCATGGAGAATCGAATTCACTACAAAAAAGTTCTTACGAAAAATTAGCTCGGAACAACCGTTCAAGTGGAATATAACGCGAATGAACATAGTGGAAATAACGCTGTCTGAAATTGAATTGATAGGAAAAAAAAAAATAATTCATAAGGCTGTAAAAATCAAATTTTTCGCTTTACGAAAAAACTTTTCGGGGTTTTTTTTTGTAGAGAATGTTCTGCTCTAACAACGTCGCTTTGATAGAAGCATATAACGGTTCATTAACAAAAAACGAAGAGCAGCTACAATATTTATTGGGCATAGCGCAAAATTATCGATAGAAATACCCTATAATTGCAACAAACAGACTCTTAAAAAAAGAAACGATGATTATTCAGCATTATAATGTAAAAAAAAAACCTATTCTATCTTATTAAACCAAATTCATTGAATAAAGCTTTTCTAAACACGATCAATGATGAACGTCGTTTCTTTTATATTTCTTGTTGTACTTGATTTTTTTTTCGTATAAGAGAAATATTTTGAGAACAATTTCATGCAAGTATGTTGGAGCAGAACATTCTCTACAAAAAACCCCCAAAAAGTTTTTTCGTAAAGCGAAAAATTCGATTTTTACAGCTTTTTGAATTATTTTTTTTTTTCCTATCAATTTAATTTCAGACAGCGTCATTTCCACTATATTCATTCGCGTTATATTCCACTTGAACGGTTGTTCCGAGCTAATTTTTCGTAAGAACTTTTTTTGTAGGGAATTCGATTCTCCATGAGAATATGCTAATGACATCTTTGTGTGATTTTTTTCTGACGAGTTGCACTACCACATTCAGAAATCCCAATATTTTCCTGTGTTATTCTTATGGAAAATATTCAAATGCAATGCGCCGTTCGAAATAATTTTTTTTTGGCCTCACGTTTTAGGATTCTTCTTTTTTTACCTTACTTCAACTTTTTTTGGTGGATGCAACCGAAAAAAAAAAATTGTTTTTTTTTCCGCACACCCTAATATATATACACACACATCTATATCATATGAATATGAATACGAGACATTCCAGCCAAAATCGACGAAACCGTATAACGAATTTTAGTTTTTTTTTTTAAATTCATATCTTTGCATCATCGGTCCTCTCTCAATCGAGTACTTTCGATTTAAAATAATCGTTTTCTGTACAAATCTCCATTTAATTATCTTGGAAAATAGTTTTTGAAAATAAATTCCGTGTAAATCGAATGAATTATAAGCTCAAACTCATAGAAGCTTCATTTAAAAAACATGAAATGAGCAAATGAAAATTTTTTTTTCAATATTTGGAACGATTCGATCGTGAACCGTGATATATTTTTCTGAAATAATGAAAAAATTTGTCGTCTTGATTAAGAAATTATTCGACAGACCGTGAAAGCTGATTCAGTCACAGTATACTTGTGTACTCTTGGTGCTTTTTTTTTCCTTCGTATAAGATATAATTCACGTTCAAACTGCCACGTCTTTTTTCTTCTTATTATTACTATTATTTCGTGAAGTTTTTTTTTTCTCTTTTCTCTCAGGAGAAGCACCCTTCGTGTCATTCGTGTACGTTGCCCTCTCTTCTATTTCTTCTCTAACCTAAATCTATATATATCATTCTCATACACTCGCGAACACATATGCACGATCGAGCAATCGCAGAAAAACATCGCCCATGGCAATTTTTTCTTTTCTTTTTTCGCTCTATACAGCTTTTTGAGAATCGTTAAAATTCGTACATGCTCTACTGCGTGTCGCAGTATCTTTGTTCCCTCGTATTTTTCTCCTCGTCTTTTCGCGCGTATAGTCGATCTCCCTCGTTTATACGAATATATATGACTTTCTCTTTCAATTCTTTTACCATATACCTTGAATGCATAAATGTATATACATATATACATGTTACTCGTGACTATGCCTTTTTCCCCCACTTCACGACGATTCATCGGATACGGCGAATGCGCAATCGTCCAGGCAGACGCGCTCCTCATTACCTCTCGCCAAAGGAATAATTGATAAATTTCAAATTATGAATTATCATTTCGTAGTCACGTGACATTTTCAGCGTGGAAAATAATTTGCTATTCATTGAAATTGGCCACGGGAATTGGGTAAAATTATATCGGTATAAAATTTTAATGATTTTTTTTTAATTGTCGAAATATGTTGTACATATATATACATACACATATATGCCTCAAAGGATGATGTTGAAATTTGGATCGTTGGAATGCAATGAAAATAGGTTTTTTTTTAATTTAAAAAAAAATCATTTCCAGTATTTCTCACGTTTTTTTTGACATATTTAGGCTCCAGATCGCAAAAAAAAAAAACCGAGAAAAAGGTTTAAACGATTTTTGACTTCGAGACAATATTGGAAATGATTTTTAAAAAAACTTTTTTCGTTGCATTCCAACGATGCAAATTTTAACATCATCTCAAAGGCCAGTCAATGCACTCGTCTGATACGTGCATGCGCGTGGATAAAACATCGTTTTTCGCCTTATTGTGCTATATCGCTATGCAGTTTCAATTGAAAAAAAAAAAACTATTCGATAGTAGAGTCGTTTTTCAGGATTCGGTTTTATTCGTTCGACACTTTTTTATAATCGGGCTTTTTTGTTCTGTTCATTTGAATTTCCTTTTCGAGACTCCGATAAAAATGATTCGGAAAAGTGATGGTGATGAAAATAAAGTGATTTTTCAATTAAATAAAAAAAAAAAAACAAACGTTCAGTCGACTTGCCATTTCATCTCAAGACTCTGCGTTCGGGTTTCCTTTGACCCTAAGCGGGTGTCATTGCTATTGGAAAAATTCCACGCAAGGATCAAACTTTTCAAATAAAATTTGAAAAATAAAAAAAAAATTAAAGAAAATATAAAAAATTTTGTACCGATTTTTGCAAAATTTAATGCCAATCATCCTTTAATATTATTAGCTCTGAGTCGAAGATATCAATGATTTTTTAAACCTTTTTGTTTTTAATTTCAATTTTATTGACAATTTTTTCGCATCATTATCATAACTACCGGAGCCAAATGTTTTTAACGCATCAGTATGATTGATTTTATTCAAAGATTTTTGTCGTATCGCAAATTACTGAAATTCCGATCAAATCAAACTTATCGTTCGTAAATGTATTACGCGAAACATCCTTGAACAAAATTGTTGAAAAAAAATTGCTCGTAATGATTTAAAAACAATTTTTTTTTTTTTTTTAATTAATCGACAGATAAACTTCCGAGTATCTCATGATTATACTCATACACGTAGCGTCGCGATAATGTACATTTTCAATCGTCGATCACACAACAAGACAGAGGTAAAATCGGACTTTAAATACCGTTGATCGTTTCGCTCTCTTTTATTCAAAAAAATGTTCAGGTTCTATAGAGATCACCGCCATAATCTCTCTCACAAAGATCAATACGTTTAATTGTTGGCTCCTTTTTTTTTTACTCGAAGCACAATCAATCAGGTTAATCAAATGTTTTTTTTTATCTAAAATCAATTCAAAACAGTCATTACAATTTTTTTTTACTTGCATATTAAAAGAAAAAAGAAAATTGCAATCGATTCATTAGATTTTGGCGAAATTCTCACGATGCCCCAGGATGCTCGAGGGTTATAAAAAAAAAAAATAATAAAAAAAAGATTGGATGACCTCGCGACGATTCTACTCGTGCTCCGTGGGGGAAATTCACCGCATGCGCTCTCGCCATCTCTATATACGTAACGTGTACACACACAAATACATGCGCGCGCGCGCGTGTGTGTTCGGTCACGGACGTTTATCCCACGGGTGTCCGAATCTTTATTGGTAATAAAAACAAAATACAAATAACTCGAAGCAGCTCACCGAGTATATCGGAAAAAGGCAGAATAAAAAAAAAAATAAAAAAGAATTTTAAAAAAATCAATCGAATAATAACGATAATGACCCTAGGGCCCCGGATGATAATAATAACATCTTGCTAGCAGGCAATAGGAAAGAAAACAGGCCTTTTTGTCGAGAAATGTCGAACGGCTGACTATGGCAAGAGAGGGGGAGATAGAGAGAGAGAGAGAGAGAGAGAGAGAGGAAGAGAGAGAGAGAGAGAGAGAGAGAGAGGAACCGAATGAAAATTCTGTGACACAAGGGTTGGAGGAGGGGGTGAAAATGGTGAGAGGACTCTGAGAGAGGATGGGGAATGACGACGAGGCTGTTGGTGAAGTTGTGTAGTCAGTGTGTGTGTGTGTGTAAATATGAATATAATGTATATACGTACGATGCACCAACATCGACGTCTAGACTATCCCCCGAGGGGCGAAGCTCACCCTTCTCCGCGTGTGAGGGCAAAACGAGAGATGGAAAGCTCCAGCTTTTTTTTAATTTTTTTTTATTCCGGAGCACGAAGTCGAAGAATAAAATCATCAACCTGCGAGTATTTATTTTCTTTTTTTTTATATTTTTTTCGTTTTTAAATAAACATAATTCGAAACAAATATTCAATGGATTCAAAGACATCGTCGTTTAATTCGTCAAAATCAGTGGATTAAAGATGAGTGTTTTATTTTTTTTATTTTTTTAAGATAAAACAGTCTACACTTTTCATCCTCAATATCCAGCTGAATAATTTCATGCGAACATTCTCTTGTATTAATTTTTTTTTCTTTTCGCTTCGTTCATGCAAGATGTGTTTTTTTTCTTTTTCAACGAATAGTAAGAATTACGGTTTTGAATTTATTTTTTTTTTTTGAATTTATTTCATCAAATATTTATTTAAACAGCAGGGCAGTTGATTAATTCGTAGCTTAACCATATTTCGTTACACGTAAATACAGGTGTGGCCTGGCACAGAATGGCCAATCCAAAGATAATTCAATTGAAAATTCGTATCAATCTTTTGGGGTAATTAAAAATTTCAAATTTTGTCTAATAAAAATCAAATTGTATTGAATAAAGTCATTACTGTTTTGTTGATTTTTGCGAAAATTTCATCCTACAGTGCTTCTATCGCGATACACTTGGTTTCGTGTAAAAAAAAAAATTACGAAATTTAGGTAAAAAACTTTTTTTTAATTCGAAAAAATCAAACATTTTCATAAAGTCCAAATTGCTTTGTCGACTCAAAGTTTTGCGTCGATAGTTGAAAGTTTGTTCCAGAAAGCGAGAGAAAGAGAGAGAGAGAGAGAGAGAGAGAGAGAGAGAGAGAGAGCCAGAATAAACATTTTTCGACAATTTCAAATTTCCACAAAATTCCAATGCACCTACCAATTTCAATGAAATGCATAGTCAACAATAGAGCGTCACTGCTTTAGATGGGCGTGCAATGAATTTCAGCTCGATAGCTCTATCCATTCTCGATTTATAGAGGTTTGAATTTTTTCATGATTCATACACACGTCACACGCGCACACACATCCAGCCACACATAATCTCTGAATGTGACTTTCTGATTATTTGAAGGAAAAAAAAAAACATTAAAAACCTCCAGCATAAAAATGTCGATGGAAAACTTCCTACTCTATTACTATGGTACCTGATACGAATTTACGATGACTAACGAATTTTCAGGGTCAATTAAAACGAAAGGTAGAATAATAAGAATAATGTGTAGGGCACTCGAGAATCAAAGAACAAATTTGTCGAATTGAAAAGAAAAAGAGAAAAAAAACAAGAACTTTAGACTCGTCTAAGGAACGTTGCTCGTGTTTTTGCCAATCGCACGAAGAATTGGAGGGAGAAACAGAAGAAAAAAAAGACAAAAAAAATACGTAAATAAAATGTTTAAATGGCCGTAAGTGCTTTGTTGGGCGTCGAGTCAAGTGTATCTATATATCCATAGCGTCGTCGCTCGCTTTCGTCGTCGTGTATGTGTGTATGTGTGTGTCGCGATCTCCTCGTCCAACGCGCGAGTGTGTCGTCCTCACTGTTGTGTGCAATTCAAATTTATTTGCGTGCATGTGTGTGTGTGGCGCGTGCATATGTGACGTACGTGTGTGCGCGTTCACAAATCCGTGTAACGAGTTTGTACGCGAGTGGCTCTCCCGCTGACTCGCTCGAGATCAACTCACACACCAAGAGAGAGAGAGAGAGAGAGAGAGAGAGAGAGAGAGAGAGAGAGAGAGAGAGAGAGAGAGAGAGAGAGAGAGAGAAACGTGTGTTGTGTGTGTGCGTGCGCGCGACTCGCTCTAAAGGTTCGTTCACAAGCGGAAGAAGTTTTTACGTGACGAATTTTCGTCTATCGATCCCCTGTGTTGACTGTTTTCTCAAGAGGACGAAAATAAAATAAATATTTGTATTAAAATCTCAAAAGAACCGGAGCGCTTCAATGTGTTTCGGTAAATTACGAAAAGATATTCAAAACAAAAAAGTAATGTTTCATTCGGTTGAATTTGAAAAAAAAAAAAAAAAAATTCGTTCATCGACGAGAATACCAAAAAACGAAATTGCGAAGGTCCCGAAATTGATATTTTCGAATGCCCAAAATGTTCACCGAGCAGAAAAATGATTGTGCAAAATTGAAAAAAATGCTTCTTTTTTTTTTTGAGTAAATAAAATCCATTGGCGGGAAGAACATTTTGAATTTATTAATTCAACGATAAATCTGTTTTACATATGTAAAAATGAAAGTTTAACAATAATTTTTTAAACATTTCTTCAATAAATTGTTAAAATATCAAGAAATTATAATCTCAAGAATCGAGGTTATTTCTTTCATATATATATCGTTCTATAATATAAAGATATATCGCCGTTGTTTCAGGAATCGAGGATGACCCAAACCCAAACTTAAACCTAACCCGATCCACACAAACCCCTAATATATAGATATATATAATATATATATTTATATGTAAACAAGTATATATTTTTTGTACCCAACGGCCTCGAAGTCTCGGCATTACGAGCAAAGAACAGCTCGGGGCACCACTGCTCGGCTCGCGATCTCTCGAGTGATTCATCCAGCATGGACACTCGATATATCTGTGTATTTAAAGTAATGTGAAAAAATTTCGCACGATTTCTAAAAAAAAAAAAAATAAAAAAAAACTCATTCGCTGAACCATTAAACATTTATTTATGCTTCGTGCAAATATAATTTATATTCACTGAGGTGGGGAAGGGGGGGGGGGATTTCCGGTAAACGATATATAAATTTGCCATAATTGTTCTGTGTTCATGAATTTTCCTAATTATATTCGCTGAGATAATATTACTTGCGCGGCGTGACGGTGCGAAAAATAATTGTAAAATTGTTGGGTCGATCGAGAAGCGAGATTATTGCAAAGCATTATAATTAAAAGAGAAATTTGAGGAAGAAAAAAAAAGTTTGTAATACAAAAGAAAAGAAAAAAAAAAAAAATAACATCAAAACGAACGAAGCACGAGCGTAATACTATCAATGGCGAAATAGTGCGAGAGGAACGGGGGTGCACACGTTCGTGAATGCAGCTGCTACACGAAACGCGATTAACGCTATAAATATATACACCGGCCGAGGGAGGGGAGAGACATATGTGTGCGTATGTGTATACGTATATATACACGAGAGCGCGTTGTCCCTTCCCTCACGGAAGATAAAAAAAAGATATGTATATATATTGAAATAAATATGATAATTTTGAGTCGGACTGTACCCTTAAAACATTGGAAATATTTATGGCAGTGGTGCTCATTCCGAGCGTTGTTTTTTTTTTGTTGCTGCTCGCGAATCCGCGGCCATTTATCGATTCAATTATGTAACTCGACTCGATTAGCTCTGTCATAACGCGTGCAAAAATTCTCAATCTGCCAACCAATTCGAACTGTGTGTTGGTGAAAAAAAAAAAAAAAAAAATTTTTTTCACATACCCGATACCGTTGAATTCATTCGAACGCGACGTGTTTTTGCAACTCACGTATACAATTATGTATCAGATGCTGATAAAATTTTAGATCCGTTGGCCGTTTTTACGATAATTATGATTTCTACGATCATGAATATTATTATCATTAGCATGGTTGTCATTTTAAAATATTTATTGGGAAGAAATAATAATAAATTTTCCAACGATAATATCGAAGCATTTTTTTTTTTTTTTAATTCCTAAATTAAATATTTTCCCAGCTCCGCCGGAGTTTCACATAGTTGAAATCCGTTGAATTTCAAATGACCGGTAAATAAAGCAGGAGAGGCGTAGCGGGCAAACTCGCTGCAAAAGCATCGCGCGCTCGAGCTCTTCGAGACTCGCTCGTACAGTCCGTGCGAGCAGCGAGGTCGAACGATTTTCTCGTTCGCGAATCAACCCCACCACTTTTTCCCCTATCGCTATCTGTCTCTCTCTCTCTCTCTCTCTCTCGCTCTCTCGTGTCGACTATACTTTGCTCCCGCGAATTCGTCGTCTCGTGAGGAAGAACAAAAAAAAAATAGAAAAAAGATAAAGCAGGGAAAAAAAAACTTTTTACCCGTTATGTACGCGTCTCCCTGGTATTCTCGAGTGTTTCGTTAATCATAGTCTTCCTGCTTTTTTTTTCTCCCTTTTATTATTTCTTTTTCTTTATACATATTCTCTTTTATGCCTTTTTCCGTCTCGATAACGTCAAAAACGTTTGAAAATACCATCGGTCGCTGCAGTTGAACGTGACGAGCGAGAAAAAAAAAACGAAAAAGAATGTTCCGAGATCATTCGAATTTGCATATCAACTGGACATAAATTAATTTTAATTATTTTTTTTCTCTAATTTTCTCGTATGTATTATCGGATTATCGCTGCAGTTTTAGCGTGGAATTTCACGTTTTCCGAGAACGGGTCCGTGACGCATTATAATGCGTCTCGTCCTTGACGACTATACGTTAATGCTACAATTAGATGAATCCGGACTTGTCCTCTGTATGACCATACACAGAGTGTGATATACGGAATCAATGCAATTCATCAGAGAAGGCAAACATAATTAGCTCTCAATAGGCTCTTATCGCTTGCTTTGAGAAAAAAAGATATACATATATATATCATACAAATTATATATATATATTTCTCATGTATCAGTTTTCGAATATTTTAGAAGTAAAGCAACGAATACGGTTTACTGATAACGATTATTTGTCAACAATGCTCATTCCATTTTTTTTTTCATCATTGTTAAAATTAACTTACCATGCGACTGAAGAATATATATATGTAAGGAAAAAAAAAAATAATACTTCAAGACTCTCGACGAGAGAACTGAATAGCGAAAAGTGGCGATCGATGCTGGAATTCACGAAAGAGGGGGCACGATTATACATATATATATATGACGCAAAACCTTGTATTATATTAAGAAGTATCGCATTCTCATCGTGTGTGGTGAATAAGTAGGAATCTTCGAGGGTGCAGCAGTGTTTGTTCGTTTTCCGTAAAATATACATACACACACGTATGTATAATATATTAGGGTGTTTAAAAAAAAAAAAAAATTTTTTTTTTTAAAACGATGTTTATTTTTTTTTTTTGAAAACGTTATTTATTATTTTTTTTTAAATTAAAAGCTCCTAAAAAAGTCATTATAACTAAGGCGTATTATAATAATATACTATAATATACATGTAATATATATATTATATATATATTATATATATATATATAATAGGGTGTTTAAAAAAAAAAAATTTATTTTTCATGCTCCCACCTCTCAAAAATTGAGTTTTGATAGAAAAAAACATCATCGCGAAGAGGGAGCTCTGAAGCTTAAGTGGAAGCCGCCGCTTATTGGACGTTTCTAATTATAACTGCCAATTAACGTCTATGACGAACTTTTTGGAAAGAAAAATTTGAGAACATGAGGATTGTATTTCGAATTAAGAAAAAAAAAAAAATTTCATTAATTAAATTTTTTTTTTATTCCTAATTTCTAATTTTTTATAAATTGTGATAAACAATTCGTGTCTGGTGAAATTTTTTTTTTCCGCGATAATTTTTTTTCTCGACTCAAATACGTACTCCATGGTTTCTTATTCTCTTGCTGAAATAGAGTAAATCATTAGTCTCAGGAAAGATCGTTATATAAGGAAATTTATTCACCTTTAACAATTTTTCCGCTATGACTTTGTGCAAAAAAAAACGCAAAGTGTCATTTATTTATTTATTCTCGGTGAAGATTGATGCCAACGATGCCTTTTTACACGTGGCATAACGTCTTTCGGTGGAAATCAGCGACTAAAAGTATATATTGCACTTGATCTGTATCCTTAGTTAGTAATGAATTAAATTCCGCGCACAAAGCTACTCTTCGTTAAGCAATATCGTTAAAAACTTTTAAATCATTGAAGATTCTTTTTATTTGAAATACAATCCCCATGGCCTCAAATTTTTCCTTCCAAAAAGCTCGTTATAGACGTTAATTGGCTGTTTTAATTAGAAACGTCCAATGAGCGGCGGCTTCCACTCAAGTCACAGAGCTCCCTCCTTCGCGAAGATGTTTTTTTCTATTAAAACTCAAGTTTCGAGGGGTGGGAGCATGAAAAATCGTAAGTTTTTTTTCGGATAATCGAGGTTCTACTGTATTTGAAATTATTTGGGGTAAAAAAAAAGATTCTCCGTTGAAGAGAAATTTTCAATCTCCCAATTAGGATTCCTAAATTATTCTATGATCATTTAAATTCATTATGAATGAATATGACGAAAAAAATTATTATTTTTTGCACGATGTGAAAAATGACAAAATTTTTCGAATTAATGCGCTTTCAGTTACTTGGAGCTGCTTGCTTCAGCCATGGCCCTTACACGTTCTACAAGGCCGTCCGTATTGGCAATGGCCGTGTTCTGCGACTCGGTAATTTCTTCCTCACAAAACTGTGGACAGACGCTGATCTCGTCAGTATTGGCGAGTTACAGTTGCTCTGGCTCGACAGTCGTGGCTCGAATCAGCCTCTCGCATCGTTGCGCTTGTACTTTCTGCCGGAGAATACACCGGACGGTCGTAGGAACACGCACGGAGAGGTGAGTCGTCTCCTTTGTTTGTTTTTTTTTTTTTTTTTTTCCACGCAACAAAACTTTTAGTTGCAATCACGAGGTTGGATATTGAATTTGGGCAAGAATCGATTGTGGAATTCGGATTGCATGCAATTTTGAAATTTTCAACTACCATTAATGTTTCATATTTTATTGAAAAATTTATGTCTGTTATTTCATTGTTATTGAAATCAAATTTGGAAAAAAAAGCTTGCAAATTAGAAATTTGCACATTGCTTCCTCATTATTTTATCTTAAGAAAGCTTCCCTCTATTGAGGAAGCCAAATTTGGAAAACCCAATTGCTCATTGAGGGATTTTTATACGAGCGAGATAAAATAATGAGGAAGCAACGTGCAAATTTCTAATTCGCATGCTCTTTTTTTTTTTTTTGTTGCTGCTTTAATCATTCATATTCCATTGACGTGTTTATTCTCCCTAGGCCTTTAACTTTAACTTTATCTTTAACTTTAACATGATTTTTAACTTTAACATCATCGATATATCGTAATGAATTTTTCTGATTTTCATCGATATACAGCATCTATTATCTCTCCGATACTGCACGTGACGCTTCGTTGGCACTTTTTTTTTGTTATCCCTACAACCGTGTATAATGTTTTCAAACTATGTCGTTCGACTTCCGCCTGTGAAGCCCCCCCCCCCCCCCTCCCTCCTCCGATGCATATTAAAATATGAAATATCGTAACGTCCGTTCGCGCCGGATATCGACTCTCCATTTTGCTCCTTTCCGCCCTCTCTTCAACCTCCGGCTCGTTCCATCCATATAGGTATATCAAATATTTTGAATTTTTTTTTGCTCCTACCACGCGGAAGTACAAACGTTTCAGCATCGAGTTTATACGATCGTTATATCCGCTTTCGATTGTCAATATTTTCTGGTTTAATGCGCGTCAGTTTTTTTTTTTTTTCCTATTCTTGCTGTGTTTTTGTCGCTGAGAATTGATTGAGCACTGTTATATTGACAGCGCGAGGGGGAGAGAGGGTTGATCGCGGTCTCGTATGTCGAATCTTCTTCGTTAAACGAGTATATACACACTAAATCGTTCAATTATAATTACGAATATACAATATATATATGTCGCGTTCCATGTCAACTCAGCCATCCCGTTGTTTTTTAGTCTCGAAAAAATTATTCAGTATGGGCATTTCGAAGGACAAATATATCCATGACATTTCAACAAAATTTCATCCCCCCGCTATTTTTGGTTCTCGAGATAATGATTAATGAATTCTCAATTTTTTAAAAATCATAACTTCGTAACTGCTGATCGGATTTAAACGATTAAAAAAGGATATTTTTTAATTTATTTTTTGCCCTTGAAAAAAAAAAATATGCCGTCATCGAAAGAAAAGCTCATTAGACAGTTTTCGGGGTAATTTTTCGATTTTTTTTTTTCTACGAAAGGGCCACCCGGAATTCCACTCACTATTTTTTTTTTTCCTGATAGAGTGGGGCAATACGCAACTCGACAGGATTTTTTGAAGATTGAAGGGGGCATCAGTGAAGAGGGAAAAAAAATTGTTTTTTGTTAATTTACCACAAAAACTGTCTAATGAGCTTTTATCCGATGACGGCATTTTTTTTTTTTTTTTTTTTTCGAAAAGAGCAAAAAAAAATATTCCTTTTTTTTAATCGTTTAAGGAGGTTGGTCACCCAACGCATAATGATAAGAATTTGTTCAGATTTATTGAGGATATACTCGCGAATAGGTATAACGACTCTGTGCAAAATTTCAACTCATTCCTCTGCATAGTTTTCCTGCAATTAATTGTTGAAGTTGTACTCTTATACACGAGCGACCGTACAGCTAAATCGTACGTATCTCATGAAATACTTCATAACAACGTTAAAAATTAGAAGAATTTAATGAAAATGGATCCAGATAATCATCACGTCTTTGGGAAGAAGCTCGCAAAGAGCGAAATGCTTCGCGTACATAGTTATTAAGAAATTCTAAAAATAAAACAGCTCTCGTTGTATTACAATGTTCGCTCGGGAACTTGTGACGCGGACCTCTCGTTCGCACGCTGCCCGCCCGGCAACCCGCGCACAAGCGGCCGTTCCCCGATTTTCCCTTCCCGCACGGAGGTGATCAACTTCCTTAAGGCCGTCCTCTAGTTTCTCGGCTGTTTTTTTTATGGCTTTTTCAATAATTTTTTTACGGGCAAAGCATCGAAATAATCAATCTCATTATTTTTGCATAATCTTTATTAACATTTGAATAAGCTTTACAAATTTTTTGAAGTCAAAATATATAATAGAATAGCAGTTATAGTGGCCGACAGGAAGACATCAAGTAAAAGAGGTGCTTGACGGTGACCAAGATTGCGGCTGTTCTGCTTATCTGAAATCAAAAAACCAAACGGCATTTTAATCTTCATATTCAAGACTAGCGATTGAACTAGAGTGAATTCTAAATTACAAAAATTGACTTTTTTATACACTTTTGAAAATTACATTCTATTTTTTACTCATTTTTTCTTAAGTTTTTCGCTCGTACGAAAAAAACTATCGAAGCAATCATGATAATCCTAGTTCAATCGCTGGCTTATAACATATTAAAGATGCTGTATAAATTTAAACAAGATCGGTGCAATAGTTTATGAAATATCGTGGTTGCCGTTTCGAAAAATGGTGTTTCGAGAAAAACGCGTTTGAAAGTTCGCGCATGTGATTTATACTAAAAATTTCATCTCACCGTCAATCTGCTATGCCTGGACCATACAATAGGCCTTCCTCTTCTTCTTGGAAGTCACGCAGAGCTTTTCTACACATGTTGTAGATGTGATTTATGAAAAAAAAAAAAAATCGATTTTTTCGACCCGAGAAACTAGAGGACGGCCTTAAGTCTCATCAGCAGTTATACAAGGTTATGATTTTTTTTTAAATTGAGAATTCATTAATATATTAATTAAATAATAATTGAACATTTACGAAAATGTTGTTTCATGAAAAAAAAAAAAAAAAACAAAAAAACAAATACTCCCTAAAAATAGTCGGGGAAAAATTCGATAAAGATTTGTTGACGGGTCGTGGCGCGTTGATTCGACACTATCGATGACAATGATCAACTTAATTTTCGAAATATTTTCAAAAATTAGTGCAAATTTGTTTTTTTTTTTTTATTTACTTCGCGTCACACCGTACAACTCGATATACATATCGAGAAGATTGAAAAAAAAAAAAAAAAAAAAAACAATGAAAAATCTTTACGCGAACCCGTCGATTTAATACGGAACGGCCTTACGAATTCTGTGCGCGGAACGAGGAAATTATGTACGTTGGTATATAACGAGAGGGATGGAATATATGGGGGGGAAGGAGCGCGAGAGAGTGGGGATTCATGGATTGCCGGTGGTTCGCGAAATGGGATATATAGTCGCGTTGTAGGGGGATAATATGGAACGAGGAGAGGTCGTCGGCTTGGTTTGTGGAAGTATAAGGGATGCGACGTGTGGGGGGGGGGGGGGGGGGGGGTTGAGCGAGAGAGAGAGAGAGAGAGAGAAGGAGTTTTATAAAAGTGTGTGTGTGTGTGTGTAATGGTCGTCGAGAGGGGGTGAGACCGATGGGTTAAGGGGATGTTATTGGTTTTTGTTGCGCATGTCCGCTAGGCAGCGCCAAATTAGCGAATTATTATAGTCAATTTTAACCCTTGCCGACGATGAGTTCTTTTCCTGATATGCATCCATATCTCCTGTGCCCTCGTGCCATTTAATTTCGCGTTGACTTTTATTTTTTCCTCTACATTTAATTGGTCGACCTTTCGTCGCGCTCGACGTGAATCATCTGTCCTCAAAAATTTTATAAACTTTCGGTCTCGAAAAAAAAAAAAAAAAAAACGAAAAAACAAAAACAATAATAGATTTGTTAAAGATGAAACGGAATAAAATTGATTTATTCTGCGGTAAAAGTTTATTGGATTTCCATTTTCGATGAAAAAAAAAAGATGATCGCGATGCGGATAGAATACGAGGGAAATAGAGGGAGAGAGAGGGAGAGAGAGAGAGAGAGAGAGAGAGAGAAAGAGAAAGAGAGAGAGAGAGAGAGAGAGAGAGAGAGAGGAATGGCGTGACAGGACGATAAGCGATTAATCAATTCCATACGATTTGAATGAGCGAGATGTGTGTGTGTGTGTGTGTGTGTGTGTGTGTGTGTGTGTGTGTGTGTGTGTGTGTGTGTGTGTGTGTGTGTGTGTGTATGTACGGAGGATGAGAATGAGAGGAAAATGGGATGATGAGACAACTGCCCCGCGCGACAGGCGCGAATGAGATCTCGAAATCTCATCCGAATGTCACGGAAGTGATTAGTAAAATTGACTAGAATGAAATTTTCATTTTCCGTTAATCGTATACACAAGATTGATTGAAAAAAAAAAGAAAAAAAAAAATTCATTCGTATTTCGATACAATTTACTTGAGTACAATGAATTTTTATTCGATTGAATTTCAATCGAATATCTCGATCATTCTATACGCTGTATCGTAACCTTTGACCGTAACTCCAATCGCAGAGATTGGAAGGGATGAAAGATTCTTCGTGCTGGATCATCTCTCTTTTCTCCTCTATCTTCCTATAGGGCTGCCTGCACGAAAGATCGGAAACTGGAGATGGGGAACTTTCTGAGCCACGGGTTCCATTATAAGTTTCTCGCTTTCCCATGCTCGTGTATAGCTTCGAGATCCGATCGTATAGTGTAAACTAACCAGTTTTAGCCATTTATTTTTCTCTACTATTCACAGCTGTTTATTTTTATTTTTTTTTTAATTTATTTTTAATGAAATTTTTGCTCCTCGATGCACACGCTCGTAATTATCGATGATATACGTTTCATTGAAATTCAATTATCGATCGATCGACAATGCGATCAGTTTCGCGTAGAACTGAAACGAGAGATATTTATTTGAATGAGTCGCATCTCGTGATATTATATCGATATAGCGATATAATAGCGCGCATCATATATAGGTGTGTGTGTGTGTGTGTGTTCCAGAACTCATCCAATCACTCGATATATACCCTTTCGACATTAATCCATCGAGATATATTGTTCATTGTATCATCCCCCACGGTCTTTTTGGTTATTTCCGTGTCGATACACCATTGCAGAGCCAAAGTTCTAACCCGCGCATTTGCGGTATCGATCGAAACCTCCAATTTTTCCCCCCCCCCTTTATTTCTCGCTTTTCTTTTTATCCCTCCCCGCCATACATCTCGCTACTCTCGACTGCCGTCATTGTCCCTCGGGTATGACTTCTTTTTTTGTTTTTTTTTTTGACAAATTTTTCTCTCGATCTCACGGAAACGACTCGGTAAATGAGAAGAAGTAAGGCGCGGGGATCCGGTTCAGAGTATACGGAGGGAGGAGAAAGATGCCGAAAATCACAGGCAAACTTTGCAAAAACAATTATCAAGTCCGAAAAAAAAAAAAATCTTTGAGAGCACGAAGACAAAACGTGAAGCACGCATAAATTCGATTTCACGATAAAATTTTGTTCTCCATTGTGAGAAAAGAATAATAATAATTGATCGTTGAATTGTCCGACGCGCGATCGATTATGCCGACGCGAGTTAATTGATAATTAAATATTCTTGCGCGTTGGCTGAAGGGAGAATTAAAACGAAAAAAATAAAATAAAATAAACAGTCTTTTCCCGGCGCCATTATGGAAACCTTCACGTCCATTAAAGAGTCGTCGCGGGCCCTTTCCCTTCGTTCGAGGGAGCAAGAAAGGGATTCTAAAAAAAAAAAAAAAAAAAGCCAGAAAACGTAAAAGGCAAAAGCGGTCGCTTGAGAGAACCAGTTCACGCGAGCAGTTTGTATCGTGTCTTGTTGGCAGCAATACGTATACATGAAGTCGTATATTCGACATCCAAGACGATAGAGCTCGCTTTTAGGTCGTTTTCTACGTCAATCCGCCCTCCCATATAAACCCCCTTATAGTAGTATACATGTAAGGTATTTTTCCAAGTCTACCTTTCTGATTGATACTCGCGATATATTGTGGTATTTTATTTACCTATAAATATCTGCACATTTTTTTCATCGTCGACATTATAAGAATTATAATGTGATTTTATGGGGGATTCGTTGAATATATGACGCGCGTTCCTTGTTAATAATAACGCCTATTCGATTATGTTACGGCGACGTCGACTAAATAATTTTTTATATTCTATATGGACCGTCTCTCGTTTTTACGTAAAATTCTATGCAATATGGAATTTTAAATCAATCGTACACGTATAGAATTACCGTTATTTTATTCAATTGCTTTGAGCTAAAGGCTTATAGAACAGAATGGCTTTGAGAGTTGGAACGATGATGTTTTAAAGGAACAAAACAAAAACAAAAAAAGAAAAATCGGTCTACGAGTCGACGAATTTGGCGGACAATTTTTTTTTTCTAAATGTATCATTGTCCCAGCTGTCAAAGCAATTCCTATGTTTTTATATTTCCTACTCCATTCATCGTTGAAAAATTGATTTTCCAAAGTACATTCAAGATTAAAAAAGAAGGAAAAAAATTACAAAAATTTGTGGAAGATATCAACATTTTTTTGTTCTGTTTTTTTTTTTCCATCGGTTTTCCAACCTCCCCTCTCGTCACAGGGAGCGAGCACTCTCACAAACGTCGAGTGAAATTGCCTCATCGTGGAAAAAAAAAAAAATACACACATACAGAGTCGTTAACGACGCTGTTTCGCGAAACCGTAGAATTTCGTCAACGTGATTCACATCCTGTACCTTGCATTTAATTCATTCATTAAATTAAATTGGTAAATAATTTTTATCTCGTAACAATAATTGTAGCCGATTTTCACATCTTCGATTGGGGTAGGCCATCGTATATTTATATATATATAATTTAGCTAATGGTTCTTCGGGGTCTTCGGGGGTTAAATTAATATAAATGCTAATGAAGCATATGGTTGCGAGGAGATGAGAAAAAAAAGGGGAAAAAAAAAAAAGAAATACCGTGTCGCATATTCTGCGGCCTCTCTTATTGTCGGACCTTGCTTCTCAGTCGGCCTTGTTTATTGCTACTTTTTCAATCCGTATATTACATTTTTTTTTTTTTCAAACACGAAAACGAGAGAAAATAATGTACCGTTAAATTATCTCTGTGCAATGATAATAGAGAACTTGCATTATTTTCAACTTTTAAATTATTTGAAAAATAATTATTAAAAAATATCATTTGCGTAAGTTTTTTTTTTCAGTTACTAATCATTATTTAATTAATTGTACCAGCGTGAAAATTGTGTTGCATTTCAAACGTATATCACGTTACAGTGACGTCACAACACCCCAGTGCAGCAGCGCCTCTAGCGGTAAAATTAACAAATTCAAGTAGCCAATCCATTTCGAACCCAAAAAATCTTCATAATTCGTAAATATGTAGTCTGTAAATAGGGTTTAAACATGACTTATGTATCTGAACAATCGAAGAAAGTGTACGAATATTGTTTTGTACCATGTGACTCACTTGACCTCTCTCGCTGATCGGCCAAACTGGATTTTGTGATTTTAACCATTCCCTCAATCCAATTTCGTAGCAGCCGCGGTGGTGAGCTCTTTCACTATTTCCGTTGTGCTAATTTTTCACACTGCGTATACCATCCTCGCGAACTTTCGCACGTCGTTAATCATTCACAAGGCGATACGAAGGAAAAAAAAGAAGACGATGGAAAAATAATTATCGGAGGATTTATAAAATAATGGGAAAATTTGTAAAGCGGAATAATTTATAAAATTGGTTAATTTTGTGCTCGCATGATTTTAAGGAGATTCCGCTTTTATAACGATGTATCAATAGTGCAGTCGACTTGAAATTATCACGGCTCATCGGTGTTTAATCCTAAAACGCGTGTGTGCAAAGATTCAATGAGATTATAGGAGCCTCGTTGTCGAGTTATCAAATGTTTAGGAAAAGAATTGTTTTAACGCGCGTTTCTTACTGCCATATCATGAAACTGTAGTTGACGAACTTAAAGTACCAGTGCCTTTGAAAAATTGTATTACCCAGTTCTGTACGCAATGAAACCGTGTGCAAAAGCTCACCTTAATTAGCAGCATTTTTATGGATCGATTGAATGTAACTTTATTTAATAATTCTGAGAGAAAAAAAAAAGAAGCGTACACTGTCAATTTCAGACGCGACGAACAATGTTGCCGGACTCAACTATACTTGTCAAATTCGACTTTTCTTTTTGGGTTAAAATCCTGGCGTTTTTCGTTTAGCATCTTTTCATGGTAAATTGAATTGACAAAAACTCGTAAATCGTCGATTATTATTCCTCTCTACGTTTTCGCAAGGGAAAAATAAAGAAAAATTTCGCACTTTTTGTGCCCAAAAAAGTAAGTAAAATTTCAAAATTTGCTCACAGATCATTTTTTAGGGAACTAAATTCTCCATAAACAAAAACGTCCATGGAGGCAATATATCTTATGAGTTAATAACGTAGGCGTGAGAACCGTCTTTAAAATTTTGAAAATAATAAAAAAAAGCACAAATCATTTCAATTAGGCTTTTTTTGAATTTAGTTATAAATAAAGTTTTTTTTAGTCGGAAATGGCTTTCTGTCGTTGTGCCTGGCTTAGGTATGAATTTTTAATGCATTTTTACTTCAACGCTAAAGCGGTGATATGTAATTTAACGACTATAATGGGTCCGCTATTGTCCGCGATTTCACAAAAATCACTCTTTACGTCACGCCACTTCGGACGCCTCCCGCACTCATCCGCTATTGACTTTTCATTGTATGCCATCCCGGACTGTTTTTTTTTTTTATAGAAAATTTAATTCTCCAGAAAATTGTTTGTATGCAGTTTGGCTCGACAGCGTTTCGAGTTGAAGCTCGGAAAGTGTGAATTTTGAGTTTTTTTTTTTTTTATTGCAACATAAACGTTGATATTTCAAAAACTTATGGGGAAGTATATTGTTATGAATTTTACACGCTGCTATCGATGCGATTTACCATCGAATAGCGTTAAAACGAAACTTCACATTTCTTATTTTACTTAACAAAATTTCTGCAATCATACAGTAGACTTTTTGGAGCACTGGTCATTGGTATAATATTTATTTATGTATAATGTAGAAAAAAAAAAACGTATGCAAGGATGCACATTGCAATTTTGAGCCAAGTCAATGCACGTATATGGGCATTCGTGTTTCTCCATAATTGTCTATCCGGAGTTTCTCCTTTTATGTCGCTCACTTTAATAACAAAAGGGCATATCGATCATGTACAAGCGTAGATTTTACGTTCTTTGTCGCGTTAAGCTATCGATATACGTGTGCACCAGGGTATATATATATGTCCCCAAGTGGCTGGCTGGAAGAGATGCGTATCCATGGCAACCCATCCCTCCAGCGTCAATTTTGCCCCGCTGCCTTCGTCTCTTCCCCTCGCTCCCTCGTTTCGTCGTTCCTTCTCTCACTCGATATATAAATGTGTTTATATAGTATATATATATAAACGAAAAAATTCAGTCATGCCAAGGGGCGTTCGAGGCCAAATTGATAGGTCAGTGACCCTCGTGATTTTTTACATTTATTTTTATTTTTATTAATATTCAGAAATTTTCGAAAAATTTTACGTTTCACGTCATTAATATTGTGTTGGATCAATGATGGCGATTATCTTACTTTTCCCCGAATTTCAACAGCTGTGAAAAAAACAATAGGTAAACGAAAAAAAAATTTCTTCAACCCTCGACGCACCGGTTTGTGCGAATATAAATTTTAAACCTGAATTTAAGTAAGTATGTAAGAAATTAAACGAAAAAGATGACTTTGCCTCTTGAGTAGCTTTAATAATAATGTTTTTTTTACGGGAAAATTTATCATATTCAACTCACGGTAAATTTCCCTTCCAGAATTTAAATGAAAATAATAATAATAATAATCGGACTACAACTTCTTGAAATTGCGCCTGAAATGTCTCGTATATAATATGTATACATTGTTTACGTATAGCCCGCTTTTTTCGTCCATCTTTCTCTCGCTGCCGCCCCCGCAATCTTTCGAGCGACTCGTCACTCTCTCTTTTGCATCCACCCCCGCTCCCATAATCTCCCTCATTCTTTAATACAGAGAAGAAACTATTCATTGTAAATACCCCTGGATAGTTTGGAATTCATACAACCGCGTGGCTCATGTCAAACAAACACCGACCGAATGATCCGAACGAGCCGAATGAGAGAGGGTTTGATGAGAAATTGAAGGGCCGTCGAATGTGCCCGCGTGTGTGTGTGTGCGTGCCACATTATAGGGTTATTTCTGATGTAGTTTTGTCGACGCGGATATGCCGAAGATGGAAATATATCGACGGCACTTCATCGCTTCAAGAGCGAAAGACGTATTAATTAAATATGTATAATGGAATAATCATTTTTGTCCTTTGATATACCTGATAAATTTCATTATCGAATGAGAAAATCGCGAGCCAATAAGGTCTTGTTTCAACTCGACCGTTCGGCATTTATGGCTCCACCAAAACACGTTGCCCGATCTTCATGAAATTCGATATAGGCTTATGCAGAAAAACAAAATGAAAACTTAAAGATTCGTACACAAAAGTCAATAATTGAATTGATTGAATATCATGCGAGTCAATAATAGAGCGGACAAGTATAGGATTAAAAAAAAAAACAATTAGAAATTTGCACATTGCTCTATGAGCAAGTAATTTTTTTCCAATTTTGGCCCTCTCGTGGAGAAAGCATAATTTGAAGTTTCAAAATTCAATGCGTCCGAAATGAAGATGGCCAACTGAAAGAACACCGGATGATTCAATTTCAATGGAAATCGATAAAGCATGGGGTTATTGGGGCCGAACTATAATTTCGAATTTTAAGGGAAAATTTCGATAACCGAGTGAACGTGAAGTCACGGGGAAAAAAAAACCGACCCCCGAAAAACTTATTCGAGCGTTCGTGTATATGCGTCTGACAGCGTTTGAATAACGCACGGAGTAAAGTGAATTCGTCTGTTCTCCGCATCTCTTGGTCCAATTTCCATTTTTTTTTCCTTTTTCATCCCTTTTCTCGCTCTTTCGCGTTTTCTTTTTCATCTTTTTTTTTTTTTTGTAATTTGATAACCATGGCAAAACTACGTTGGGAAATAATTTTCACGAATTTCCACGGTGCTTTAAGGATGTATGAGCACTAGCTTCACGATCATATAAAAATTTGAATTTTTTATATGGTGTAGCAGAAGTTTATAGGATAAAACCTGCAAAATTTCAAAGTGGGTCAACGACTCTTTACGCGAGTAATTAATTCGTGAAATCAAGATATTTATCCCACGCCATATACGAATTCTGGGCTGACGCAACTTTGAAACAGAAATTCGTATCTTTCACGATCAGATACGATCAATATTAAAACTGTTAAATGTTCAGAAAACTATCACGATTACATACGTTCCATAAAAAATGGGGGTTAACGAACCTTTTGACATACAATTATCGATTTTAAGGAAATTTTTCGCGTGGGTCGCATAATGAGCGGTCCGACTCTCTCTTGTTTCATGCGTGCCCCTCGCTCACCGCGCTCACCCGCGCCCACCTTTTCGCGTATTCCCCGCCACCTTGTGCTCATACATCCTTAATGAATCCTCTTGATGGTATGTATACATGCTGATGCTGGGGATTCAGGGAGGAGCCTCAAGGGGTCGGAACCTCGAATTCCCCGAACCCACGTAATAATTTTCGCACGTTAATTGGTATTCAGAGGATACGAAGCGTTCGTGTGTTTATTTTCTAATTTCATTAAAATAATTTTTTTTTTTTTTTTTTGAAAAATAGCTTCCACATTACTCACAAGCTCGAGACTCCGGAGAGTTCTATAATACTGAAAAGATATTGCATGTGCACATATACAACGCCGAATGCGTAGGCGAATGCGGTTGCGTGTATGTGCGAGAGCGAAATTATACGCGAGAGCAGCCGACTATAAGTAAATTCCAGCAACAACCCCAGTGGTATACGTTTTTAGCTGATCTCTAATTTTGTTTTTTTTTTTGCTTATTCTTTCGTCTCTTTCAATCATGTTTCTCTCTCTCTCTCTCTCTCTCTCTCTCTCTCTCTCTCTCTCTCTCTCTCTCTCTCTCTCTCTCTCTCTCTCTCTCGACTGTCGCTGTTTCTCTCTTTCCTACAACCCAATTAAGGGGGGGGGGGGGGGGGTTGATGTTGACTGTGGGCTCCGTAGCATGCCTTTCCAACGCCCGCATATTTATCCCAACGATATCATCTTCGGGACTGGAAACAGTCATCGAGCAAAAGAGATAGAGATGGAGAGATAGAGAAGCTCAAAAAAAAAAGTCGTTTTCCACGATTATCTCATTACGATCGCGATCGGATGATTGCGCGACGATTTGAATTTCATTGTTTACCTTGATTATATTAGGTCTACTTGAGATTATCATTCGATAAATTACGTTCTCGTGATGAATTCTTTTAGATTCAATGCAGTTATCCTAACTTTTTGGTATACGATTTAACATTTTTCCTCCCCCCTCGTTTATTCATCATTCAATCTACACTCTTATAATCGTCTTCATGGCTCTATATATATTCACATTTCTCGAGAGAAATATATATATATATATTAGGGCGGTTCAAAAAAGGGCGTTTTTTAAGATTTCGCTCTTCTTCGAGATTCTTGTACTTTTTTTTACTAAAAAATAGCTCACGCGAAAGGGCTGGGCTGAAAAAAATTTTTTACTACTACCTCAGCAAAGTTGAAACTTTGAAAAAGGCTATTTTCGGAAATTTCAAAATTGAGATATCCTTAAATCCTTCGGTGGCTATATTTTATGTGACGAAACAAAAGTTTTTGTCAAACCTGAGATGCGTGCCATTTTTTTTTAGTACCGAAAAATCTATTTTAAAATTAGTTTTTACGAATTCAAATATAGATTTTTCGGTACTAAAAAAAATCACGCGCATCTCAGGTTTGACAGAAACTTTTGTTTGTCAGGTTTGACAAAAACTTTTGTTTCGTTGTACAAATAATAGCCACCGCAGGATTTACGGATATCTCAATTTTGAAATTCCTGAAAATATAGCCTTTTTTCAAAATTTCAACGTCGTTGAGGCAGTAGTAAAAAAAATTTTTCAGCCCAGCCCTTTCGCGCGAGCTATTTTTTAGTGAAAAAGTACAAGAATCTCGGATAAGAGCGAAATCTAAAATAACGACCCTTTTTTGAACCTTTTTTTGAATATAATTATGTATCACCCCGTCGAGGTTTCTCTTATTCCACGAAATTACATTTAAATATCGAACATCGTGGGTTACCCCATTAGCATAATTAAATCACGATATCCTATTATATACCTTTTCAATTCTATTGATGAAACCAAGTCGAATCTTTCTGTTCGATGCACTATATATTTTCCGCGATATCGTCATTGATATTCAATTTAATGGCATACGCAATTTAATGACCGTGAAAAATCAAACAACAAAAAAATCATACGATTTTAATGAAAATTGGTACATGAAGATTACCCGCGATGCTGGATATATTTGGCATGAAATGTCGAGATTCAAGATGAAGGAGAGTCGAGTATATGAAAATTGAAGAATCGTTCGATCGGAGGACAAAAAAATATTATTGGGGCGGTGAATCTTCGGTGTCCCCCGATATTCGACCATTTTTTTTACTGACAATTTTATTTACTGACAATTTTATTCGTTAACGCATCGTCTTGATGTGCGATTCCGGTCGACAATTTTTTTTAGTATCTCTCGGGTCGTACGATGAATAAATTATTGGGAAAAAATGGCGCCCGATTATCTCAGTTATATACGCCAATGCTTTCATATATAATATATATACTATATATAGGGGAGGGCTCTGGCCAACCTTTTAAAGTCAGTGGCGCGGTCAACTGTATATTTTGACAGTGCGCGCGTGCACGCCGGTGCGGACTTGAGCCGATCCTCATCCTCATTTTCTCCTGTCTTTTCTCTCTCTCTCTCTCTCTCTCTCTCTCTTTCTCTCTCTTAGGGCGATTTATAATTTATAAATTGCTCTTGGCAAGTGTCCCATACTCGGGGCACTCTTATGCGCCACTCTTGTGAACGTATCAAACGAAAAAATTCTCTAAAATTCACGAACCTATGAGAATTCTCATTCAACTATTCACAAAATCCAAACGATTATACTAATTGGGAAATAATCATAAGCAAATAATTCATTTTCAAATACATGAGTCGTAGTCGTAGAGCGAGAGAAGAAGAAAGAGCGAGAGAGAGAGAGAGAGAGAGAGAGAGAGAGAGAGAGAGAGAGGTGCTTAGCCTCGGTTTAAGGACTATTAAACTTTACATTGTAATACATAGAGGAGTACTAGTTTTTTTTATTTTTTTATTTTTTTTAGATCGATCTACTAAAAATTTAACACCCCAGTCTCCGTAAGCTCCACTTTCATTATTTTTTCGAGAAAAAAAAAAACATGTTAAATCTTCAGCCATTTAGGACGGTTTCTCATGGCAAATTGTGAATTTAAAGTTTCGTGTCAATGAGCACAGTCAATATGTTTAAGTGGCAAACTAATTATTGTTAATTGTACGAAATATTCTCAAGATGCCTTCTGCAAATGTTCAAAGCCGGGAATATCATCGTTCATCATTAACGATAAATTAATAGTCTCTTCTTTTCTCTTTCTCTCTCTCTCTCTTCTCTCCCCCCGGGAAATTCTTCGTCAGATTGCATCTCCGGTAAAACGATATGGTACATGAGAATTTTAACATTTGCTGCAATTCACATCCGCGTGTCCCCCAAGTACCGTCGCCAATGGACCGTTCTTGGCCGTCGTGCAGGATGCTGCAAAATTAATGTCCACGATCTCCTCTCGTTCGACGTTTACGAAAGAACAAAACTTCTCCGCGTCACTGTATATACACGGGGGAGGGATTTTACAATAATAGGAAGAAAAAAAAGGCGATCCCTGCTATATTCAAGACCCAAAGCGGTTTTTTTTTTTCTTCGTTATAATTTAATGGCAACTTCGTATTTCGATAACGTCGTTATTTCGCATCTTGTGCAGAGGATTTTCGTAAATATCAAACGTATATTCTTCCCCTGTATGTATAAATGAAATGACTCGTGTTTGTGTATGAATATATTGTAAAATGAATATACAACGCGAAACTTTATCAATTCCCGATCTCGACGGATTGCTTACTGCAATTTTTCCACAGTTATTTTTTCATATATATATATATATATATATATATATATATATTTAAAATTATTTTTCATGAAACAACTGCAATTTTTTTCCCTAGTTTTCCGTCCGTATTCGCTCACAGCTGTTGTAATCGGCTTTTGTTTTTTTTTTTTTTCTTACTTACTTTTTATTATTCGTTCAACGAATACATTAAGAATCCCATGTTCTTTCTCCCCCTTTCTCTCGCTTCTATATATGTATATATACATATATATATTTTTTTTTTCATTTTTTCAACTCGATACAATCAAACCCCAAGAGCCTCCCTCGGGATCTCCGAACAAAAGCAGAAACATTTCTGTGTGTGTGTTTTGATTCCCCGACTTTTCCGTATAGCTTGCTGCCCTTCCAACTGGCTAGAGTCTATCTGGAAATTTAAATCGAACCTTCCCCCCCCCCCGGTCTACTTTCTCTATCCCTCGTGTTTTTTTTTCTCATCTGATCCGCTCGATGTTTCTTACAGATCCTTTAAACTCCGGAATTTTTCCTCCCGCGTGCCTCGAGAGTTCTTCTTCCGATCATGAAACTTTCCGTCGCACGTTCGTGTATATGTATACCCGCGCGTTCGGCCCCGCGGTTACATATCAAAACGCGATTCTTTACGCGTCCTTCAAAGAGATTTTTCCCCGCGGCAATGCACTTTTGAATGGACGAGAAAAGAGCTGATTCTCCTTCGAGATTTCCTTCGATAAAATTTACTTCAATTTCCACGATCAGATCGTATACAATCTTCGGGATATAGTAATCGCACAGAGAACGAGAGATTTTTGTTTTGAATTCTTCGAAAAGTTTTGTTCGTCGAGCTCAAAGCAGTATATACGAGCGCGCAATTTAATTAGATGCGCTGCGCTAAATTTATATCATAATATGCTACGAATAGACCGAAGGAACATTATCCGTGAATATAGAAACTCATAAGTACGCGGATTACTGGCTAATAGCGAGGTAAATAAATTAATCCGAAGTAGACACTCGTTTAGCAATGGTTTCTCATGAAAAACAAAAGGCATTATACGATCCGCGCTTAATATATGCGTTCGATATTATTTCTCGATTTGTGTATTCGAGTTGAGCGCAGTTGGAAAATATGCACAATTACCAGAGAGTGATTGTCGATGACATTTTTTTTCCTTCTTTAGAAGATTCAATGAAATTCTAAATTTTTATGAATAAAAAAATACTCGACATTTATTCAACGTTTCACACTGGAATGACCCATCGAGTGTCCTTTAAACAGAGGACTTTACCCCCCCCCCCCCCCCCCCCCCCCCAGGGACGTATACTCTGCAATAAAATGAACGATAAAACGTTTGTTCCTTCGACTTTTATGAAAGTCTAGAGTCGATTGCAATCTCTCTCGAAAAACTCTCCAACGGAAAGAAAATAAAAACTTTTGATTTTTCGCTCGGGTTATTCCACAAAGTACAATAATATCGAAACGTATTATTGAATTACTTCCAAAAGTATGATTTTTTTTTTTAAATCTCAAACAAACTTTATTTTACTGCTAATGCTATGGTAAGAGATAATATTTTCTTTTTCTTCTTAATTTTTTTTTTAAAGATTGATGTCCCCGGCTAAGTACTTTCATAATGTTGAAAAAAAAATTATTAAATCCATCGACCATACTTTTCATAATATACCTACTATTATCCTTCGATACAAGGGACATTTGCAGTCTCTCGAAAGATCCATATTAATATCGAACTTCGATATTTTGATTGAATTGATTCCGCGAATGTTTTATTTTCCTTAAACGAAAATCACTGCAAACGATTTTCTCATTTCTAAAAATATTTTCACGGATCTCGAATTCATGTGGATATTTTACAATTTTTCTCAATCAGCAAAGAGCTCATTGGAAATAATTCAATTCTGAATCTATCGATCTAATTTCGTAAAGTCGATTTTAAGAATATTGTTTGAATGATTTTTCGTTTTCAACGTTGGACAAAAGTCTTTTTAGTGGTTTTTCGCGTCTAAAAACATTATTACCCGCTAAAAATTTTCCACCCATATAAAAACAAAATACGCTAGCGAGTTAAAAATGAACTTTGAGAACTGTGTGATTGCGGCAGAGCTTGGCTCTCGTAGCAAATTTTTAAGCATAAATTAATTATTTCATCGTGCAAACTATACGAGCTGATTCGTTTATCTCATTTTCACTTGATACGAGATACCTATCGAATTAAAATCATTCTGGGTTATCATAGAAAGAGAGAAAGAGAGAAAGAGAGAGAGAGAGAGAGAGAGAGAGAGAGAGAGAGAGAGAGAGAGAGAGAGAGAGAGAGAGAGAGAGAGAGGGAGAGAATGTTCATCTGGGTAAACCTCTCTCTCTCTCGTTAAAATCGAATGAAATTGCTCGTTACGCGAAGATCACGTATAACGCGTGAAGGAGTAAATAAACAAACAAATATATACATAAGTGTGTGTATATAAATTGTACGAGAAATAATGGAGACGGTTGACTAGAGCTAGATCGTTATATATTACTTATCAGTGATACATAGGTAGAGAGCAAGAAAAAAAAAATTAATATTTTTTTTTACAATTTATTATCCTCATATTTAATTTAATTCTTTCATCCGGTGTGTCAATGTGTGACGTTTACTTTATATTTCCGCATAGTTTGTCTGTGAAATCGACACGTCCGTCTCGTAGATTCGAGGGAGATGCGTGTGTGTGTGTGTGTGTGTGTGGATTTCGCGTGCGCTAGAATAAACGTTCGCGAACTCTCGATATAACCCCCACGTATCGATCTCTTCAGCTGTATATATATTTGCCAGAGACTTTGCGTAACCAATTTTCAAACAACAATATACTTCAATAATAATTATAACTATTTCATATTTCGTTGCATAATTCGGCGTGAAGAAAAAAAAATTTTTACGAATATTCACAGAGGATTTAATAATGATAATGATAATAATAATAATAATAATTATTATTATTGTAGTAATAGTAATGATAATAAAATTCAATTTGCATCGATTAATTTGGTAATTATTTGTTATTTTTGTACAAATTCATGAAATATGGAATGTTCGTGATTAATTTTGAAGTAAATGTGTCATTAAACAACGTGAGAGAAAGAGAGAGAGAGAGAGAGAGAGAGAGAGAGAGAGAGAGAGAGAGAGAGAGAGAGAGAGAGAGTCGTTTGGAACAGCAGCCCACATCGACGAGGCTCTTTACGCTCTGGATACGAAACTCGGTACGCGTATCGATCCCCTTGGGCAATTCGCGCTCACGCGGTGTACACAATTTCGACAGAATATAATTTTAATAAAATTACATCGCTTGAACGTATTACGTTTTTTTTTTTTTTTTTCTTCGCCACGATATATCTTCAGCTTGGCCACTCTCGCGCACCCACCACACCGCATACATGACTCGTTGCTTGAATCTTGAAATATCAACACGTCTGTGTGTGCGTGTGTTTTTTTTTTCTTAAAATTTTTAATTATATACGTCCGTATGTATTGAAATTGGTGCTACGAAGCTTGCATAAACATGAATATATGTATACCTGAAGATTTATTCACGCAATTAACTTGCTGTAGAGACTCGATTTTCAAAAATACCGACGCGCGATGAGTAAACCCAACCGCTCCGCGGCTTATCGATTTATCGAAATATTTGCGAAAATTCTTCGCTCCTGACATTAATGTTGACGTAGAAAATAGATCTGATTCGAAGCTCTTTTAATTAACGTGTAAATAAAGGTTCGAAATTTTTGAAAAATGAGCACGAGCGTGATTGGGGGATTGGGGGTCGAATTCTGAGAAGTACGCAAGATTTTTTTTTAAAGAAAAAACAAAAATTCTTAAAAAATATAAATATTCGACGGGAATGATTGATCTAATAAAAAAAATTAATTAAATTTTATTTTTCTTCCACACAGAGGAAGTTTTGTTTTGGTGAAAGTTTTTTTCTTTTTAGTTTTCAATGCCAATGTGTTGAAAATGTGTCCAAAATGTCGAGAAATCATATTTAGAAAAAAATTTCAGACGTGTGTAACTCGATCACCGGCTGAGCTACTTTTTTTGCTGTAATTTTTATACAAATTCATACAGTGACTCAGATTTTATGTAATTTACAATTTTTCGATTAATGGGTGCACCCCCACACGAACTTCCGCAAATTTTTCGATATCACGCAAATTTTTTTTTAAACTAAATAGATTATCATTGAAGGACGGTTGGTATTGAATTTGACGAAAATCGATGGAAGCGATCAGATTTTATGAAATTTTAAATTTTTCGAAAAATGTTTGTAATCGCTTCAACTTTCCCAAATTTTGAGATATCATGCCTATTTTTGTCATTCGAATTATTCTTCAATAATACTACACTATTATCCAAAAATAGAGAGAGAGAGAGAGAGAGAGAGATCGAGAGAGAGAGAGAGAGAGAGAGAGAAAGAGAGAAAGAGAGAGAGAGATGGAGGAGAACTCGCAGGTTCGTGATATCTCACGTCGTAGCCGAGGAACTTTATTATCATTCCGGATTGTGGCCCTCGCGCTGTACCATAGCTACAAGCTTTTCTCGATCCGTATTAGTTATCGAGTTACTGGTACATACTGCTGGTACTGATACAGAGATTTAGGGAGGTTAAGATTGTGCGAAATCTCCGTTTGTATTATATCCATATATGGAGGTTTGTTCGCGTTGCTTATACTTTCTGCGCTCCCGTGTAAAAGCGTAGACCACGATTGGCTGGGTAGCTTACGATCCTTAGGAAAGCGCAGAAAGTGTAAGCAACGAGAACAAACCTATGGTATATACAGACTCTGTGCCCGAAAATGCCCGCACCATCAACAATGTACAGTGTGCGGTTTGTGTTTGCCATTGCTATATAAATGTTATTTAAGATGCTTTGCTCTCGAGTATATGCTCGAGACGTTTCAGACACGAAATATGAACTTTTTTTTTGGATGACGGAATCGTGAATAGTTTTTATAATATCAGTGGGGACTGTCTCATGAGCGGTAATTCAAGTACCCAGTACTTGAAATGTACTGTAAGTACAGTACTTACTTGAAGTACAAAGTATTTTAAAAGTATTTCAAGTATTGTATTTAAATTTTCAAATACTTTCATGTACCTAAAGTACTTTTTCAAGTACTTTCCTGTAGCCAAAGTACTTTTCAAGTATACTTTCATGTAGTTCAAGTACTTTCCTGTACTTCGAGTACTTATTTAAGTACTAAGTACTAAGTACTTTCAAATACGTCTTGCTAATGGTTGCATGAATAACGGCTTTGAATATATAATTGAGGAACGTTCTGCGCCATCTTTGGTCAATATTGTAAGGAATGACCGTTCAAAGGCTCAAACCTTTCAAGGCTCAAACGGTATTTACGGTGTCATTGTCAACGCATATAGTTCCATTTTTAACAATACGTGTATTGTATTCTTTATTTTTTCTTTTTCAAACCTGAAGTTAAATACATCTTAATTACAATCGTCAATGCTATTTTTTAAATTATTTCTAATTCTTCGTTTAAATATTTCTGTTCCAATCTGCCTAGCCTGAGTGAATAGCACAAATGTGAAAATATGTCTTGATACAAAAAGTACTCGAATAAAAATCAAATGAGTTTAAAGAGTACGTAAGAAATCAAATATATAAGTACTGGAACTTACGAGATGTATACCTGAAAACTTGAAAAGTATTTGATACTTGATACTTGACGCATTTCAATTACTTGGTACCTCAAGTACTTCAATCATTTAGTACTTCAAGTATTTACGGTACTTGGTGTTTGAAATACACGAGTACTTCAAGTACTTACAGTTCTTTGTACTTTGTACTTGAAGTACTTTCAGGTACTTTGCCCCGACTTTGCCCAGCTCTGTTACAAAGCTTTCTCCATGAGAAAGCCATATTTACGAAATTATTATATTTCCATATTTACGAAACTACGAGCATCATTTTCTCACTACAGAGGTAACTCTGTAATGAGGAAGCAATATGCAAGTTTCCAATATTTTTTTTAAATTTGTTATTTATAAGAATTGAATTTGCGTTTATAGACATGTGGGTACGCATATGAATCGAGAAAAAAAAAAATAAGTTCCCATATATATATTTTAAGGTGAATTTATGCATAAAAGAAAAAATAGGATGCCATTCAAATGGCAGTTTGTTCGGTGAGTCGCGTGCACCTGGTAAAATGCAGAGCGGCTTCATTATTGAATTAATAACGGATGCACCGCGGGTGCCGAATGGGTGGTCCCACCTCCTCGCGCTCGAAATCCTTCGTGCATATATCGTATGCCTATATGCATATCTCCGCGAGTTTAACGAATGATAACATAATTTTCGAGCCCAGCGATTCACTCTTCATATTATACGACTATATATTATACGGTATACATCTCTTTCTCTTTTCGATCTCGATGCTCTCATCTCTCCCTCGCTGTTTCGATAACAGTTTCGGATATGGCGAGCACCGATGCAGCGACACGATAAAAGGCTTTACCTCTGGTGTTCTCTCGCTTGGTTCCCCCCTTTTATCGAAAATTTCATGCGTCGGATAATAAAAAAAATAATACAAAAAATTATAGATATATGCGCTTGCATTGTACGTAAATGCATACGCGGGGACGTGAAACAGCGAGTTTGACTTTATGTATCAAACGCATGTTCGAATTGCGTGGCAGAGTTGCGCTATTGCAAAAACTAACATTTTCGTGAGCGAAAAAACCTCACTGAATGGCGAAGTGATTGGTCGTTGAATCGTTAAAAAAAATACTCTTATTGTTATTTATTTCCGAAAAAATGGACTATGCATCTATTTTGCATCTATATATATATTGTGAGTGTGATTGCGATTTCGACCAATTTTACGTTTTTGAGACACAAATCCGTAAAACAACTTCAATTATAGTATGGCCATTATACATAAATGTTTCGTTGCGTATACTCTTGAGGAGATTTGCACCAGTTAGAGCATTGTGTCCTTTTCGAGTTACACTTAGGTTTATGTTCCCGAACCCCTTAAAATTTTATTACTAATTCTCAGGTACAAAACGATTCCTAATCGCTTTTGAGAATATGCTTTTAGTACATTGTATCCTTGGTTCTTTTTGAGCTATACCCAGGTTTATGTACTGAAACCCCTTAAACCTAAAATTTTATTACTGATTGTACAGCAATCTGGATCTTTTTATGCCATATTCCCCAGTTACACACGAAACACCTTGAATTATATTTCCTTCGCCATCGTTCTTTGGAGGATAATTATTTAAAATTTTCATTTTAACACAGGTCCCTATATCGGCACTTTGTGTTCCCATACCGTCATAACTAAAAGAAAAATATAGAGAAAAAAAGAAAATCATAATAAAACGATAGAGTGCAGTTACAGGAAATTCCATAATAAAAAAAAAAAACAAGTTGAACTATATGACATTCCTATGCTTTATGAAACCGAACGATTAGAAATTTGATCTGCTGTATATAATCCTGGAGACACTGAATTTGGTGAGAATTGCTTCACAGGTTCAAATCCTAGATTTAAGTCGAATTAAGTACCAAAAAAGAAATGCGCGTTCAAACTAGAGACGTGTTATTGCTTCCTCATTATTTTTATTTCCACCACAAAGTGTGGAAGACTCTATGGAGAAGCGTGTAACAATTGGAAAATCAACTTTTGATCATGTAGGGTTAAGATTTTTGAACGAAATAACACGATGAGAAAGCATCAGTGTGAGAGTTATTAATTTGCAGGTTCAATTTAAGAATAATTTTTTATACTTCCCAAGTCATTATAAATCGTAATATATTTGTCTAATTATCTGTACCTGTTGATGCTTAAATTTCATTTAAATAAGTTTTTATAAAAATGCGAATAATTTACTTCTTTTTTATGGCAAAGCTAAAGGGTATCTATATACTTTATTAGTTGATCGACATTCACATTTCATCGTAACATGCCAATAAAACATAAATAAAAACTATCGGAAATCATTATTTTCACGTGCATTATATGTGTGAATTTTGTTTTCTTTTCGAGGATATTAAAAAAAAAATCTTAAAACCGCCAAAAATAATTGCCGCACAATTGTGCACGATCACGCTCATATTGCAGTCTCGAATACGCATACGCTCACAGAATGATTCCCTCGTACTTCATGTATCTATTTGTACTGTACTTCATGTATCTAAGTACGAGGTCTTCCTTCTCGTTCTCGCTGCCATATATACACGCGATGAGTCTCACTTATATATCAAAGAAGAGACTCTATTTTTAATTTGATCATCAAACAAAAGCCTTGACACGGTTCGAATAAAAGTTGTTTGAAGAATCGACCACGAGCCATGAAATTGAGATTTTTTTTTTTTTTTTACGTAAGGTGAATGTCCCAGTTAGTGAACATTTAACGAAGGAGGATCCACGTTTTTTTTTTACATTTTTCAATCATATCTCCGACGATATAAAAAAAAATTTGGTTTCATATCAACAATTTTGTTCATGTTGAATGTAATAATATTGAATTTTTTGTAAAAACGTTGAAAAATCAGGGTAAATAAGCAAATTAAAAATGCATGTTTGCATGATGTCCGAGTTACTGACAACCCGCCAACTTGCTGGCCCAGATAATGACTCGACAAAGTCCCAGTTAATGAACAATCGGGAATCAAACCGAAAAAAATAGTTACTATACTTTTATTTCACATTTACTCAGTTTCATTTACATTTATTTCATGAATAAATTAAAAAAAAAAAAATTAATACATTGCGCAGAATGTCTAAGGGGATTGAAGAAAATTGAAAACTGTTGAGGTTATGGAAGTCAACAACTCGGACACGTCCTAAATTCGTTGTCCCAATTAATGACGGAATAGATAGAAGTGCCGATTTTTAAAGCTAATTTCATAATACATCGAAAATCGTAACTATATTTCTGAACTTTTTCTAGCCGGAAGTTGAAAACTTACATGATTCGGACATTCATCGAATAAGAAAAATGATTCAAGATAATTCATTATACTAATGAATAATTTCAATGTTCTGATCATAAAATTTATTAAAGGAATAATTCATTGTATACAAATTATATACAAATTATGATTATTATGATAGGATAAAATTCTGGTTAAGCCCCACGTTTTTTGGCCGTGTCGAATCAATTCCAAATACGTATTTCGAAATTTTTCGCTCCTTACATCCGCAAATGCGTATTGAATAACGAAACGGTTGTGCCAAAGGGTCGAAGAAGAACAAACAAAAAAATAATAATAACTCGAGAAAAAATGGGAAGTGATCAATTAAAAAATTAACCACCAGTCATTTTCAACGTGTTAAAAAATATATTAAAAAATAAAATAAACTCATAAATTGATCGAATGTGCAACTTGTAAGTTTCGATAAACGACCTTTTTTTTTTTTTAGGAACGCACGTTCATAAAGTACAAACTACGATAGTCGTAAGTCGCGGCCAATGTTTCAAACTAACCGAAAAAAAACGTTTTTTTTTTTTTCATTTTACAAATGTTTGTTCATATATATCGGGACGTCACGGGGGAAGTGTCGAATCGAATAATTCGCAGAGAGTAAAACTTTGGATTAATCGACGTCCCGATAGATCTAGTACGCATCAAGTACGAATTCGAAACGCGTTATTATCATAATACAATGTGGCATCGAACCACCCGGAACCTCGACTTTTATTCAATAAGCTGCATCGGCGTGTGTTGGTTTTCCCATCCCAGCTCACATACAGCGAGCATCAGCTCATCCACGTTCCACTGTCCCGCCTTACTAAATTTTTCTTCATTTTTCTCCCTGAAACCATGCCAACTTTTCCCAAGAGCTTTTCTCCTCTCTTTCTCTCTCTCTCTCTCTTTCTCTCTCCCTCTTGGTTGAATCTTCGAAAACTCGTGAGAAGAAAATGCCCCGTACATTTTAAAACTTTACCCTCTCGCATTCTTCTACCATTTTTCGTGTACAATACCATTTCAATCATTCCTTTTTTTTTCAAAGACGTTTATTCAATCCGTGCTAATAAATCGCACTTTAATAACGCTCACGAAACTTTTATTTGCCGAGCTCGCTCGACGTTGGCTCATGCAATATTAATTTTCCGATGATACACACACACACACACACACACACACACATACATATATATATATATATATATATATATATCACATTATTCCATGGAACGTCCCCGAGTGGCGAGTATACAGCAAGCTTCTCTCATTTGTTTGTTTATACGTTGATAAAACGTTTGACATTTTCTCAGGGCTATACAATTGCCAAAAAGGTCACCACAACCACTTTACTTAGTTCCGCGGTGACAATGAATTTCTTGGCATTACGCAATAAATATTTTCCTGTATTATATTTTCATAGTTGGGGTTATTTATAGTCGCGATTATACATCTATTTAGATTTTTCTCAGTGTACTTATTCTGATATAAAATTTATGGTATCCTATCGGACGTAAAAAATTTCACGGCATATACGTCGAAAAATTTTTTTTAACGAAAGATGACAAGGGAAATGTGCCCGAGGATATATGCATGCGCAGAAATTGCAGGAAACATTTTGCAGATATAATTTCGACTATTATTATATCGACGGAAGGATTTGGTTTCTACTTTGTTGGGCCAAAGAGTGATCGATCTTTCGTCAATTTTTTATGCGAAAAGTATGAAATATAGAATATTGATATTTGGTATGTTCATTAAGCGGTCTTTATTGAACATGATAATGATCTTTCAAAGTTTGACAAAACATGGTATTGGTATAGTGGGAGGAGCCACGTTTATCGGTGCGCTGGCGATGATATTCTTCGCTTGCGGAAGTTCCAAGTCCTGGACAGGTGATCCGAAGCAAAAAAAAAAAATGAAACATATTTTTACGGTGTACAATATTGTGTATAAGTTGAACTAGAATGAAGAAGAAATATTTAAAAATAAATCAATAATGAGGGATCGAAGGGGAAGTTTAGTTTTTTGCCAGAAATTTTTGCACTTTTTTGTTAATAAAATAAAAAAGTTGGAATATTTTTGGATAATTCTCGTTCGACTTATACGCAATATATTGTGCAAAGTAAAAATTTGTTTGATTTTTTTTTTGCTTCAGATCACCTGTCATATCATCGCCGGCGCACTGACATATACGTGGCTCCTTCAACTCCCAATACCATGTTTTGTCAAACTTTAAAAGATATTATCATGTTCAATGCGAAGACCGCTTAGTAAACATACCAAATATCGGTATTCTATATTTCATATTTTTCGCATAAAAAAAATTGGTGAAATATCGATCATTTTTTGGCCCAACAATGTAGAAACCTCACTTAATGCCGTTCAAAGAGTTTCAATACGTTTTCGCGATGAAAGATAGAACATTTTGAAACTGCATGAATTGTCTTTATTGGGAAAATGGCGATTCGATAGACGCGTGAAAAAGCACGAGAGATCGTTTATAGCCGATGGAAAGTGTGCACGATCGATGCTCCATCGTAAGTTCGGCAGAGAAATCGGTGATAAAAACTATTTTCGCAAAGCGCATCACGTGCGGCCTTTGAATCCTCTCGGGGTTTTTGATAGGATCGACGCGATATAGAACACACGCGCGCCCACAGCATCGTTGAACGACCCGAGAAGCGGCGCTCATTTTTCAACTATATACGAAGTTGCCAAAGGAAGAGAAAAAAAAATTGAACGAGCCTCACCAAGGAAAATATCGTTAACTAATCTAGCTTGGCAACTTTTTCGAATTTTTATTGAATTTTTTTTTCCGACAGAAACCTTTATCACCATCAACGATGATAAAAAAAAATAATCATAAAAATTCGGGAAAAAAGTCTTTTTGTAGATATTTTCACGGATCTATAAAAAAAAAAAAAAACGGACCAAACCAAGTTTCATTTAACTAGATATGGTTTTTTTTCTCGTCATTCAAAGGAATGTTTGTATTTGAATCAACCGAATGTTAATTAATTTTAATCCGGGTTGATTCGGACAAATCAATTCTTTCGATAAAAATAGGCTATTGGAAAATCAAACCGGGAAAATTGATTCTCGAATAAATGGAATTTAATTGGTATTTACCGACAAGATATCGCGAAACTTCCCACCAGGAATAACCATATTTCAATATTTTTCATAACCCACATCCTCTCGTTTGACCATCAGCTAATGCGCTTACGTGCTATAATACACACCTCATTGATCCTGCGTGAGAAAATAATTTTTATTTTTCTCAAACACACATTAACGATGAATAATTTTCTTTGGCATTTCTGCGGCACTCGCATCTACATTTATCTCTTAATCCTGAGAATTTCCAGTTTTATGGATGATTGATTCGCTGGCAAGCACCGCACGTCAAATAGCACATTGAGATACTATAGATAAGGAATTATGAATAACCGATTCAGAGTCTTAATTTGTTGCTTAACGCTGCTTGCATGCAGCGATCGATTATCGAATTCTATTATGAATCCTGATTCAGTCTTGGCTACTTTTTACAATCATAACCTGCGTAAAATACTATCAATTATATATAAGTATATGTGAATAAAAAAAAAAAACGATAATACGAAGATATATTATAAGAAACGACTTAGGAACGAGGAAACTTCGTCGATCGACCTCTATATATCCCCCGTACAACCAAATTGATTCACTTTCGCGATAATTATCTCGCATTGCATTCGCGCAATGACGAGAGAGAAAGAGCGAGTGTTGCCGTGAACTCGGTAAGTTTTGTACATATACCATAAATGTGCAATATATATATCTATATATATAATATATATGAATGCATTATCCATGCGCAATTCTAATCCAAAGGCAATTCATCTAAACTCATACGAACGACATCGGTAAATCATAAGAGTGAATCTGTGTGTGTGTGTGTGTGTGCGTATTCGAGCTCGCAGACGCCCTAAGTACACCGCGGTATGAGCTACAGTCAAGTGCGTGATTCATGATGCCAATTATCGTGCGTGTACACATGCATAGCTTTGAAAACGTCATCCACACATCCTCAAATTTTGCGTCTGTAATACGCATTCAAGTTCGACTGTATGTACGTTTAAAACACAAGTTAGACATGTGTGTGTTTGTGTGTGTGTGTGTGTGTGTGTGTATGCGGGCATATATAAATGTATATCGTGCGTTGGTATACGACGTTTATATGAGTCCCTCGTCCCTTATACCCACGTTGCGTATGTACCCGGCAATTTTGTGTGTGTCAAGTGCACCCTCGTGGTCACTCAATGCCCCGTGTCATACATTCGCCCACAACTGTCATACATGTCTTATCAGCGTTTTTGTGATGCAATTTATCTAGAGACTAGATTTATCTGGTTGACAGAGAGATAGATTTTCCTTCCTCATAGCTTTTCCTTCCTCATGGAGGAAGCGCTTTGTTTTCATGGAGAAAAAAAAAGCGTTTCCAAATTTGGCTTCCTCATATGAAGGAAGCTTCGCGAGTGAGCGAGGTAAATTGAGGAAGCAATGTGCAAATTTCCAATTTGCACGAGGTTTTTTTTTTTTTTTTTTAATTTGTTTTTTAGGCTTCCGTACCAGAAAACGGAAACCCTTAATAGCATGGAGACACGGTTGTCCGTCCATTCGTATACTTTCCCGTCACAGATCTCCGATCCCTGCGAGCGGTTATAGGCTAATCAACTTGAAATTTGGCACGTAGCCAGGATTCTCAAGATTATCCTCGAGTGACTTATTATTTGAGTTTTCATAATATTTCGGTAATTTAGTGAGGTCGCGGTACATGCGTTTTGTTTCAGAAAATTTCGAATTTTTGTTCTGCCCTGACGAGTTGGGTATCATTTGAAAGGGCTTACATTGAGGATTGCGAATAATATTTTTACTCATTTCCATCGTTGAACATTATTTTTGACAATATCCGTGAAAATTTTTCGTTCTTTACACATAGATGTGCCTCAATTTCGAAACCGCTGATGGGATCGAAAATTCGGAAATAATTCAGGGTACACATGAAAGGCAAATGTGAAAAGTTTAGAGAAAAACAATGAGCATTGTTGAAATTTTCATTGGTTTTTGTGATGCATGAAATTTATATAATGAAAATATGTATAGTACGTGGCAATGGTGTCAACGGGGCAATCGAGTTAAAGTATATATAGTGCGCGCAATGGGACGGAACCCTCGGCGCCTGAAGTATGTCCAATGCTTGACCGGTTTTATTTGAAAAAAAAATATATATAGTACATCTATATATATATATAAACATTGGCTCGGTATTTATGTTGTAATGCGTTTAACGCAGTCCTTGTTCTTTGTACCTCGGCGACTGTCGGAGAACTTTGTAAATTTGAAATATTTAGATTCCCAATACTTTTTTTTTTCAGGCCTCCTAGTTTTAAATCTCAAATTGCCGATTATGTTATCGATAAATTTCTGACTCGCTGGATAATCAATTTTTTTCCCCGAAATTGCAAGCTTTCGGATTAATAATAATCAACAAAATTAGATCGATCTGCATTGAAACCTTTTGAAACTTTGAGGATTCATCGATATACCTGCATGACCGTCCGCCATTAAAATTTTCATACGCGATAAAATATTATCGAGAATCAAAAATAATCAAGGGATCATCATGCATGCACGTATAACATAAACATAAAAAAAAAACTTCCGATTGACCGGATCAATCAAATCTAAGGCCCGAAATTATTCTTGAAAAAAAAAAAAAAATTAATTAAAGTGCTACCACGTATATCTTCGCATTGCATTCTCATAACAAATTCAAACGAAAAAAAAAAAATAAATATATGTATATATATTCCACGATTTCACCATACACCGTTGTGGAAACGCCTTTAGCCTTGTCAGAAATTCCACTCTCCCCATTCGAGAAAAGGTCTCTCGCCTCCTCGGCCATTATACACCCGGTCTCGTCTTTTGTGTCGTTTGAAATTCAGGTGCTCGCAGCCAGGAGATTTGCAAAAAAAAAAAAATTAAAAAAAAATTAAACGAATTAAAATCTTTCATTTTGAGGAAAAAAAAGAGTATTTTTTTTAAGTATGTATAGTGCGAGTTGTAGACATTGATCACCTGTATCGTTAGTCGATAGATCGATGTTCGACAAATTTTGTTTTTTTTTTTTTCTTAAATATTGGTGGGCCCTCATCGTTATAACGTCAACTAGAAGCTCGTTGCTATTAATCATTAATTGCTTCACACTCGTTACTTCTCGAGCTGTAACACTCGACGTACCTCCCAATCTGCTCATTATCTGCGAGAGTACTCGACGAACCTTCAAGTGAGATAAATCCGAGGCTAAGAGAGAGAGAGAGAGAGAGAGAGAGAACGCCTCACCGTTCGAGCTGTTTTTGCTTCCTCATAGAAAAAGCTTCGTTTTCGTGAAAAAAAAAAATTGAAGATTTTCATGCCGGCACGTTCAAAATATCTTAAAGCATCGAAGGAACACTTAATTTTATTATAAACTTTATAAAATTTGAAGCTCTGAAACTTTTTACAAAAATAGTCTGGGGGATGAGGATTATTGGTATAAATTTGAAAAGAATCCCTCGAGGGACTGGGATTAACCCCAATAGTCTAGTTGAAAATGAAAATAAAAGCGTGCAAATTAAAATTTTGCAGATTGCTTCCTCATTATTTTATCCCACTCAGAACGCTTCTTCTATTATGAGAATAAAGCCAAAATTGAATAACCCACTTGCTCATAGAGGGATCTTTGCGAGTGAGATAAAATAATGAGGAAGCAATGTGCAAACTTGTAATTTTCACGCTGTTTTTTTTTTATGTTAACCGTGTAATTTAAACATGCGAAATTTTTTTTCTCCTAAATTTGAGAAGAACCCGGCTTAAAGTTCTTGATTTTCAATGTACAACAAATCACCCGTAAACTTTTGGAAATTCTAGAATCGCCGATGACTTGAAAAAAAAAAAAAAAAAAAAACGACACAGTTAAAGTCGCCATAGTTTTCACTTATCGATGTCTCAACTAATGAAAAAAAGAATTATTTTTAGAATAAAAGAAAAAAATCACTAATTAATTACCTGATTTTTCGAACTGGTCATTTTTCCTTCTATTATTTTATTTTCTGCGTGCAGAATATTCTTTTTTCTTTTTCTTGTATGAAAAATCGATCGGTATTAGAAGGAAAATTTAATCCAATATATCATACCTTGTTATTTCTTGATTCTCGTATATTTATGCATATATATATATATATATATAGATAAATCGCGATAATAGTTGTTCCGGAAAATTTATAGTTCCTGCCAATGACAACTGGTTTTAAATAATAAGTGCCTCATCCTCCTGTTTCTTCCTCGCTTTTTTTCTTCCCTCTATCGTTCTTATTATTCGTTATTTTCATCTCCTCGCAGCCTCACCGGTTGCAGCATGCACATGTGTTTGTGCATACCTAAGACTTGTGCATGTGTGTGTCTGTGTGTGCATATGAGAAAGAGAGATGAAGAAACAGGAGTGAAGGAGAAGTTTTAAATTGTTGATAGGGAAGAAGCGTATATAGAAAAAGAGAGAGAGAGAGAGAGAGGACCCAGAATCCTCGAGCGAGTATCCGGTCGTTGCCACGTCCCAGAGCTCGTTCACTTGTTTTGTCTCCCTCCATATTTTTTTTTCTACGTGTGTATGAATGTGTGTGTATATGTCCTAAGGGTGCGCTCACAAAGTCCCTGGAAATGAAAGAATAATTTTTTTTTTAATTAAAATTAACGCAAAATTGTTATATTTCGTATTGGCAATAATTCTTGCTTTGAACTTAGACTTGCTTATACACGGGAGTATATCGATATAACGAAACTTATTTTCCTTATTATTAATGAATTATACGGTTTGAGATTCACCGAGATTTATCCCGACTAGACGCAACGATGACAGGAAATGCACCTGATCGCTCTCTCGATGTTTGTGCTTCGTGAGTCGTCGTTTATACTCCACCTATGTGGAGTATAAACGACGTTTTCGTATCACGGGAGAAATACGAACTGCATATATATGTCAATTTAAAATGCTAAAAGTATTGATGGGGGGGAGATTGGCTTTTATTATGGCTTAACGAATTTCGTCTATCTCGTTTTTCTTCTCTGCAACGTCATCAACGAACTCTTTTACGTTTTTTTTCTTCTTATTTTTGCTTTATTGAAATTTCGTGTGTGTGTGTGTGTGTGTGTGTCGTCAGTATTCATGGGTAAATGGAAATGGACTGTATAGATTTTAGGAGACGCCTCATGACTCTATAGTGAAAATATCGATTTGTCATTTTATTAATCAATAATAATAATTACTATTATTATTATCATTATTATTGTACGAAAAGTATTTTAAATTGTTTCACACTTGTTTTATCAAGGCTTTCGAAGGATTTTTATTCTTTATACAAATAAATTTTTTTTTTAAATATTTTTGCGGCCAGATTTTAAATAAAGTTCAACACTTCTTTTTATACTTTTCAGGGATATTCTTTAACATTTTCTTAAATTTTTCTATTAAAAAATTTAGCATCCCTTCATTCGTATACAAATAACGTCTAATAATACAATTCTTCAATTAATCAATACGAAGATTTACCGTCACTGCACATAAAAGTGAATGGCTACCGGCTTAAGAAAGAAAATGAAAAAAAAAAAAATTATTCAAGTGCAAGGATATGCTAATTTACCGCATCATTTACATGTTTGATAATAAAATCATGGAGCAGGCTTTAAAAATAAAAATAAAAATAAAACTCGATGTTCATGGTTTAGAGATGTATATTTTAACTTCAAAATACACCTCATTTAAGGAGCTCGCTAGCAATTGAGTTTAAAAGGTGCCTCATCGGACATTTGTATTAAAAAAAAAAAAAAAACAGGCACCTCTTAAACTTATTTGTCAGCAATCCCCCTTTGCAAGGTGTTCATTGAAGTCAAAATTTACACTTTTAGGGGATAGGTTGATGGACATTTTAAATATTATTTTTATAAAAAGTCTCGTACTACATGCAAAAAACCAGTAACAGTGAAAAATACCTCAAGAGTCGTTCGTCTGATCGAAAAAAAACATTCAGACAAAAGTTGTTGAGTTTTAAAAGGAACATAAAACATTTGAGCTTTAAAAACATAATGGGAGTTACGGCACTTTGAATTTTGAGGGTGAGCTATGAAACTTTAAAGTGCCCTATAACTCCTATATATATATGTTTTTAAAGCAACGAACAAAGCTTTTTGTTTGTTTGTTGATGCCGTCTCGAAGTCGACTACAATTTTATGCCATAAAAACTGTAAATTTACATTGAAAAACCGGAAGTGACCTTAACCTGAATTTCGTCGGCTCTCACCGACAAAAGTTGATTTTGTGACTGTATCGCATGTTCCTTTCAAAACCCAAAAACTATTGCCTGAATGTTTTTTTTTATGAGGAGAATGACTCTTGAGGTATTTAACGGTTATTGGATTCTTTACTCGAAATGGGAATTTTTATAAAAATAATACTTAAAATGTCAAGCTTTCATCCCCTAACAGTATAAATTTTGACCTCAAAAAACATCTTGTAATGTGGGATCGCTGACAAAAATAGCGAGCTCTCTTCACAGAATATGTATTTTCAAGTTAAAATGTACAAATCTAGACCATGAACATCAAGAAAAAAAATTCAAAAGTTAAAAATCTAGGAGGACTATAATCGATTGTGCGAATATTGATGAATTTTAACATTTTTTTTTTTTGCTTCCTTAAGAAATTCAATTCTCGTCTAGTTTCATACATGGTATAGATTTAAACGCAGGCAATAAAGTGGGAGTGATAAGTCGCAACACTATGTACATCGTGATCCGCCCTTCGTCTTCTCCACCATTGTAGCTTCGTATCCTTGTGCGAATCAAATTAAATCGAAAAGTTCCCCCGGGCTCGCGGGGGAGAGTTATATCAGAGACTGCAGAAAGAGGGCAGGAAACTCGATAAAAAGAGGTGAGATTGTATGTTGCATCGGGTCGATAAGAGCGTTTCGTACATACCCAGAGGAGCACATATATATATATAGCACAAATTCACCCCCCCCCCCCTTCACATCCCCCTCCCTTTCTTTCTCAAAGTTTTGCTCGGGCATATTATTTCACGGTTGAATAATGCATATCTAAACCCAAGAGCGCTGTTTAAATACTGTTGCGGCTTTGGGTTTGCGTAAGACTGGACTCATTATATATATATGTACATTAAAATGTTAAAACTTTAATATTACCTATATATGAGGCATTCCATACAAAATCGGTCTGCGTGCATCGCTCTACAACCCTTGAGATTTCGATCCTGATCCCCCATTATATATTTAGTTGTTTTTTTTTTTTTTTTCAAATTCCCTCTATCGCGAACGATGAGTCACAGCTTAATCATATGAAAACCAGGAAAAAATTATCGAAACTCGCATGTCCGAGATGTCGAAAAATTTTCAGCTTCAGCTGTTCGCTTCTACTTTATTCGAGTACTTTTTAACGAAAACAAAAAAGCTACGGTTTGAAAAATAAATATTTGACGTCTGGCAGATGACATTGAAGAATTTCTGTTATTTGCACTGACATTTGGTTTTATTTCAAAATGTATGAGTAATGATGGAAAAAAAAAAATTTCAAGATTATCGAATGGTATCGCCTAAAAGCATAAATTGTATTTGAAAACAAAAGAAAGAAAAAAATCATCCGCCAAATCTAAGACTGAGAATCGAAATTAGATCGATATTTTACAACTCGTATATTGTATACAAGCACCGTTGTTATACGGAGAGAGAAAAAAATTCTGAACTATTGAAATAACAGTTTTAGCACGAGGTCAATTCACAAACATGCGTGAATAACAAATGTCATTTTTTTTTCTTTCATTCAATTTTTCAAGAAGAAAAATAGGGTACCAGCTGTGGCCATTTTAAGCATTTTGAAACATTTATTTACGAACAGTGTTCAAATTATTGCAAATACAAAGATTAAAAAGTGATCGATATACAGCCTAAAAGGTAAACGGAATCGAATTGTTATAATTTAAAAGTTTTTCTGATCATGATAAATAAGAAAATAAGGTATTATCTTGAAGCTGTCATTTTCATCATTTGTGGCTACAATTGTACTACTTTTGATCATTTGAAGTACCAATTGTGGCCACCAAGCTTTGAATCGGGATACGGATGCGCTACAAACGAAAGGCATTAAGGAAGTAACGCAGGAAATAGAATTGATGGACGGAAAAATACGAAACTTGGCAGAATGTTAGATTATAATGTAAAAAAAACTCATACAAATTTTTATGATCCAAGGTGGGTTTTTACGCGAGATATTTGTAATTCTTTTTATCTCTTTACAAGCCAATTCAACATGGCCTCTTATGAGAAATCACGGAGTTAGCTGTAAATTATTCCTCATATCTCCGTAATTGATGGATAGATCAGAATGAAATTTAAACAGCAGAGAGATGAAATACTTAGAATTATTTATCCGGCTCAAAAATATTCAAAGGTGACTTATGACAGAAATAATAAAAACAATAAAAAGTACTCATAGCGAATTTTTGGACCCTCGCTAAAAATATTGCAACGTCGCATATTCGAGGTTATGAGCGCGCATTTTGAAATGTCAACGTATGTAACAGCTCGTGCAGGCTGACTACTACATATTTTTATAATTTTTTGTTTTTTGTTTACACGACATATTATATTGAATATCAATGGAATAAATAAATAAATTAAGTATTCAAATACAATTTTATTTCCCTACATATTATCTTACATACGTAGAATATTTTTTTACTGAAATATAATATTTGGCATATTGACACAGTCTCAATTATTTTTCAAATAATTGAGCTACCTATAATACACTTAAATTTTTTTCTTATCACGTAATGATGAGGATATTTAAAATATAATTATCAGCACATCATCACAATTTTTGCATATTAGCTGATGGGCAATCGTTTCTACGTTGAACAATTTACAGCTTTCCTCTTTCAGATCAACATATTTTGATGATGTTGATTCCTTGATATCGAGGTTATGCTGTCTTTGCAGGTTTTTCGTACCGTAAATGCTCCGAACGTTTCTGCCTGCTTCTTGCTGATTAATTCTAGCTCGGTACACCTTTTCGGTATCTATTTTACCTTTACAAGGAAATCTTGGCTTTTTTTCTTTAGGCATATCAAACTGGCGATTAAATTAAACGAATACGCAAAAAATCCACTGATACAGCTGATGAGCTGTCAACGGCATATTTAAACACACATATACACGCGCACACAATCAACGAAAAGCGACGTTGCCAGATTAAGTACTACTTAGGTCAAACCTTTTTATGACTAGTTGGGTAGTTGCGTTACTTCCTTAAAGTATTGGACAATCAGTGACGGCAGATTCGAGTTTAAAATAGTTATTTATTTGCATGATAAACATATTACTGAACTGGCATAAGTGTGCTCTATAATTGTGTCCAGAAAGCTGGTCAGAAATAGAACAATCGCATTTTGAATGCACCACTTTCGGCCACCGCGTATTTTTTAGGTATTTTAGCTGATACTTCAGTTTTTCGTGATTCTAACCTGAAAAGAGCTTCAACTGATGAAATATAAATTTTTGATGGGGCGGAATGACTTTAGATATGAGAAACCGTAGACTTCTTACCTCGGGACCCCTTAACACTTTTCTGACAAGAACACTACGCTAACCTCTCAGCGTTGACACATTTCGTCATATTTCGTTGAAATAAATTAGCAGATATTCAATAAAGCAATCGATGGTGGTGCGGAAGTATCTCGAACATAAAAATATTACGCTCGATGAGGTGTGAACAGAGGCTTGAAATTTTAAAAAATTCGAGGGAAAATAAAATCTTCGTTGAGTTTTATATACGGATTGCGCAAAAGATAAATCGTTCATTATGTATCTTTGATGATGTCTCGCGCGAGTTTGCGAGGCTAAGTTTGCTCACGAGAGGAACAGAGACGAACAAGTACATCACGTTTGAGGCACAAGTAATTTCATTCCTCTCTCCCTCTCTCTCTCTCTATCTCGTGTAACAAGGCCTTTATTCGCCGAGTGCCGAGTTGCACACTTTTACGCGAGATGCTTTCCCGGTTGCTATAGTCTTTCAGACGATCTCACACGATTACATGTGGCATTCCTCACCAAATCGATTTGGCTGTCACCCTCAGAATTTTTATTTATTTTTCCCTCATGCTCTCTCGTGCATGCACTCATGCTGTGGAGTGACACCAACATTTTTTTTTCTTCAAATTTACACCGTAAATTCCTTGCTAAAAAAAAAGACCAAATCTTTCACACTTTCCGGTTTTATGTCTTCACAGCTTTGTTCAAAGTCATCCAACCGAATCAACGAAAAAACAAACATTGGTCATCAATTTGTAAGGCTCTCTGGGTCACGTAAATACGGTTTTGTGAATGAAATGCGCGCTACTTTTTTTTTTTTATTAATAACCGTTGTTAAAAAAAATGTTCCGGATATGCCGGATCGGGTATTCCGGCGTTGATAATAGGAGAGCGGAATTTTGAATTTTTCGAAAAACGTCTGCGGACACGCTATGACTTTCGTAATTTTGCAGCTAACGATCTAAATCTTTTTTTTATTTACTAATAGACTTATAGTTTCAAGCATGGTCGGTATTGAATTTGTCAAGAATCGCTATGTAAACTCATCGGTCACCGGACAGATGTATGAATGAAAATTCACTGTTTATAATGCGCAATACTCATCGTCTTTTTTGCTTCTCTTGTTTCGTTGCAGGTAAGAAAACTTTTACGCTGTTACAATTAAATGTATACCACACGAGCTGAGGGGGAATTGTGAATTTGATGTAGGCGCTAGTGCACGATCGGTATGTAACTTATACGTACATAATAAAACTTGTTTTATATTTTTTTAAAGTATATACAATTAGTATTAATCCTTGGACCCAAGAGTTGCGTCATTTTTGTCGGAGCCGATTTGAATTGTTCGAATAGGTCGAGAATCCAGTGCAACATTATATACAGAAAAAAAGATGTTGCAAATAATTATTTCAGATTTTCTTTTTTATTAGCGTTGTCACGGAAGGTTCAAAAATAGTAATATATGAATTTTTATAGATTTTTCATCATACGTTTAATCAGAGTCGACTCCGCCTGGGAAAAAATGTTTTCATATATATGGTCAAATAAAATTTTACAACATTTATCTCGAATTTGACCTGATGAAATTACATGGAATTATAAAATGTAATAAAATATTCGAAAATAAATATAAATATAAATTTCATAAAATTTTATCGGATTATATAAAAAAATATTATCTCCCGTGCTGCGTATTGCTCCATGTCACAGTCAAGCTGCGGGTACGCATTGAACAAAATTTAAACAGAGACCTTTCGACCTTTACGGTGGAAATCACTTCAGGTATGGAAGAAAAATATTAATCGCATATCCTCCATAAAAGGTAGAAAAATTTCATAATTTCTGTCGTGGGTAAATGGAGCATTTCCTGAATATCAAAATCTAAAAAATAGCCCCTACATCAGTCTACATAGAACCTTGAAAATTTACGTGCCCGTTCAAAAAACCGTTTAGAAAAAACAAGCGTTAGATTTTTGATTAATTCAAATTTTCGGACCAAAAAATATTTTTATCTCCGGAATGGTTCTTAGTTTATCAGCGATCTAATGTGGATCTGTTTTTTTTAGTGTAAAAAAGTAGGTATGCGTGAATTTTTTCATATTTTTAGTAGCGCGGATAGGGAAAGTTTTGTTTTCTTTTAGAGGCAAGTATCCCTCCAAGCATGAAATTATTTTTAAGTAATTTTGAAAATTTTGTATTATTGAAATTATAAACTTGCTCGTTGCTCTCTCATTATTTTCTCCTGATCACAAAGTTTCCTCTATGAGAAAAAGCCAAAATTGAAAACCAGACTTCCTCAGAAAGAAAAAAAGAGGGAAAGAGAGAGATTTGCGTTCGTTCCTCTTTCTATAGCCGTATCACATCATGATAAGGGTATAGCCCTTAACTTGAGGGTATGAAAAACGACTTTGCCTTTTGTGAGTCACATAAAACATAGTTTTTATATTGATATAAACGACCAATCGGCAAACTTCCGGATACTCCGCGTGGCTTAATTGAAGCACCTCCCCACATAGTGTGATTTCCCGAATTTCTAGCTTTCTCGTAGACGAGTTTGCGCGTCGTGAAAACTCCCACGCCCGTTTGTCAATTAGAGTATCGATTGTAACCTCGAAGGGGGTTGGGTTGCGGGAACCTATCAAAACGCAACAGAAAAACTCCCGTCTACTCGTTAATACGCCGGGAAAAACAAAAAATATAATTGAAAAAAATAACAATATAGTCCGTAGCGTTCTTTGTATCAGTAAAAAAAGAACTCGAGTTGAAGAAGCGAATTTTTCAACTCGAGATGCTTTTATTTAAAATAAATTTACATATATAATTTTTTCCTTTGAACATCGAACGCGTTTTCTCTGCGAGATCGAAAATAAGGGTGATTTGAAAAATTTACCAATTTTAATCCGAGATCTATCGGTTTGACCAAGAGTGCAGGGAATATGGAGTTTTAGCGTCGAGACCTTTTGCCGTCTCTCTTGATAAAAAGGGGGTTCTCGTTAAAAAGTTTACAACGTCAAGGATGTATCGTCTCGAAAAGATATTTGCAAAGTCCAAGAGACTTTCGTGCGCTAACGGTATACTATATTTATTCGCCAACTCGTTTCTTCGAGACCTCTCTGAGCTATGGTATGGTTTTTCATTGTAAAAAAAATAACCAAAAAAAAATTAAACCATTTTTTCACAAATCGGACATTCTGTACGGTATTTCAAGCAGTCTGGATCGAGCCCCGACATACACCAGTACCGGATATCTCAATGGGTTTATTGCAAACCTAATTTTCACGAATTTCGTGTCCTTTCCGATATCTTGCAGCAAGATATCATGATTTCATGTCTAGCGTGATCTCCGAGTGATACATTAACGTACAATAAAGCTCGGGTTGATCCGACATGGGGTTGCTGCATAGAGAGAAGAGAGAACAGGGAGAGAGAGAGAGAGAGAGAGAGAGAGAGAGAGAGAGAGAGAGAGAGAGAGAGTTTTTGGAATCTATACACGGAATTCCATGACTGTTTGCGATGCTGTGTTTTGCGATACCTCGCGCCAAATACTTCATCCCACATTGTCTCGAATTCCAACGATGTTGTGGACCACATGAACGTTTATCGGACATACCGCATGCAAATATGTATATATCAAATTTTCGCTTCAATCAATAAAAGTTAAATACAAATTACAAATTTGCCAATGTACGAAATGAGATGATAAATTCAGACACATTGTTATAAAATGCTATAATTATGAGGAAAATAAATCTGAAAATTTAATAAGGTAATCTTCTTGATATCATTGAAAGTGAAATTTTTTTTTGACGCGACGTTTAAACGTCACCGCAACTCTCATGAATGCATTAATCACCGCATAGTGCCATTGATCATTGATTTTTTTTTCGGAATATCTCTTATTGAAGTATCATATACGGAATTTCGAAGTGAAATTTTTCTATCTGTGATAAAAAAAATTAAGCCGGACTCACATTTTTTTAATGATAAATGACGATGAAAAAATGGCAAGTTGGTGGAAAAAACGGGAAAAAAGGAAGGAAAGCGTAATGCCAAGAAATCAATATTTTTAATGGTCGAGAGTGGTCGGTTTTTAAAAAAAAATTTCATGCACTGATCGATCATTATATGCTGACATACATCATGAATTCGTATATCGTAATATCGCACACTCGCGTCTTTGTATTCTCGATCCAATCATTAAACGCACGATGCAGTTATTTTTAAATTGAAATTGCGCAATTTCTACCCGCGATAATTAAGGAGGTTCACTAAGGTTTGCGGGAGGTGGAGGTTTGGAAAACCCAAACCCTCATTCTTATACATGGGCCGACGGTACTGCAGCCAACTGTGCCAATAATTTATCATGAATCGGGAAATCATGAAATTGAGATGAATAAAGTAACGATAAATGAATACTCAATCCTTTTTGGCAGTTAAGGCGGCCCATCAGTGACAACACTAGTCAAAAATCGTGACGTGAAAAAAAATCATAAACCTATCATGATATTTTCTAAATACTCTGTCTAAATAAAATTTATGAATTTCGATGACGTTTCCCGTGATATTTTATTCATAATTTATTATAAATAATATTATAAATAAAGTCTCAACTGACAAAAGTATTTAACGCTGTCGGAGCGATCGAGTCAAAAACGATAGCTGATATTCATATGTTTCCTCACGTGCAGAATGACAGACATATATTGTATCCGAGATTTGCACGCACGATGACTTTCGCGATTAAATTTCTTGGAAAAATCCCTGGCAAGATACAATTTTTTAAATACCATTGGAAAGTTCACGATTTCATATCTTTCAATGCTCAAAATTTGAATAAGAACTCTCGTCTTTATCAAAAGGTATCGTGTCACTTCCGGTGAAAATGGAATCAACTGCCATAAGACCCATGCTAAAATAGGTAATTTTAAATTACTCGTTCGCAATAATTTGCCTGGCAACATACCCTGAAATTTTGAGAGAGCGTTCATTGCATCTCCTTCATTCATCTCCCGAAGTTTCATTCGTATGGCCGGTTTTTTAATTCACTGATGAGCCACCTTAAGGATCGATAAAAGTTATTTTACATTGATATAAATGAAAGAAATTCGATTTTATAGTGTGCATAATTCGCAAAGAAGTCTGGCAACAAAGCGCGTATTTATTAAGGTTGGTACCGTCAAGTGTCATATAGCCACAGGCACCAGAGAACAGTCGCGAGCTGTCAATAAAATTGCGCACTCAACTTGACCTAACTGCTCCGGCTCCTATACAGCGATGTTGCCATGCTTATCCCCTCTTTACATCCCTTTATACCTACGAATAATTATGAATTCTGTGGGTTCATTGAATAGTATTCATAAACTAAATACACAATCAATCTGATTTTTGTCATGCTGCTTTATTCACCTATACTGTATTGAAAGAATATTTTTTTAAAAAACTTCTCTACATTTTCTCCGGAGTTGTAGAGGAGAATAAATCGCAATTTCGGCTTACGCCATAAGACCGCGTGTAAACCTCGTCAAAAACCAAATTTTCATACGTAAATGGTGTAGGTGAAAATTCCCAAATAATTCAAGCACATTTCTACAGTAGTAGTGAATATCTGATAAAAAAAATTCAGATTTTTCTGTGCATTTTGCTCTATCTGGTGAACCTCCTTAAGGTAGTATGAGCACAACTGCGGGCGGGGAATAAGCGGAAACGTTGGCGCGGGGGTGAGCGCGATAAGCGAGGGGCACGCATGAAACAAGAGAGAGTCTCAGACCGCTCATATAGGTCGACGCACGCGACAAATTTCCTCAAAATCGATAATTTTATGTCAAAATGTTCGTCAGCCCCCATTTTTTTATGGAACATATGTAATCGTGATAGTTTTCTGAACATTCAACAGTTTTAATATTGGGATCGTATCTAATCGTGAAAGATTCGAATTTCTGTTTCAAAGTTGCGTCAGCTAAGAATTCGGATATGACGTGGGATTTTACGAATTAATTACTCGCGTAAAGAATCGTTGACACATACTTTGAAATTTTGCAGGTCTTGTGCTATACACTTCTGCTCCACCATATAAAAAATTCAGATTTTTATCTAATCATTTAGTTCGTGCTCGTGCTACTTTACACCATGCCAGACTTGTATCTTTATGATGATGACAAAGAACAAAAACATGAGCGTGTAAATTTGAAACTTGCACCATTGCTTCCTCATTACAAAGTTATCTCTATGAGGAGATGATTTACATAGTTCCGTAAATGTCGAGATATATGGCTATCGTAATTTTGGCTTTCTCATATAGCGGAGGAAGCTTTGCAATGAGCAAGCAATGTGCTCCAGTTTTCAATTTGCACGCTTGTTCTCGAAATTCGATTTTTGTTCTTGCAAAATTTAATATCCTGCCTCCCAGCCCATCGATGTACATTTTTGTTTTGTGCTGATATATTCGCCAAATTTGCGACAGTCAGAGCGATCACAAATATTTTTTTGAAAATTTTTCAAAATTTTATTAAATCTGAACTCCTCAAAACAATTCTTGCCAAATCTGACGAGGCCAAATCTCATGGCATATTTGTAAATAAAAAAAGTTTTGACTCAATATAATCGTAAAATTTACGAAAGTTGGAGCAATCGCAGACATTTTTTTGAAAATTTCTAAATTTTATGAAATCTCAATCTCTCAAGCGATTGTGGACAAATTCGATACCAAACATGCCTTGTCCGAGATATTTTTGAAAAAATTCAAAATCATCTGTCATAAATTTTTTTTTTTGAAAATTTTAGCAAAAAAGAGAGGTTTCATGTTTTAGTAGCACATTGGCACATTGGCATGAAAAACTCGTTTTTTTTTTTTTCACGAAAACAAATTCCATGAGGAAGCAATACAAAAGAAATTTTCGTTCAGGTTTCAATTAAAGGAATTTTTTCAATGATCGAGAGGGATTGTATTATAATTTTTCTTTCCGATCGAAAAATTTTGTCACAGCAAGTGCTTACGACCTTCGATGCGCATATCAAAATGATTATAATATCGCTATTCATTCTAATCAGCGAGCTTCACAGATGTTAGCAGGATGCTGAAAGTGAAATTGCACACACAATATGCTCGATGCTCTCACGATCAATGTGCCAATGTGCACGCTCTCTCTCACTTTCCAATCTCGATCTAAAACCAGGTCCTTCTGAGATATACACACATAAACGTATGCACAAATCTCAAGTCTCCGGGATCGATAAAATCACCCACGCGCGTGTTTGTTTGTGTGTGTGTGTGTGTGTGTGTGTGTGTGTGTGTGGGTGCTAGCGAAATATCGAATAAGATAGTTATAACCAAGTATTAACTTTAGAATTATATTCGCCTATATAGTCACGACGATACGTGAATATTATTATGATTTTTATCCTGATTCACTGGCTATCCCAAACACAAATAAACTATTGTGCGAAACATCTTTTTTTTTTTGTCGCAAAAAAATTATACAAAATTACATTCGAGCTCATCGGCGGAGGTCAGCTTCACGAAAAATGTATAATATTATATTTTAAAGCCGCGGTAATGCGAGGAACACATACGAAGTCTCGAGTACACACACACACACACACACACACAACACACACACAATGTCGATAAAACGATAGTCACAGGACTGCATCACTGGCTACCAAAAATAAACTCTTCGTATATTTTCGGTTCTCTCGAACTTTCAGACTTTGTGGATATTTTATCGCGATACTTTTGCTTTTGAATTCAAATGGATTTCTTTCCGTCATCGTTACATTATTATTATTGTTATTATTATTATTTCATTATTATCAATGATTAATTATTGATCATTTGAATTAATTAAGATTATTGTCAAATATTGAAATGAATCGCAGCTCATCTCGTTTATTTTTCGTTCACATACTTCGTATCACAACGCTGGACCTCTGCGCGGGGGACTGTAGACTTTTCTTCGATTACAACCTCGAGAAAACTCGATACTGTATAGTTATCGCAATAATACGGAATTTAATGAAAAATATATTTATTTGCATAATATTGAAAATCCTCCGGTAAAAAATTGATACGATATATCCGATAACGAACGAATATCTCAATGAAAAACAATTTTTGACATTATCCTGAACGTCTGATGCAATGTACCGATAAACATATATATATATATATATACATATTTATAATTACGCAATGACAAACAACTATGAGAATTGCAATTCCCTTGTAATATAATTGAGAGCCACTGTACCGAGCAGGTTGACTACCTCCCTTCTTTCCCCACGTCACTTTGCCTCCGCAGAATTCCCTCCTCAATCCTCCATTCCTTCGCCAATCTTCCTCCCTTCCCCCGAATTCACGATACCGAATGAAAGTCCGTGCTACACGCTGTGGACTTTATCCCGACTCCGATCGGTTTCAGTTTCATTATAATTAAAGCCCCATATATTGCCACGACGCTGCTCCGATCTTTCGTTCATCGCTATCACTGAATATACATATATACATATTTTTAAATTTCTTTGCAACTCTTTGCTTCTCACTCGTCATTTCTTTTCAGCCTGCCACAGTGAATTAATTTTTTTCTTTTCATTTTCCATCCATATATCCCGTGATTAACTCCGCGGCGACTCCCTCGCGATCCTTTTGAAATATATTTGTTTATTTTTTTATTTTTTTGTCAATACGTGATCTTTCTCATGCGATATTTCATTTGAAAAATAATTTATTATTATTATTATTATTATTATTATTGATATTGGAGAAATGAAAATTTTGGAGCGATATAAATATTTATGAAATATTCGATATTTTTCTCGTTTTTATTCGTAAATCGATGATACCGCGATCACGCGATTATCATTTAACGTGCCGGAATTGGTTTTTTATATTCAAGGCGATTAAACCGCGATATCGTTTAACACGTTCTCTCATATAAAAATGATACAGCGCGGAGACACAGCATACCGCAGCAACGTGTGACGTTGTTTCTCGAGTTTTATACACATATCTCTCCTTGGTTTCGTTTATTCGCGCCTGTGTGTGTGTCTGTGTGTATATGTGTGTGTGTGTTGTCTCTCGCGACGTTGAGAAAAGAGAAATAATAAAATTTCGGCAAAAAAAAAAAAACAAAAATTGAAAACAGTATCTAGGGAAAATGGCCGACTCCTATACAACTATTGAAAGAGCGAAACTTCTTCCAAGCGGTCGAAGTGGCACGCTGGAATTGTAATATTTATAGTCGGGGCATTAGGCAAGCATGCGAGCTCATTCGAGCGTACAGTTTATCGTAAAAGTTTTCGAGCACCGCTGATATATATATATATATATATATATATATATATATATGTGTGTGTGTGTGTGTGCATTGAGATATTCAATTTTGTAATTAGAGGACGGAAGGAAGAATCTTTGAATTTGTCCCAATTAAATTATATAATTAAATATTCGCGAAAACTCGTTTTCCCTCTGCTATTTCTCGTTTGCTCAAAAACGCTTTTTCGCCTCGACACTCGCTCGTACGATTAATTCCGTCGCCGCTGCAGCGAGGTCGGATGAAAATTATTATTGCTCATACTTCGTCGGATTTAATCCCCTCTCCCTCCGCGTATGCATTTATTATGCGCGTATAAAAAAAAAAAAAAAAAAAAAAAAAAGATGGCGAGGAAAAGGATGAAATAAGGGGGAGAAGTTTAATGATAAATTCGCAAATTGTGTTTATCGATGTATTTTAATGGTTAATTACGCGTATGTTAATAGCTGATTCAGTACCTAGGACAAATAAGTACATAAAATTTCATCAGGTTTGATATAATTATTGTACTCAACTCTCGTACTCATTGTATATATATATATATATATAATTTCGAGGCTGAATTATGCGAGAAAAGACGAGAATTCATATATAGCTTGATGTTTTCGAGAAGATCGTTGACCCCTTGGCTTTTCTATCCTCGGTCGTTCTCTTGGGACACATATCGTTCTCTCGAGCATATAATTAATTCGTGATAAACGTAAAATGGGCGTAAATCATATTAACATCGTACGCTAAATTCGTGCTATATAGTTAAGCCTTCTCGTTCATTGCCAATTGCCGATCATATATATATATGGGTACTCATGCGTATCAGACTGTTAAAAGAAAAAGTGCAGTTTATGATTTTGCCGGGCCATCGCATATAAAGCTATTATACTTTTTCCATCTAAAATAATGTTTCGCGAAAGACAAGCTGAGCTAATAGCTAATTTCCAAAAGATCGCTCATTCGAGTTTTGTATTTCCAACATTGATTATCAAATTATTTCCAAAATTCTACATTCCGAGTCAAACCTCGGTCCCTCGTCCCCTTATAGTCCCTGTCCAGCTCATATATAAGTCCCTGTCCTGCCTGTATAACTTCATTCCCTGTCCGCCGTTTCAGTGTCGTATTGAAAAAAAAAAAAAAAAAAAACATTTGTAGAAAATTTTAATCGTTTTGTGACGCATTTGTGCACGCCATGAAATCAATCGGTACACGCGCCTGCAACGCTTTCGCGATTGGATGATCGTCTTTATCGACAGTCAGCTGTTTTGTCGACACGGACTGAAGCCTTCGGTCTCCAAGAGTGGACAGGGACCGGGGTTTGACTGTATATTAAAATCGTGAATACAAAATTTGATTCCGCGCGTAACGACGTATCTCGCAAAAAAATTATCGTAAAATTTTTTGAGCTCTCAATCGGCGGTAGAGAAGCGTAAATTTTTGATAATTTGTGTTTCCCCTTTCATCGTGAACTTATTTCGAAAACTCTGCGATCAGCGTACGAATTATTGATAGAAAATTTTTTCGATATAAAGGAATCTGAAGCGTTGATTATTTTTTTTTTTTCGTAATTTTTGGATGCACCATTTACTGGGGTTCCCCAAAATGTTTAAATTCCATTAAAAAAAAAAAACATCTTTTACGACCCTTTGAGCGGTCTGCACAATTTATTTTTAAAAAATTCCTTGAGATAAATTTTTTTATGCTACGAAACAACTTTTTAGATCAAAAACTGACCCGGTTAAGAAAAAAAAAAAAATAGCCGAAATTTTTCCTCGGCTCGTTCCAAATTGATACGTATTAAGGCTCAATTATCCAAAGATTTATCATGACATAGAAGACTTTTGGGTGAAACTGTACGAGAAAAGCCGTGTGGTAAAGAGGTTGCAGCGGCAGAGAGGGAGGATGCCCTCTCATCTCGCGTCCCAAGACCTCTAATACGTGCTTAACTTGACCGAGGGACTGCGAATGCTAAAATATAAATAATGAAATTTTTATAATAACCGTAGGGCCCCGCGAACGACGAGAGCCAGAGAGATAAAATTTTGCAGCGCGCTCGTCCTTGATTATGAAAATGCGAAATAGCTGTTGCTTGTTTGACAATAACAGAAATAAAAACACGCGCACAAATTAAAAGTTACGCATTGCTTGCTCGTAATTTTTGTTTATATACATAAATATGACTTTTCGATTAAGTGAATTTCTTAATTTCTGCAATAAACGAAGAATCACTATCTTGATTTTAATTAAATTCGATACCAAGGATCCTCGTCATCGAGTTTATTTGCGCAAAAAAGTTTTCTGACTATTATTGGATCATTTTGATCCGCATTCTGGCTTGGAAATCTCAAAAGACTCCTCCACCAGTGAGCCAAAATACAAAAAAAAAAGGAATAAAAAAAAAAAGCATACAAGTGAAATTGGCACACTGTGTGCTTCTTCATGATTTTCGGAGGTCAAAAAATTTAGGCCACCCTTACACGAGCGAGTGATTCTCTAAAATTTGGCTCTCTCATAGCGGCAGCTCTTCGAAAATATGTTTGCGCATCAAAATCAGTGAGCAGGAGGCCAGAGTTTATATATATATATATATATATACTTTAACGAGATGTTTATCGAGGAATCGCAAGATTATGGGGGCATTAATTAATATGCTCGCACGATTAATAAGGCAAATGTACAGGGGACCGCACACCTGAGAGACCATTCAGATTGCTATACAAATCTCTAGGACGTAAAGCCTCATGCGTTCTATCAATGACTTTAAACACCTTGAAGGTTATGATTTCGAGTTTCTAAAAAACACGCAATGATCATTGAAATATTGCGTAATTTATAACTTATACCGCGAGAAAAGTGGAAAGCTGGAATTTGTACCGGTGTCCGCATACAGCGCTTATTCGCTAATGTCCCAGTGTTCGGATACGAGAAGACCCCCAGTGTCCGCGCAATACGATATTCGTACACTAAAAGCCCGAGTTATATAACGAGCATCGATTCTCAAATCTCGATAGAATTAGCTTTCGGAACTCAATAGTGCATTCGCGATAAAATGGATACCGATTAATTCAAAGTAAAAAATGTCAATTTTATCAGGAAAGTCGAGGATTAAATTTTGACACCATATGTCACCGGCCCGGCATTTCATGCATAAAGTAAATCAACGATGAGGCTTCACGAGGATCGAATAACGAAAATATTCGGGATTCTGTCAAATCGTTTTTTGCGATTTATCGTGAAATTTTTTATCTCTTTTTTTTTTTATCGGCAACCTCAGCTATATACGGGTATACGATGTTTTAAAAAATTAAAAATATTATGATCAGCGTGAAAATACCACACTATGAGAGTTGTAAATTCTTTATAAAGCGGTACAACGGTATAAAAAAAGTATTGGATCATAACCGAAACGGTCAGGGTCAACCTTTGTTGAGTCGGTGTAAAATAGAAAGTTACGATACAGGCATCGTAACTCGTTAAAAAAAAAAAAAAGATTATTGAGGAAACTGCGCGTATATCGTTTGATATTTAACGGCCAATCAAATTCGTTCGGGATGGTCAGGGAAAACAGTGATGACATTCGAATGATTTTGGGATAATTTGATTTTCGATGAAAATACATGCAAGATTGGTGATCATTCGTAACCCCCCCTCATTCTAGTAACTACGTAAAAATCAACTGTTGATATTATACGCGTAATTAAATATTATCACGAATAATGATAATTTACCGTTCGTAAAAAAATACTTTCATTGGAATTCGCAGAATCTCCGCGAATAATGCGCGACCACCCCGCGTTGTAGACTCGCCGAAACTCCATAATCCGCGACTTTATACTCGCAACACTTTCAACGTTTCCATCGTTATCGCTTGAACTATAATTTTGAATTATAATTAAAAAGTTTGCTCGTGAAAATCGTCGTTGCGCGCTCTCTAATTGCGTACTTCGCTAATTGGATGCTCATTATTATTTCATTCGATGAACAGAATTCGTTCGCGCGTAAATCATATTGACGTACATATATATATCCACGCTGAAAATTTTCAGCAAGACTCTTTGCCCCATGCAAATATGTATATAATCATCGACGAATCGAAAAAGGATATAAATTTGAAAAAACGCAATCCTTCGGTTCAATTCATCTATGTATATATAATATATATAATATGTTTGGATTGAAAATCCAACGGGATGAAAAGCCATTATTTCCTCGTCACTTTTAATTTCGCGTTGAACGACGAATTGGAAATGGAATATAATCGATTACCATGGGCTGTGTGCGCCTGTGTTGCTTCCCGAGGGAACGGGGGGAGAACGCGACCATTGGATTATCGACTCTCGAAACTTTTCGGTCACCCTATATATCCGGAAAACGAAACATTGCCCCCTCACCCCACCAATTCCCTGCTCGACCACCCCCCCCCCCCTCTCTGTCTCTCTCTCGCTCTCTGGGATTTAATCTAACAATGATTTATGCCCAACAGGGGCTCTCATTTCGTCGAGTATCTCGTCTTTCGGACGATTTCTTTTTCCCTTTTTTTTTTTCCAACAGCCTCCGTCGAAGTAAACCGCTCCCTCGTAGCTTTAAAAAGTATAATTCATTCGATGCTCTCACTTCGTCTAATTAACGCGAGAGCCTCCCTCCCATGGCTCTGATAACCAATGCTATTGCCATCACACCGCAAACGCGCCAAGTCGTTGATTCAATTAAAAAAAAAAAATATAACAATTATTGTCACACGCGATTCGTCGAATGAAAATTTCTGAAAATGTAAAATTATGATTTTGCGATCTTTCAGATGAAATATCCTTGTATCAAATTGCTTATAAAGTTTCGTATCATTCATTTTTTATTTATTCATGAAAAAAATCAATATATATTTAATGTACGGTTACGTTTTTAATTCAGCGCATAGCGTTGAATAAAAATTTACGTATAATTATTGAAAAAGTTTGAAAGTGTAAAAAAAAAATTATGATTCTATCGCATTCGATTATTCTTGCCACGTAAATTCTACCAATTCAATCTTCCATTTTACGTTGTATGATTGGATTCTCACAAATTCATTGTTGCATAGTATACATTTTCCCCCGAGCGAATTGAAGATTCGATTGATTCAATAAATTCATGGAAACTCGTACGAAATTGAATTTAATTTCATCTTAATCGATTGAAAATGAAAAAAAAAAAAAAAACAACAACAACAACAACAATGGCAACAGCATCAAAATAAATATACAATGAGTTTTACATGAAAAATTGAATCTTAAAATAATTGTATTTTCATTCTTATGGTTTGAATTTGTTGGGAAAATTTTGAAGAAAAAAACAAACGAAAAATGATAAAACCATCGTGGTTGAGTTTCACTGATGGGCCGAGAACCAATGTTGTTATATATATATATATATATATATATATAGTATATATATGACGATACATGCTCTCCCTATGAATGTATTATGCCTCGACGAAATATGTCAACGGCAGTAATATCATCGTCAGCAGAAGCAGCGGTATCAAAAAGCCGAGAATAAAAGACAAAAAGAGCTGTTGGGAGTTCAAAGGGAGAGAATATCGACAATACTCTCGGCGAGCATTGTCCAGCGCGTGCGAGCCTCTAAATTTTTCATGATAATGCCACGGATTCTATCCCGCGTTTGGTGGATATCGTGTGTACATAATTATATTTCGCGATCAGCTCGCGGGATCCTTGGATAGATTCCAATTATCGGGAAACGCCATCAGCATTTCATGAATCCGCATCACGCATATTCTCGCACACAACACGCACGCGTATCACCTCGTTTTGGCGCTCTAACAAATCTCCAAAGTTTGAAAAGTTTTGGAATTTTTTATGGCAAATTTGGTTTAATGACTGCGGGCTACTTCCTGCACTCCGTGGATGTGAGAAATAACACTAAAATCCAAATTAATCCTTTGTATTCCTTCAAATCGAAAAACGTCGCCCGAACAGCCCTTTGTAACAATATTTTCCGTATTACAGAAATTAGGAAATATCCAGAATAAGTTTAAGGACAGGATACGTCGCCCGGCTGTAAGTTAAAATGACATATGAATTGTCATGATGATTGAAACAAAAATTTTGTTATTGTTTCAAAAACTGTTTGACTCAGGCTCTTTTTTAAAGGCTTCTGCGTTCTTACGGACTCGCGTATGAACATCCAGAGGCAAATTTTATCATTAATGATATATTTGTTTGGAAAATTTTAGTTTGACATGTAGCATGAAAAATTGTGAAACCTCAAGGTGCGATCTATTGCGGAGGGGCGACCTTTAAGAATTAGACGTATGCAAAAAATGTCCTACTCCAAGAATCCTCTCACGTAACGTGAAATTGCCCGTACATAGGTGAAGTCCTCGTGTATATGAGTTGAACGTATAATATATACATATGAACAAACCATTTGTATAAATGAAACTGGCGCGTTGTATTCCGGTCGTTGAACCCCTTTTCCCCGAGTCCCTAGCCGCGCACTCTTTTGCGCCTCCATAAAACACCCCACTGTACCTGTATACGCCATTCGCCAAACCGACCCCCTTCAATATATATCCTTTTTCATTCCCTCCGCGTATGATTTCGCGAACGGTTCAACAGCAATTGATCGATTCATCCCCCGCCACCTTATCGCAATTTCTACACATACAAATTTATAAATCGATAGATTAATAAATGTATTTGTATGCATACAAAAATTACGCATTTGTATGGGAAATTTCCAGGTAACTGCATGGCACTACACTTTTAAAAATTTCTGTTTGAAATTTAATAAAAAAAAGTGTGTAAAGCAACTAACATATACTTTTTGTATATTTAAATTCAACGATTCAAATGATTGAATATTAATGGACGTAGTTTTGAAAATTCAAAACCACACTGTAAAAAATGTTCGTAAATTCATAGCACAACTTAATATTAAAATTTAGAACCAGGTGTATGAAAGTAAAATTAATATAAACGGCATTGTAAATTTCATAAACTTATATGAAATTTATTTAGTCAGGTTTGAAAAATATCATACTGGTGTATTAATTTCTTCGTCAATATACTGGTGTATGAAAATCAATACACAGACAGTAAATACAAAGACCGAATAAGGTTTGTAAGATCTTTCTTGATATTGAAAATAGTGGTCAAAGTTGTTGAAAATTAAGTTAAGGCACTTGAAAAATCAGGCAACAGTGTCTTGTCAATTCTCCCCACACTGGTGCATTAAAATCCATAGATCGATTGAGAATTATAAAATACTGAGTTGGAATTTAAGGTACCGTTCTGGAAAAATGATAGCAGAGATAATTTATTTAGCACACTGGTATTTTCTGTTTACAACACGTGATAGAAATTTACTATACCCGTGTATGAGTTTTGTCATTAATGGATTTGCATATGAAAATCAATATACAGTTTTGTAAATACAAAGACCGAATTAGGTTTTTAAGATCTTTCTTTATATTGAAAGTAGCAGTAAAAGTTGTTGAAAATTAAGTTAAGGCACTTGAAACATGAAGCAACGGTGTCTTGTTAATTCTCGCGACACTGGTGTATTAAAATCCATAGATCGATTGAGAATTATAAAATACTGGATTGGAATTTAAGGTATCGTTCTGGAAAAATGATAGCAGAGATAATTTATTTAGCACACTGGTATTTTCTGTTTACAACACGTGATAGAAATTTACTATACCCGTGTACGAGTTTCGTCATTAATAGATTTGCGTATGAAAATCATTATACAGTTTTGTAAATACAAAGACCAAATTAGGTTTTTAAAATCTTTCTTTATATTGAAAGTAGCGGTCAAAGTTGTTGAAAATTAAGTTAAGGCACTTAAAACATGAAGCAACGGTGTCTTGTTAATTCTCCCGACACTGGTGTATTAAAATCCATAGATTGACTGACAATTATAAAATACTGGATTGGAATTAAGGTATCGTTCTGGAAAAAATGATAGCAGAGATAATTTATTTAGCACACTGGTATTTTCTGCTTTCAACACGTGATAGAAATTTACTATACAGGTGTATGAGTTTCCTTAAAAATCCTCGAGAACAATGTTCAAGTGAATTCTATTTAACCCTTTGCGGCATAGTGGGACACCATGCAGAGTCCCACCTTTTTGATTCACAACTTTCCTCGGTAGATTTAATGCTTTCGAAGTAACATCCACGAATCTTTGTACTATAATAGTAGAAGCATCGTGGAATGTGACAGAAATGATGATACATGCAGTTACGCAAAATTACAAACAATTATAAATAAATAAATGTCAAAAATCGTTCATTTTTTTAGAAAAAAAATCATTTTCGAACGAACTTTTGGGTAAATTGCAACCAAATTCGGTACTCGGGGGTATTAGGGGTCGCTGATTACGAATCTGAGGTCCATTTTTTTAAATTAAAAATGGCGGATTCAATATGGCGGACGAATTTTCGAAAGTTCATCGGATTCACGTGAAACTAGTTACTCGGGGGTTTTAGGGATCGCTGAATACGAATTCGAAGTTCGTTTTTGAAAATTAAAAATGACGGATTCAATATGGCGGATGAATCTTCAAAAATTCATCGGATTCATTTGAAACTAGTTATTCGGGGGTTTTAGGGGTCGCTGATTACGAATTTGAAGTCCGTTTTTGAAAATAAAAAATGGCGGATTCAATATGGCGGACGAATTTTCGAAAGTTCATCGGATTCACTTGAAACTAGTTACTCGGGGGTTTTCGGGGTCGCTGATTACGAATTTGGAAACAGTTTATAAAAATTGAAAACAGCGGAACCAATACGTCCCAAACGTCCCATTCGTCCGCCATATTGAATCCGCCATTTTTTATTTTCAAAAACGGACTTCAAATTCGTAATCAGCGACCCCTAAAACCCCCGAGTAACTAGTTTCAAGTGAATCCGATAAGCTTTCGAAAATTTTTCCGCCATATTGAATCCGCCATTTTTTATTTTCAAAAACAGACTTCAAATTCGTAATTAGCGACCCCGAAAACCCCCGAGTAACTAGTTTCAAGTGAATCCGATAAGCTTTCGAAAATTTTTCCGCCATATTGAATCCGCCATTTTTTATTTTCAAAAACAGACTTCAAATTCGTAATTAGCGACCCCGAAAACCCCCGAGTAACTAGTTTCAAGTGAATCCGATGAACTTTCGAAAATTCGTCCGCCATATTGAATCCGCCATTTTTTATTTTCAAAAACGGACTTCAAATTCGTAATCAGCGACCCCGAAAACCATTAGTTCGATAGTTTTAGTAAAAAACCGTTTGTCGAAAAATGTATGCCGCAAAGGGTTAAGCTCAATGAAGGCCTCAAAGAGTCAATGAATCCGCAATTCTGAATTCTGAAAATCTGACTGCCGATTCGAAATGAATAACATTTTTTCCGTATGAAGAAGCTCTGTTTCGTTTATATGCTTCAAAATCTTTTCGTCAAATGATAATATTCAATTTTTTATAACTGTGAGTCAGCATGCAACTTATATGTCGAATTTGATGCGACGAAATTAAGTAGTAGTCAATAGCGTAATAGGTAGCGTCCCGGGTTAGTAAGCAGGCACTAGGTAGGAAACTTGTGGGTAGGCGGTTCGAATCCCGCTTCAGACCGAAATTCTGTCGTGAGTGAATATCGACGCAGAACTTTTTTTTTTTCTTGTTATATTATTTCTGATATCATAATAAGTGCATTATAGTTTATTACTAATTTTTTGCTTGAAATTTAAAAAACGATTTATGCACAAAAATGGGTGTATTAATTTTAGAGCACTTTTTTACTTGAAATTTCGTGTACCTTCTTTATAAAATTTCAGCGATTGTATAGTAAATTTCAAGTACCTAATTATTGTAATCCTACGTTACCGTCATGATTTTTCATATACCGGCACATTAAAATTCCAACGTACATGCGCTTGAAATTACATGTACCTTCGCCATAAGATTTAAGTGACTGTTTGGTAGATTTCAAGTACACGGTTATTGTGATCCTGCATTACCGTCTTGCTTTTTCGTAAAACGGTACATTAAAAATCGAATACGGTCTTCTATTAATGTCAACAGATTTTTTCCTCAATAGTAGTACACCAGCACTATAAATATACAATATGTATGCATATAAAAATTAATATACGGTATATGCATCCGAGCTTTGTATACCGGTATACTAATTTTCGCACAAAAATTTTTTACAGTGCATTGTCAAATTTAATATGAACTTAATACGAACAAATTATAAACTTTCGTAATTCATATCATGTATTTGACAAGCCAGAGAACACTTGATCAGTTGTTTGTTGGGAGCTACTCAAGGGATGGTGGTGATCCCGTCTTTCATCCTTTATTTAATATAACCATGTCGGTTTTTATTTCAAGCTATTTTTAGGGTGTATTGGAATTTTTAAACGAGTTTGAAATTTAGTACATTTTTCTTTGAATTTTAATATAATTGCAAAATTTCAAATCAAAATGTTTTAAATTTCATAACACATTCTTGTAAACTTCGTGCATATCGTGCTGTAATTTTAAATTACGGTAATGAAATTTCAAACACAGTCACTTAAAACTTAAAGAACTCACAGTTTGTTTTGAATTTTCAAGATAGTCTTTGAATTTTCAAGATGGTCTTTGAATTTTCAAGATAGTCTTTGAATTTTAAAGATAGTCTTTGAATTTTCAAGATAGTCATTGAATTTTCAAGATGGGCTTTGAATTTTCAAGATAGTCTTTGAATTTTCAAGATGGTCTTTGAATTTTCAAGGTGGTCTTTGAATTTTCAAGATGGTCTTTTGATTTTTCAAGATACTCTTTGAATTTTCAAGATGGTCTTTGAATTTTCAAGATGGTCTTTTGATTTTTCAAGATAGTCTTTGAATTTTCAAGATACTCATTGAATTTTCAAGATAGTCTTTGAATTTTCAAGATGGTCTTTGAATTTTCAAGATGGTCTTTGAATTTTCAAGGTGGTCTTTGAATTTTCAAGATGGTCTTTTGATTTTTTAAGATAGTCTTTGAATTTTCAAGATGGTCTTTGAATTTTCAAGATGGTCTTTTGATTTTTCAAGATAGTCTTTGAATTTTCAAGATACTCTTTGAATTTTCAAGATAGTCTTTGAATTTTCAAGATACTCTTTGAATTTTCAAGATAGTCTTTGAATTTTAAAGATAGTCTTTAAATTTTCAAGATAAATTTGCAAGATGGTCTTTGAATTTTCAAGATGGTCTTTTGATTTTTCAAGATAGTCTTTGAATTTTCAAGATGGTCTTTGAATTTTCAAGATAGTCTTTAAATTTTTAAGGTGGTCTTTTGATTTTTCAAGATAGTCTTTGAATTTTCAAGATACTCTTTGAATTTTCAAGATAGTCTTTGAATTTTCAAGATGGTCTTTGAATTTTCAAGATAGTCTTACAAATTTAATACAAAAATATTATAAATAGAGTGATAGCTATTGAAAATTCAGTACTTTTTTTTTTATTCTGAGAGCTGCATATAAAATTTCAAGTTTTTTTATAATAATTTCAATTCCATTACTCAGGGTTTGTATAAATTTCATCGTTTTTCGTATCTTAAATTTCAGGATATTTTTTACAGTGTACTTTCCATCCTGAAACCCTGGGATTGGGTCCAAGATTTTTTTTATATCAATATAAATCTGAGAGGCTCTTCAATTTTTTTTTTCTCTCTCTCTTTGTCTTTCAGGACGAGGTACTGACGATCTCGGAAAAAGTGGTCGTGAGAGTTCACGATCTCGTAACGTGGCTCTCGCCGTCGGTCGAGTGGTCCTGGGGACGTGAAATTTTACTTCCCGCATCGGCAGAGTCATCGGAAACGAGCGCCCAGAATCACGATGTAAATTATCCGCAGTTACTGACGGATCCGGGAATCGATTTCACGGACGTTGACAAACAGCAAAAGGAATTCGAGACGAATGCGTGTACGCAGAGTGAACGCGAGGATGATAATTCGTGCACGTCGCAAACGAGAGTCGTTGTGCTATCGTATCCGAGATACTGTCGTTATCGTGCGCTCTTGCGAAGACTCGAGGGCGTCGAGCCATCGTGGCTTTGTTCATCGGTTGCCGCGGCTCTCGGTGGCTTCAAAGCTCTTCCCGGCACAAAAGTCTTATTCTGCAGAGACACGTTCGATTATCCCGATCTCGAGACGCACGAACTTCTCTGCAATCACTTGGGTAATCGTCTTTTTTGATTTTTTTTTTTTAATATAAATGTGCTATGTGTGCAAAAGATAGGCGAAAAACGATTATCGGACTTTGAAAATTTCTTAAAATCAAAAAATTGAAGTAGCTCGATGAACCAAGTGCCATTTTGAAGGTAAAACGGTTTTGCGAAAAGAATAAACACTGAACAGAGTTTCAACTCCTTCGGGACGAGGAGTTACAGCGATTTTAATGAACCCATAAAATTTCGGGAAACGAAAAAAATGTTCAATTTTCGTTTTTTTTTCCCCGAACGAATAGTACTGTTTTAATGAGAGAAAAAAAAATCAGAAAATGTTTGCTGCTCTCAATAAGCCAATGGCCGAGAGCGTGACGAAAAATTATCAAACGCGAGAGTAATCCCCCGCTTTAAAAGAATAATTATACTTTTTTTTTATCTATGATAATTTATCCATAATCGATAATCATTTATCTCTGTTTGGGGATTTCAATGTTTTGCCCTACGTTCGTCGCATCGTGAAGATTAACCTACAGTGGCTACCAGCTTCGAGCTTGTTGTGAATCTTTATCTTGCCACTGAGGGTCTCTTCCCCCGCGTGAAGAAAACATTACTAAAATGTCGTACAAAGAAGAGAAAATTAAAAAAAAAAATATATATATATATATATATATGCATGTATGCGTGTATGTATATATAGTATCCTTATAGGTTGTGCGTCTCGTTTGACCTGCCCAGTGGCGCTAAAGGTCAGCGTTGGTAAATTCTCGCGTTCGCTTGTTGTTTTTATCGCACATTCGCTCGCGCCTCGCGCGCAGCTAGCCGGCCGGTGCCGTTGTTTTCTTCGCTAGGATCAACCATTTCCGAATGTATACGTGCGTCAGTTACCCGCGTAAATATATACGTGCGCCTACAATTCATAACGATCGTTCGAGATAATAAAAATAATTTTAAAAAATTACGAAATATTTGTGTGCAACGAGAACAAATAAAAATTCTCAGTGGAAAAAGATTAAAAATATTAAAATATATCGTTCAGTTTCGTGAAACGTGTGATCCCATCGGATTGACGACCTCAACGATTTCGATTGCGACGTAGAACGTGAACACGTGCTTGTTAACCACGTGAGACAAAAGCGTATCTTTTATTGTTTTCACGGATTTGTATTAATGTGTCTCACTGGTGAACAACGCGATGCCCATTGTCATGAAAATACGAGACAACCAAGTCGTTTATTTCAAAATTGACGGTGAGAAGATCTAACTATTTTTTTCTTTTTTTTTTTTTAATTATCTTTTATATTAAGGTTACAAAAAAAATTAGTGTTGAATTACGAACAGGGATTGTGGTGTCACGTGGTTGTAAAGAAAAATCACAATGACAACGAGAGGATTTCGAGACAGTATTTTTTTTTGTTTGTTTTTTTCTCGCGGTAGCATTACATAGAAGACCTCAAGGACGTGGATACGCTGGTTAAGTGAAAAAAAAAACGATACTATGTACTGACCTTTCTTTCTTTGTATCTCAGCAATCGTTTTCCAAATTCAGTGTAGTTAGGCAAATTCATTTTATCAAAGTTCTCGCAATTCAAAGTCACCAATTACGAAGAATTTTATCATAGTTATTGTTGTGAGGTTATGTTGACATTTCGAAACTTGAATGTCTTCGATAATTCGCATTTTGACTTGCTAATCCTTGTGCCAATTTTACCGATACCGTAAAAAAATATTGAAAGAACGAAAAAAAAACTTTGGCACTGAACAAAAGACAATAAAATTAATATTAAAAAAAAATTTTGTTATAGCAGGACAATTCATTTTTTTCCTTTCAATATTTCAAGTTAAAGATCGGGAATTTTTGCTGTTAATTATCGCCTGCTATATGTTGTACGTCCGAATGACAGCTGATTCCCGGATTTCCCTCGTCAAATTCACCAGGAACGCACTTTTATGTATTCCTGATGAATTCGACGAGGTATTTGGGAAATCTACAATGCAGAAAAGCTGTGGTTTTTTTTCCGAGACATGAAAATAAATTCTCAAAATATGTTTCGGTCTTGTTTACTTTTTAAGGTTATGAATCACGAGCACCGCTATATAATGTCATATAATCGTCGAGAAAAATATTCACGAATCTGTCTGTAGGCACGATTATTTGACTAAATCACGGGGACAAGCACTGTGACTATGCAAACACTCGAAATTTCTGATATTACATAGTAAATTGTGTGTTCGAATGCAAAAAGCCATGTAAGCCCCAGCATGCGAAGACAAAGGAGGTAAAAGTTTGCGGATTTCGCCACTAGAAACGCTAGTTGTTAAATTCGAGTGTGATTCAAGGTCACGCGCATATAGCGAATAGTCAAATACGGGGGAAGGTGGGCAGAGAACACACGGAAAATGCGAGCTACGATCTATTTTTTTTCGTACAATACTATATTTTTTGTCGTCTTGCAGTAATTATAAAAATATCTCAAGGGCTAATTTCGCAGACGGTGATACAAAGCAGTAGTGAAACCATTTGGAGAAGGTCGAGATTTCGAGGAAAAGCAAATTACCTCGAAGTTAGCGAGTCCCGCTTATAATTGGCTTTTCCCTGCAAGCTCTGGCCTCTCCAAATTGCGTTAACTATTGTTTTTGTTACCGCTCGAGTACTTCGTGTTCGTTAACCACGTCTGCGAGACACGATAGGGTTAACATTTCAAACTGATTTTTCTTAAAATGCAGTTTTTCATTAAATGCAGCTTTTTAAAATCTTTTTTCTTTAATGCAATCGTCTATGCAGACAGCACCCCCGCTATAACTTATTCTGTTCTTAAGCTCTCGAAGCGTTGACTTTTAGGAGAAGCCACCTCTCAATTTTAAATTTTTTAACGTGAAATGATACACGACTCGGTCGGTAAAAAATTGGTTTCCTTATTTTCTCTTGGATGTTTAATATTTCTGACGAAAGAACAACGTCATATATTGTTCCTCTTTCGATACAGCGAAAGATGACACTTTTGTTTTTTCCGAAATGTTAGTCGTCTCGGAGAAAATAAGGATATGCTAAAACAACTATCTCTCTTGCACCTATACGCGCGACGAGTTAATGGAATTTTATGATACGCTTTCTTTTTTTAAATTTTTAAACTGTACCACGATACAATTAAATATGTATTATGGCAGCCTGGTAGCCCTACTACGTCTTTGATTACAGTAATTTGAGAAAATAAGCACTTAAGTAAGAAAAGTTACCATCCGTAAATGAGCGATTTACCTTGCCTCACCGACAATCAATTGTCCCCAAACTGTTGATTGTTTCGTATTATTATGGGTAAAAACATAGTTAAGCTGCCTTCGTATCCTGTTTTTCACTGAATATCGTGAACTTATTTTCTATCATTCACTGAAATCCGTTTTGTTATTGCTGAGAAAATTCGATTACACAATTTTATTTTTCTCTTCATAGTCTTACACAGCTGCTTCTGGGTGACTGGAATTTTTTTTTTGTCGAAAAGTCCATTCAAAAGCCAAGATTTTTTTTTATTTATTATTTTGAAAAAAATTGAATAGAAAGAACGATACCTTAATTATTCCGAGTAAAGTATGGGGTTTGAAAATTTGAAATAATTTTTAGATGTTCACATGACGGTTTGAACAACTTGTAAAAAATTTCTGAACGTTTTTTGCGGCCATGCGAAAGTGGGCTGTTCCAGTTGGTATGGAATTCCCTGCGTATGTTTCACTGAATTATTCGTCGCATACAAAAAAATGAAATTTCGCGAATAAAATTTTTTTTTCTTTGCGGAGAAAACTTTCTCATAGATGGGAGGATCTCGAAGACCAATAAAATGTTGCATGTACTTCCACAGGCTGTACAGGCAAAATCGAGATTATGTCACCATTCATCTGCCCGATTAAAAAAATATTTACCGCACGGTTCAGGCCCGCGTAATCGTTACATTTAAATTCTCTGAAGTTTATTCAAATTCTACCCTGCGCAGAAATTTCGAGCCATTATTAAGTTTTAAGATCCATCATTGTCGCGCTAGAAGTTTCTCGGCGATGACCAAAAATTTTTATTGTCGCAGCGCCAAAACTAAAGGGTAGACCCAGAAGAAAGCGCAAAAAGCGCAGCACATCACCCGGCGAATCGAGTAACGAGAGCGAGGCATCGGTGGCATCGACTTCGAGAGGAGCAGTCTCGAATTTGAGCCTCGTTCCTGCGCTTAGACCGCCGACGGGTGTTCGCCGCAGCGAGCGAAATACAAGCGGCGAAGAAAAAAGATTCCTCACCGATGTTCATAGTTTCATGAGATCGAGGGGCACGCCCGTTGGAAAGATGCCGTTACTGGGTTACAGGCAAAGTGAGTACATTTCTTCATAGAATACTCAATTATAACAACAATAATATTAATCTATTTTTAATATTATTAATATTTTATAATTAATATTTTGTTTAATTTATTTATTTATTATAATTATTTTATAATTAATTATTTTATAATTAATTATTTTATAATTAATATTTTATAATTAATATTAATAATTTAATATTATTAATATTAATTTATCCAATAAGGCAGAAATGGAAAATTGAATTTAATGACAATTATGACTATGACTAACGCATGGTAAAACTACTCGACGGAATTATAATTTGGAGGTGATATTTTTTTTTTTTTTCTATTTTTCTGGTATTTTTTATTTTATTATTTAGTATTTTATTTTTTGTATTTTTAACGTTCCGTCCTTTTTATTCTCATTTAAAATCCATTTCTCGAGATCCCGACAGAGTCTTGTCCGCAGCCGCTCTTTCCCAATGCCCTACTGTGGCGCATTTGCGCAAAGGCACCGAAAAAACTGTGAAAAACCTGGTCGTAAATGCATAACTAAATTTCACTGATTTTCAATCATACTGCCATGGGAAACTCGGATAAACCGTCTTCTGCACATTTAGTCGTTGCTCAAGCCAATGCGCAGATCGCAAAAACTGCGCAGCATCTGCGCATCTACCGCCCTCGAGTTTATAAATTCTTTATTATAGCTATCGGACATGTTCTGACTCAAATCTGAGTCAACGTTGCTGTTATTTGCCAGTAATTAATCGGACTGTTCAATTTGCGAGCTAAAAATAATATATAATTACGAAGTTGGCCCTTGTCGGTAACTTTGAGAAATTAGCGGGCATCGATGCTACGGTTTGGTGAAAAAAAAAAAAAAAAAATCATTCACGCGGCGTTCTATGTCTATTGTACACAATTTAAATCTGACTGGTTCTAATTTGATGAAATATCATATTCAAGAATGAAAATACTCGTTGGTTCAGGTTCTTCAATTGAATGTTACGTACGCCTGTAATATAGAATATTTAATATCTATTTTTTTTCCTTCAATTTTTGTATAATTATATACAATATAGATATAATATTAATATTATTATATATAATAATTATATATAAAAATATATAATAATATCTATTTTTTTTTTTCCTTCAATTTTTGTATAATTATATACAATATATATATAATATTAATATTATTATATTGTTATGATTATTAATCGTCGGATTTAACAATATATAATAATTATATATAAAAATATATAATAATAGAGAGCGAGCAGTGGCCCAGTTGGTCCGACTCTGGACTGCCACGCAGGCGGCCAGGGTTCGATCCCGCGGCCGGCACCAATGGATTTTTCCAGATGCTTTTTCTGCGAGCTCGGTGGTTCGAAACCCACCTTAAATTGTAGGTTCTCACAAATACACTGGGCCAATAGCAATGAGGTTGCAAAAATCGAGGGAGAAAAATAGTTCCGTAAATGAACAGAAAAACTAAAATAGTGGGCCCAGTGTAAGAGTGATAGAGTGTATGAAAGTGTTGTAAAAAGCCGAAAAGGCTATGCAAGTAAAACTTACTACTACTACTATATAATAATATTATATATAATATAATTATATAAAATACGGCCCTGTATTACAGCCCTGTGCAACGTTAAGAGAATCGAGGAACAGATACCTGCGCAGGTATATTTTCATTTTTCACTGTGATATTTTGTCGAATTTAATAAAAAAGTCAGATTCGAATGGTGTACAATTGATATAGAGTGTCCGATCAGCATCGAATGCCCCCATAAATGGGGCATGTTTTTTTTTTTTTTTACCAAAACAGTAGCATCGCGATGCGCGCTAATGTCTCAAACTTACAGATTCTTTTTTGCAATATATAAACGGTGATAACATGATGGACGTGTTTGAAATAAAAAAATTCAAAGCCCTTGAAAAAAAAAACCCAGGATTAAGATGGAAAGCTCAAACTTTTAAGGGATTTTAATCAAATTATGCTGAGTCGATTTGAAGCTTCGAAAATGGTCTAAGAAAATCATACATCCCAAATATAAAGCACATCCTAATGACAAAATTGCTCCACGTATGAACTTTGTTCGCTGTGGAAGAAAAATTTACTTAAGGAGGGCAATAAACCTTCGTGCGGGAGGGGAAAATCGGGGACGTGTCGCTTGTGCGCGGGTTGCCGGGCGGGCAGCGTGCGAGAGAGAGAGAGAGAGAGAGATCCGCGTCAAAAGTTCTCGAGCGAACATTGTAATACAACGAGAGCTGTTTTACTTTTAGAATTTCTCAATAACCATGTACACGAAACATTTCGCTCTTTGCGAACTTCTTCACAAAGATGCGATGATTATCTGGATCCATTTTCATTGAAATTCTTATAATTTTTAACGTAGCTATGAAGTATTTCATGAGATACGTACGATTTAGCTACGGTCGCTCATATGTATAAGAGTACAACTTCAACAATTAATTGCAGGAAAACTATGCAGAGGAATGACTTGAAATTTTGCACAGAGTCGTCATACCTATTCGCGAGTATTCTCAATAAATTTGAACGAATTCTTATCATTATGCGTTAGATGACCAACCTCCTCAACTAATCCGTTAAAATGCTATCCAGATTGTAATAATATAATCATAATATGCCTCATGAAAAATTATAATATATATATGTCGCATTCCACGTCAACTCAGCCACCCCGTTTTTTTTATTGTCTCGAAAAAATTATTCAGTATGGGCATTTCAAAGGACAATATATCCATGACATTTTACCAAAATTTCATCCCCCCACTATTGTTGGTTCTCGAGATAATGATTAATGAAGTCTCAATTTTGTAAAAATCATAACTTCGTAACTACTGATCGGATTTAAACGATTAAAAAAAGAAATTTTTTTATTTTTTTTGCCCTTTTCGAAAAAAAAATATGTCATCATCGGATAAAAGCTCATTAGACAATTTTCGGGGTAAATTAACAAAAAACAATTTTTCCCTCTTCACTGATGCCTTGTTCCATTTTTAAAAAATCCTGCGGAGTTGTGTATTGCCTCCCTCTATCAGAAAAAAAAATACTGAGTAGAATTCCGATTGGCCCTTTCGTGGAAAAAAAAAAATAATCGAAAAATTTCCCCGAAAACTGTCTAATGAACTTTTCTCCAATGACGGCATATTTTTTTTCAAAAAGGGCGAAAAAAATAAAAAATATTTTTTTTTTAGTCGTTAAAATCCGATCAGCCGTTACGAAGTTATGATTTTCACAAAATTGAGAATTTATTAATTATTATCTCGAGAACCAACAATAGTGGGGGGATGAAATTTTGGTAAAATTTCATGGATATATTGTACTTTGAAATGCCCATACTGAATAATTTTTTCAAGACCAAAAAAAAACGGGGTGGCTGAGTTGACGTGGAATGCGACATATATATTTTTTTCATTGTAATTTGTAATTGAATAATTGAATTATTCGTGTTTCGTGTTTTTCAGTTGATCTCTTCCTATTTTATACGAAAGTACAGAAACTCGGTGGTTACGATTCCGTGAGCGGTGGGCGTCTGTGGAAATTGATTTACGACGATATCGGTGGAAACGTTGGCTCGACGAGCGCGGCTACGATAACCCGAAGGCACTACGAGCGGTAATTAATATTCTATTTTTTCTTTTTTTTTTTTTTTTTCGATTATAATTATCAAATTTAATTTTATTGTCCGAAGCGCAAGAAGAAGGGTCCGTGTCGGTACAAATTTTCTAATTTTCATTCTTATAAAATTTATGTATTATTAAAAAAACAGATTGTTGCTACCGTATGAGAGGCATCAGCGAGGCGAGGAGACCAAGGTGAGGCCTTCCCATGGCAGACGAATAAAATCCGGAAGTCCGTCCGGTGAAACGAACGAGTCCAAGCCGGAAATCGGAAGGATATCCACGTCCGAGACTTTGCCTCAGTCATCGGAAGCACCAACGATCGTTTCTCCCGTTCCACCGCTCCAGTCAATCTTATCCCCATCGGTAAGCACAAAATTTCTTCTTAATTAATCTTAATTAAAAAATTACTCAAATTAATTAACTTAAATTAAATTAAAACTTAAATTAAAAAAAAATTAACTTAAATTAATTAAAAAACTTAATTAAAAAATAAAAATAATAATTAATTAATTAATCACCGTCACACTGAGAACGTATCAAGAGACGTACAGTAATGATTCCCATAAAGTGGTGAATTTTTCGAAAATTCTTTTCCCTATCTCGGTCCGCGATCATCGCATAGAGAAATAAATCGTTTATCAATTAAAAAAAAAAAAAGTAACAAAAATCATTCTTCGTTATCGATTTTTCCGTTTTCGCCAATTTTATTATAAAATAATAGGTGTCCTCGATGCGACAGGCGCGAAAATTTACACTTTCTCGGTCGAAAATTTTCATAATTTTTACGGAAATGATAAATTAATAAAAAAATAACATTTTTTGAATCTGCAATTTTTCTGACATATATTTCAAGTCTTCAAATAAAAGAAAAATTTTTTACATCATTTTAAAAAATGATTTTTTATAGATGTAATTTTGAAAATTTTGAAAAAAAAACTATATCCTTAGAAAAATTATGACTATAGCCTCGGTATAGATTAAGATTATTTTATTTGAGGAAAAATTCACAAAATGCTGGACCTCCAAAGTTGGTGGTTTCAAAAATAGCATTTTTTTTTTTCGTAAAAGAAAACGTTAAAAATTGAGGAAAAAATTAATCAATCTTTTTTTATTCTAATCTATACCAGGGCTATTTTTGTGCAGAAGAAAATATTAAAATTTCAGACTTATCGGTTAAATCGGTTTCTAAGTTTAGCGTTCACGCTGATAATAAAAAAAAAAAACGTTGTTTTGAGAAAAACGGGTTTAACCCTTTAACAGCTGAGTTTTTTTTTGGAGCGTTTGGCAAAGTTGGTACATGGTGAAGCCTGAATTCACGAGTACCCAATGTGAGAAAAAAAATTATTCCAGAATTTTCCTACCCTCGGAAACCCCAAATGAAAAAAAAAACCATCCCAATCGCTTGAAAACATCTTAATTTAATTTCCCATCATTGGGAAGTTAAGATCATTTCTGATCTTTAAGATCTGCCAGAAATTGTGGAAAAGTCATTCCGGAACACGTAGCGGGATTCTGAAGAACTTACGGATCAATGAACCCTCATGAACTATCCCTCAATTGAGTGAAATTCACCCCCCAATGGATAAAATTTTATCATCTCACTTTCCGTTATTTTATCCCGATCTGAGTCGAAATACGAGTGTTCCAGAACACATGAGCATACTCCGAAGGACTTGCGGATAATTCCAAACCTCAACCCCTGACAGGCAAACATCCAAACCGCATTCCTCTCCAGGCAATGAGTCTAAAAAATACCCAGTCGAAATTAATCTCAAATATCTCGGCTCCTAATAAAGTTAGCAAGTTTTTATTTATTTATTTTTTTTAATTAAAGTTCAAACGATTTTCCATAAAATAGCGATATTATAAAAATGATTGATTTGAACTATAGAGTTAAAAATGAACGTTGAAAGTCAAAAAAGTGAGTGAGCGCGCTGAGAAAAATAAATTTTTCGAGCGGAAATTTTACACTGATTGCCTGTCAGGATTTAAGAATAACCCAAACTTAATTATCTCATTATTAATTTAAAATAATAATAAAATACATTGTCCACGATTATTCGCGCTGAGCTATGATTATTTTTTCCGCTGCTTCAGCCTTTTCCATCCGGCGAAAGGCCAAAGATCGAGGGCAGCGGCAGCGGCGGCGGCGGCAAGACATCGTCCCTGCGCAGCGTCAGAGTAAAGCCGGAGCGTTTGAAATCGCTGAACACGATAATAGCCAACAGCGTTGCACCGGTAGCGAATCAAAATAGTCAGCAGCCAAGTCCGAGTCCGCCACCCTCGTCGAACGCGTCGAATACCTCAGCGTCCGAAACGCCGAGCGTCGCAACATCATCGACGACACCGACGGTCAGCGGTGCCAGCGTAAGCGGTGCCAGCGACAACAAAGTCGCTGTCGGCAGCGCCAGCTCCGTCTCTGTCACCGGACAGAGCGTACTCGAGCGTCAGCTGAACAGTCCATTGGTATCCCAGCAAGTGACACCCTCGTCAACGCCGCAGATTTTGCCGATAAGCGGTCCAACGGCAAACTCGACAGCGGTAATTACGCTGACACCACCGCCCGAGCGGGACATCAAGGAGATCAAGCTCGAGCCAAAACCCTCGAATCTTCTTCTCGCTCATCAGGGCAAGGAGAACATACCGATATACGATGAGAAGATACCGATATACGATGAGAAGATACCGATATACGGTGAAAAGTCTCATAATCTTGCATCGCCGAGATCACCCGAGGTCATTGATCTCGAGACGGAGAACGATCCGTGCCGCGACAGGATCGTCATACCGAGTTTCAAGAAGAGAAAATTGGAGATACTTCGCGAGGGTGGCCTCGAGGTTACCGCGATCGATTTGGACGCAAGACCGAGCGTTATACAAGCAAGCGCCGCAACGGCTGCGGCTTTATCGTCGATCCCGACGAGCATCGACGACGACAAGTCACCACGTTCGTTTTCCTCGCCGGTAACCCCGAATTCCCCGCCTAAACTGATATCCGTAACGGTCACACCGGATATCGGTCATATGCTGCCCTCGAATCGCGAACAAGCGCCGATAAATGGAAATTCGAACGAGCAGCCGCAGAATCAGACGAGACTCGCAAGCGTTAAATCATCGCTGAATCATCAAAATAATCATCAACAATTGACTCATCAAACAAACAACAACAACAACAGCAGTAGCAGCAACAACAACAACAACAACAACAACAACAGCAATTCCGTTACAAACATCAGCCGAGTCATCAATGTCGGTAGTCCGAGCAACGCGAGTCTTTTGCAGCTCTACGCGAGCTCGACGAATCCCGTGCAGCCAACGCCATCGCCATCGCCTCCCTTCAATCATCGTTTCGTGCCTCAATCACCGACCAACGAACGTCAGCCACCGCCACCAAAGGTCACTCAGTCCCGCTCGATATTCGCTCACAGCGAGAAAATGGTCTACGGAAATCCCAAAGATATTCTCATACCGCGCAAGTATCATCATCATAATCATCATAATCATCATCATCATCGAGCCGCGTCGCAGAATCGGGAAACATCGCGCGTTACCGTAAACGCGAATAATCCAACGAGCCCTACCGATATTCTCGATCTTACCCAGAGACAGCGGAACGATCGCTCTTACGCCGGACGGCCAAATCTCGAGATCGTTCGCGTGCCGGTCGTTCAGCGACCGAGACCCCTCAATCTCGAGATGAGGAATTTAATGATCAGCGGCAAGCAGCAGCAGCAGCAGCAGCATCAGCTGTCATCACCGTCGCAGGAGGCGAATTCGCGAAACGCCACGTTACCGGCGTACGCGGCTATGCTCGACGGTCGTAAAATGACCTCGAACAATCTCGAGATAACGCTGGTCAGTGCTAAGCATCGAGGTCATCAGGCGACAACGCCGCAGATTCAGCATCGTCCGTCGCCGAGTCCACCGATCTCGAGGCACCAGAGTCACGGCAGTAACGGTTGCGGGAATCCGACAGCGAGCGTCAATGATGGTTGTGCGCCAACGAGGCGTCATCAGAATGGCAAATATATCGCGAGATCCGAGCCAGCCTCGACGTATGCCACGAGAAAGCCTGGTAATCAGCCGATTATTCCAAACGTACCGAATTTTCATCAGCTCAATAATACGGCTTACGCTACATCGAGAAATACCGCGATTCAACAACAGCAGCAACAACAGCAACAACAAAAACAGCAGCAGCAGCAGCAGCAGCAACAAATGTTTGCGGAAAAAAGAAAAACGAGCAACGAATCGATGAGCGTTAATCGGCGAATAAGCGATAGTGAAAAAACGTCGATTATCGGACAGCAGCAAATGCACAAAGTAAATTCCACGCCCTCGAGGCAGAACGATACGTCGAGAAGGCACAGCGTACCCGCGAGCCTGCAAGCTGGCTACGCGGGCCCATTGCCAGGGCAGAATTCGCCTGGATTTTTAGCTCAGCTGCCAAATACGCCAACAAAGTTCCTACCGATGCTCGATCCGCTATACTATTCGGCATTTTACAATGGTCTCTTTCCATCGCCGATACCGCCGGCCTCGCAGCAGACCTACATGAGTCCCGAATTTAGCGCTTATTACAAGGAATTGCTGGCTTCGTCGCAACAACCGAGACTCGCAACGACGGGACAGCATCAACCGGCCGTTCCAACGTCGAAGTAAAAAAAAAAAAGCGGAGAAAAATTTCGATGAGATATTCGCGGAGGGGAGTTTTTTTTTTTTTTTTTTTTTTTTTTTTTTTTTTTTTTTTTTTTTTTTTTTTTTTTTTTACACACACAAGAGAGCTCGGAGACTAACGTAGGAACGGAATGAGGCACAATTTTTGCTTCCGGTGGAAAAAAATTAATATTTTAGGAACACAAACACACACACACACATATATATATATTAGCGTATATTTTTCTTCGCGAGTTCAATGAGCGAACGGGAGCGATTGATTAACTGTCAAACGGATGTGAAGTTTGTGATCGTAGGACAATTTCGTTTACGGAAGTGCCTCGGTGCGCTTTATTTTATTTTCCTTCGAGAGACTTTACTCGAAATACGAGGAGGAGGAACGAAAAAAAGTTAAAAATTTGGGGGTGAGAGAAAGTGAGAGAGCAGAGTCAGTCGGCGAAAATTTCGTAGAAAATTTGTCGTTACTTTGATTATATATGTATGTTTTTTTTTTTTTTTTTTTTTCGTTCTTGCTTTTACGCGAGCCTGTGATCGGCGAACGAGGTAATTTTTTTTTTTTTTTCGTTTTTCTTTTTGTTTTTTTTTTTTTTTTCTTTCACCGTTCACGAATTATCCTCGTTTCGCATTTTTTTTTTTTTTTTTTTTCGTCCCTACCGCGGCCACGGTTGTTTTTTTTTTTTTTTTTTTTAATCTTTCTAGCTCGCGACGACGCGAGATTCGAATGTGCTAAGCGATGTGGCCAACCCGCGCTATAATTCGGGGGGGGGGGTGTAATTGCGTTTGTTTTTCACGTTCTCTCGGGTCAATCGACGTGATAGGCGAGACGAAGGGGGGAAAAAGGAGGACACTGGGGGAGCTTCCCGCTGAGATATGAGCGCTTCCGTTTCCCGAATCTCGTAATCGTGACGTTTGATGAGTTATAGCCAATTTTTAACGATACGAATACACCGTAAATAGAGATGAGAACAAACGGAAGTGAGAGCTGTAGAGGAAAACGAAAACAAGAAGAAAAAAAAAAACAAAAAAAATTGAAGAAGAGTAACACTGATTTTTAGTCAGCTATAAGTGCACCGCGAAATGCTATTGGATTCATGTAGAAGCCAGAACTGCGACTGTACATAATGTATATATATATACACACATATATATATATATATATATATATATATCGCATTAAGCGATATTTACATAATTTAATCTCAGCATTAATATTTGAATATTAAGCAATAAGAGTTGAGTTTTAGCATGTATGCTGTACACACACCGGCCGGTATGGATTTTTCGCGGCACGTGGTGATCGTAAGCGCGATATTTCTCAAATAAAAATATATATCGTTTTGTTTTTAATGGAGAAAAAAAAAACCGTCCACTAACGAGAGTCAAGGAAATCGCATTATTGGCATTCGATGATTGCTTGAAATTATCGATAACCAATTGTTTTACTTTGAAAAGCGATGGATCTCCAATTTTTTTTTTTTTTTTTTTTTTTCGTTTTTCATCGTTCGGGACACGAGAGAGGAAGAAAAAGGAAGAAGCAAAAAACGTTCGAAAAAAATGACGCGCGACGGTTCCCTCTTGAAGATACAAGCGACAGAGCGATGTCGCGTGAAATTTTAACTCTAACGAATTTGTATCATCACGATCGCCATTTGCCACCGACAATCCTTACGCCCGATCGTATATATATATATATATATATATATATATATATATATATATATTCGTCTCAAGAGCCGTAGACATATATTATCGAGGAAATATGTTCCGTTTTAGGATATAAATCTAATCGAAGCGAAGAAAGAAAAAAAAACAAAAAAGAAACGAAAAAACACGAGACAGCAGCGGAACAAAAAAGAGCGATGAAAGAAAGAAAGAAGGAGAAGAAGAAGAAAAAAAAGAACAATGTTCGTGCGAAACTCAAAAAAAAACGGCGTGTGAACGGTGAAAAAGAGGAAAAATATGTTGCCTCGTTGCGTTTCACTCTTTAAGAGATTAATATTGAATTTAAATTTCATCCATACGACATTGATGTACGAAAAATCAATGTTTCACGATAAATATGAGATTTTTTTTTCATTGATCCACGAGAGAGTGCTCAACGTGTACAAATGAGCCCGACCTCTTGAGCACATCACAGCTGCGTCACAGCTGAATATATACGAGACCAAGGTGGGGCACACCGTTCGAATGGAAAAGAAAAAGAAAAAATGAAAAAGAGAAAAAAAAAGTCGTCTCAAAATACTTTTTCCAACGTAACGACGATGAATAATTTGAATTGAATCAAAAAATCATATTAAACAATACAATTGTCACAAATTGATCTTAGTTTGGTCCATAAAACTTTCAACATTCATGTTTTGTTTTGTTTTTTCTTTTTTTTTCCAACAATTGTTTGTAACAATTTGGTCGAAAATTCATTATGAATGTGATTTTTCATTCGAGCGACGTTAAACGAGGCCTTTACTTTTGACCTTTGTGTATCAAAATGCCGCAAGGTTGTCATCTTTTTGTTTTCACTATTTGGCATCGCGAAACACACACGCGCGCACACATGTTCGGGAGAACACGTAATTTGAAGAAGATTGAAAGGACTTGGCAATTGTTCTTTCTCGTTAGTAAAATACGATATCGGCGGTTGCATACGTACACTTCTTTTTTTTTTTTTTTACCCCCTTTAAGTACGACTTTACAGAGGAGGAAGAGTAAAAATTTCACGACAATGTCACTGAATTTTAAGTGCAATCGCGTACAATACAAAATCGTATGTAACTTGTAACATATTCAAGGTGTTTCTTAATACCAATCATTTTATACGAAACGGTCGAGTCGATGCGTAAAAAAAAAAAGGAAAAAAAAAAAATTATGCGCAGTTTGAATTTGTATTCATAATTAATTTCTTAAAAATGTATCACCCGTATATCAACTTTATTGCCGAGAACTTCTTTCGAATGAATTGGCTAAAGTTCTTACTGAAGAAAAAACGAAAAAAAAAAAAAAAAAAAAAAAAAATAGAACAAAACAAACTTAACTTGGTTGTTTTTTTTTTTTTATAATATTGAATCGCAAAGGAGCAATTGTTTTCTAAAATTCGTACTTTTCACAAACTCGAGTGAATTTTTATGAATAGTTCGTGTACCGCAAAGTTACTCAAGACTGATATAATTTTTTCGTTGTATGAATTTTATCAATTTTTTTTTTTTTTTTTAACAAATCTCGCATACACTAATTTCATAAAAATGCTCCTTCAATTGCACAAAATTCAATATACAGCTCGATCCTCCGTTTATACGTTTGAATTTGCCGATTATCTTTTTTTTACTAAAGAGACTGAATTTTTGTTTTTTTTTTCCTTTTCTTTCAATGAATTAAGGATTCATTGATGTTTTATGTGAATTCAAGTCCAAATTATGTACGAAAATTGACACAGCTTCGGCGATGTCTCACACGTTTCCTTTGTTATTTCAGTATGTATCATATTTTTTTTTGTAATTTTTTTAATTTTTATTTTTCTTGTTTCTTTTTTTTTTTGTTTGTTTTGGTTCTCACCAGCCGAAAACGTTTGTTCGCAAAATTGACGTGCCATAAAAGTGATCATGCTCTCGATGAACGCTCGCGTTGTCCGAGAGACAAACGAAACGACACAGTGTACTATATAGAATCGCGTGCAAAAAAGTCCTGTGAGAAAAAGATAGGTTAAAAAAAAAAAAAGAAAAGAAAAGAAAAAAAAAACATTAAAGGGAAAACGCCTTTTCTTTATGTTCTGTTATAACGCAGGGTTGTTTTTTATTTTTATTTTTATTTTTAGTTTTTTTTTTTTTTTTTAGATAAGGAATTTTTAACGTTATGCGTGAGTGTATGATTGAGATAATTGCGCATGCGAGAATGAGAGGAAAGGAAAAAAATCATGAGAGGCGTTTATAAGAAGAGTCGAAACGACTTTCATGTGTTTTTTTTTTAATTTTTTTTTTTTTTTTTTTTTTTTTTTTTCGTGAGTTACCATCATCTTCCCTGAAATTCTTCTTTTTTTTTCTCTGTACATCGAGACGTTATTTTTAGCTGTGTAACCCTCGATTATTCCTACTCTGATAATAACTATTATTACTACTTCGAATATTGTCTTTTTTTTTTTTATATATGGGCATTTCAGTTCCTAAGTTGGAAATAAAATATCTACCACGAAGAGATTTTTCTATATAATTGTTTGATAAAGAAACGTAGAATAGTGTGCTTTTTTTCCAATTGTATTTTGAATTTTTTTTTTTCTTTCCAAAATCCTATTTTATAATGATCGTCGCGGACTTTATTTTCCACTGAGTTATTATTTTCTCGCTTTTTTTAAGTCAAAATAACATCTTTTATTTGTATGATTAATTTTTTTTATTGAAGTTTTTTTTTATCAACAGTCACGTTCTTTTACCTATATCGAACATTTTAGTTGTAAATTGAAAAAAAAAAAACATTCCATGTCCAATGCCAAAAGTTATATCTCTTCTGAATGACAAAGTGCGAAATTCGGAAAAAGATTTTCATTCGCGTTGGTTCGCGATCGCGAAAAGTCCGATTTTTGTGCGCATCGATAATTTCGTATAACTTTTTCGATGATCTTTAAAGTTTTCCATATGAATATATACAAACCACCAAGTTTAAAACGGGGAACGAAAAAAAAGTTGTTACCTTGAGGAAGGATCTTGGCGTCGTTTGAAGGCGATCGATTGGGGATTTATCGACAATCACGTCAGGTAAGATATTTTGTGTACTTGTTTCAAATCGATTATTTGTTATAAATTACGAATGCTTTATGATAGACCGGATATACCGCACACTTCAAAGACGTTCGCCGGAGGTTAAGCGTATACGCGAAATCCTACCGCAAAAACAGAACCGCACGTCTCGCACTTTTAAAAACAACTATATCGATCCATGGGAGCTAAATATCAATGTTAAAATATAAGTTCTTTGAATTTCTCGCGCTATTCGCCTCGATATCTCCCGGATACAACCGGCGATGTTACAAAATAATTTTTTTTTTTTTAATTGATTGCTCAACTTTACGGTCAGTCTCTTTCTTTTAAATTATTGTAATCAAACTATATTGACCAGAAACATTTTCATTAGACCAGCAATCACCATCAAACGATTAGTTATGAAAAAAAAAAAGAAATTATCCGGCTAACATCACGTAGTTAGCGCCGAGACTCATAGCGCTTTCCACTGGGGAACTCAGTGCAGATTTTTACATGCGAGTGAGTGAGAGAGAGATGCACTGAGTACATATGTGTCTCACTTACTCTCATCCGAAAAACTTGAGTCGGTGCGCACTCGGTGCACCAGTGGAAAGCGCTATCATTTTATTCTGGTGGCCAGCCTGCGTCGCTTCCGTGCCCAAGCCTATCATACTATACATGGTCATACAGGCGCACTGAAGCAAACTCCATGTTCTCTGGATTTACTCACAAAGTCCGGTTTAATTCGTGAATAGTGGATACCTTGAAACGGCCTAAAAGATGGTAATTATAGTGAAAATTATTAATTCGAAAGGATCCGTTATGATTAACGAATTATCGTAAGCATCGTGACGAGAAACGAGACGTTTGTGTTTTCGTGAAAAATGCGTTTTTAACGACCGGCAATGGACGGGAGGAAAGAAAAAAAAAAAAAATGTGACAAATGGCGCACGTGTATACCCCATTGCCGTGAAACAAACCACACCTCGGAAATTTCATTTTTCTCAATTTTTGCCTCAAAAAGTTACGAAAATCGAAATTTAACAATCATTAAGTCTGTCGCGAATATCGTCATTTTTCACATGCTTCGCTACGAATTCCATGGATGCTCTTTCAAAACGTGCAAATTAGTCACGAGCGGAAAGGGAGAATTGCAGTTTTTTTTTTTTTTTTTTTTTTTTTTCGTACAAATGCGAAAAAACAAAAAAACGTCGATGTTGCAATTTTTTTTTTTTTTTTTTCCCCCTTCAGATGTCCCTCAATCCCGTGAGAATTTTGAAAAATGAAGCCGAGGAGGAGAAGGCAGAGGTGGCGCGTCTAAGTCTGTTCGTCGGGGCGATAGCCATCGGTGATTTGGTCAAATCTACCCTGGGACCCAAAGGAATGGACAAAATTCTCGTCGCTCATGGTCGTACCGCGGGTACGGTGCAAGTGACCAACGACGGCGCGACCATACTAAAGAGCGTAGGAGTCGATAATCCGGCCGCAAAGATTCTCGTCGATATGTCTCGAGTGCAGGACGACGAGGTGGGCGACGGCACTACATCCGTCACTGTCCTCGGTAAGTCGAATTTATAAAAAAAAAAAAAACAAATAATTGAATATCATTGTCGACGATTTTTCTGTTCTACCGTTAAATGTTTTGTTATAAAATTTTGGTAATTTTGAAAAATTCATAAATTTTGACCATTGATCTGAAAATTCATAAATTTTGGCCATTGATCTGAAAATTCGAATAAAATTCATTCGCGAATTATTAAACTTTTAATTTTGCGTTTTATCGCTTATACGAGTGAAAATTAGGGCCGGTCGTTGGATTTTCGGAATTTTTTTCATTTGGTCGAGGAAAAATTTTTAAATTACCAAAATTAAAGTTCGAGCTCATCGGTCAATCAGGATGAACGATGATTGTTCTTAAAAATTTTCATTTGCATCACCATCAAGGTACTTTCGTTGACTTGAAATTTTTTTCTCACTTTTGTTGATTTGAAGAAAAAATTTTTTTTTTTCGTTTCGTAACGTCTTCATATCAAATTTTTGGGCCTCAGGAAAACATTCGATCGGATTCATAATCAGCGGAAAATTTCCGATCGCCCTGGAGCCTGAAAATAGTGAGAAAGACGAAAAAAAAAAAAAAAAAATTCTCCAATTTTTGTCCACTTTTTCGAAAACCTGAAAATACCGAAATTTCAAATGCCCTAAATTTCTTCCGGATCGACGGATTTAGGCTTATCGGGTGGGGGGGTTTGAAAAGCTCAGGAGCAGACTCGAAGAATCCGTTCGATTCATACCGAAATTTTAATTTTTTTAAAATCAAAATCGGCGAATATAAAATATCGGAAAATAAAAAATATCGGCGAATTTGAGTTCCAAGGGGAAAAGCATGGAAAAATTGGCAAAAATCGAATGGTCCGAATTTGAAAATTTGTAAAAAAATCGAGAAAAAAAAACCAGGCGGCATTTTAAGGCTGAAACGATTTCGAAGAGAATTCGAAAAAAATTCACAAAAATCTTGTAGTTTCGAAATTTCATATAGGACCCTGTATCGATGTATTATCTTTTGCTGATGACGAATCTGCTAGGCATACTCCTTGAAACTCAATAATTCCATTTAAAAACGTCAAAAACATGTTTTTTTCCCAAAAATTAAAATAACAAATTACATCGGATAAAGTTTTATTAAAATTCATATTGGTTTGTAGGTTTCGAATAAATCACTATTTTTCCGATATTATCGATGAATAAAAATAAAAAATCAAACTATAAGAAGAAAAAAAACCTCGTGATAAAAATAAAATGATTTTTTCGTCGTTTCGAACAATTTTTTTTCATTCAAACGTTCGTCAATTTCCTTCCCGAATGCACCCCCGCATTTTCAGTGCCCATATAAAGAGCGCCTTGATTTTTGTACGCGGCGACGATAGCCAAGATCTTTATACAATGTAGAGATATATATTATGTATAATATATATTTTTAGACACAAGGACATTAATCAAATGCAAATATTTTCCAAAATCGATTCTGTCGAGTTTTAAAAAAACTCATCGGTCGATTAATCCGATAAGCTCCTATTCAGATCTCAGTTAGGCACAAAGTTGGGTTTTTTTTTCAGCTGAAAGGAATTTTCTTCTTTTTTTTCTGTACCCACCCTGTGAAATATATAATAACATTAATAATAATAATTATAGTAGATTGAAAAAAAAAAAAAAAAAAAAGAATGATTGCCCTAAATTCGTTTTCTCCGTCATTCAAAGCCTCCGAGTTGCTCAGAGAAGCCGAGAAGCTTATAGAACAAAAGATACATCCTCAGACGATAATAGGAGGCTGGCGTATCGCAGTGACGGTAGCCCGCGAGGCTCTGATGAACGCTGCCTCCGATAATTCCGCTGATCCCGAGCGTTTTCGCGAGGATCTCATGAATATCGCTCGTACGACCCTGAGCTCCAAGATTTTGTCTCAGCACAAAGAGCACTTTAGCAAACTCGCGGTCGACGCTGTGCTTCGTCTCAAGGGTTCCGGTAATTTGTCGGCAATTCAGATAATCAAAAAGCGCGGCGCCACCCTCGCCGATTCCTTTTTGGATCCTGGCTTTTTGCTCGACAAGAGGCCCGGCGTTCATCAGCCCCAGAAGATCGCTGATGCGAAAATTCTCATCGCAAATACGCCAATGGACACCGACAAGATCAAGGTCTTTGGTTCGCGGGTGCGAGTCGATTCGATGGCGAAGATCGCCGAGCTCGAAACAGCGGAGAAGGAAAAGATGAAGGTGAGGGAGAACACCGATCGATCGCTCCGTGCGTTGAATCAAGGACGAAAGTTAATTCTTTGTTTTTTTTTTTTTTTCTTTTGCTTCTCCCGATATAACAGGACAAAGTTGATAAGATCATCAAGCACGGCTGCAATGTTTTCATCAATCGACAATTGATCTACAATTATCCGGAACAGTTGTTCGCCGATGCTGGAGTAATGGCGATCGAGCATGCCGACTTTGACGGTATCGAGAGATTGGCTCTCGTAACCGGTGGCGAAATTGTCAGTACTTTCGATCATCCGGATATGGTGAAACTCGGAAAGTGCGATTTGATCGAGCAGGTACGATTTATTTTCTTTCTTTTTCTCTCTCTCTCTCTCTCTCTCTTTCGTATTCAAGTTTGGCGGATTGTTTTCTACTTTTTGAGCAAAAATTTGCAAATTTTATCGAGAAAAATTTGCGTTTTGCTCAGAATTGAGCAATTTTACGAGACAATTATAAAAATTATGCATATACTATGCCACACTCGGTGTTACCAATTTTTATGGATTTTCAAATTATGCACAATCTTTTTATCTTAAATCTACCGCTATTTTGACTGTTACTATTTATAATCGTTCTAAATACTCCTTTTACCATCGATACAGTCAAAATATTTTTTCGCTAATTATTGCTTTTATTTAGAAATATATATATTCTCTTTTAACATTTATCGTCAGAGAAAGCGCTGGTGGGACACAAAACCCACCCACTTGGAGAAATCGTAACTTCCAGAAAAATAAATATATCGACATCGTTAAAGTTGCATTTTGAAGATGAAGGATGCATCGAATCATAAAAAAATTCGGCGAACGCAAGGGTTGCACTCCTTCAGTTTTTACACCCTGTCAAAAAGTCCGAAAAAATGAGAAATGAGCATAACTTTCAGGGAATTTTTTTTTTAGAGTTGCCATCTCAAGTATGTGCTTTGAAATAACATCGAAAATTTGTAATAATAACATCGAAAACAGTAATAAAACTCTAATAATCACCCCTAGCAATGGTGATACGCCCAATAATGCACTTCCATAGATGTTCAGTTCATAAATATTTTTGAAAGCACATGAAAAATTTCTAGCAAGAATATCCAAATGGAAAACTACCCCTAACGGTAACGAAACATCGAAAACCACCCCTAGGAATGGTGATACGCCCAAAAATGCACTTCCATTGATGTTCAGCTCATATATATTTTCGAAAACGCATGGAAAATGTGTATCCAAGAACATCCGAATCAAAAACTACCCCTAACAGTAACAAAAAAAAAAGAAACAAGAACCGCCCCTAGCAGTGGTGATGCGCCTGAAAATGCACTTTTATTGATGTTCAGTGCGTATAAATTTTTGAAAACATATGAAAAATATGTAGCAAGAAAATCTGAATCGAAAACTACCCCCAACTGTAACAAAACATCGAAAACTACCCTTACAAGTTGCGATGCACCTAACAATCAACTGTCATTAGTGAGGTCGGGGTGCTTTTTGAACGTGAGTCCCCTTGCCTCTCACGGTTGAGCTTGATCCCTAAGTTCTTCAGAATTCCACCACGTGTTCCGGAATGACTTTTCCTCAATTTCTGGCAGAAATGGACGATGGGAAATTAAATTAAGATGTTTTCAAGCGATTGGGGTGGTTTTTTCATTTGGAATTTCTGAGGGTAGGAAAATTGTGGAATAATTTTTTTTATCACATTGGGTACTCTCATGAATTCAGATTTACCATGTACCAACTTTGCCAAACGCTCCAAAAAAAAAAAAAAAAAAACTCAGCTATCAAAGAATTAAAATTGCAGTAAAAAATTGAAAACCGATACTGCGCTATTATTTTCTTTACTCCGCTTTCTTGCACAAGTCTCGGTGGATACTGAATTAATTTTAATTCAGTAAATATATTTTCATTTATTCGACTTCTGAATAAAATACTCGCAAATGAAACATTTCATTGTGCCAACAGTACCCCACACAATCCTTGATGATAAGAATATTCGAAAGAAAAAAAAAAGAACATAATTACGAAATTGAACTTGGGTGAAAAAAAAAAAAAAATGAAAAGAAAAAAACAGATTTATCGAGATAATTCCGTAAACCGTTTTTTCCCTCCGGCAGTTTATGGTCGGCGAGGATACTCTGCTGCGTTTCTCGGGCGTTGCACTTGGCGAAGCTTGCACGATCGTGATAAGGGGAGCGACGCAGCAGATTCTCGACGAGGCCGAGCGTTCGATTCACGACGCGCTTTGCGTTCTCACGGCGACCGTACGCGAGTCGCGAATCGTTTACGGCGGTGGCTGTAGCGAAATGATAATGGCCTGCGCGGTCATGAAATCCGCAGCTGCTACACCCGGCAAGGAAGCCGTCGCCATGGAAGCTTTCGCAAGAGCGCTTCAGCAACTCCCGACCGTGATAGCCGATAATGCCGGTTACGATTCGGCTCAGCTCGTCAGCGAATTGAGAGCCGCTCATAATTCCGGAGCATCCACGATCGGACTTGGTAAGATTGCATCTTTAATTCGTATTTTACGCTCGAGCCTTGCGTATTTGTGAATTTTCTCGTACGTACGATCCAAAGTTCAGCCTACCAAATATCGTAGAATTGGAGAAAATGAGATTTTTCGTCAAGCGATATTGTTCCCTTTCGAATTTCCGGTTGTAAAACAACTTAAGGTTGTTGCGCCGTTTCTCAGTCAGAGAATTGAGTCGGGCGCGGCGCGACGATGAGCGGGGCATGCATGGACCGTACAATTTTGCGCCGCGAGCCCTCTTTCATTATCAATATCCCAAATACTGTCAAAAATTCTGAAATTTTTACAGAATATTCAAGTAATGCCTCTCAAAGCGTATTTATTTTCTGAACTCGACGGTAAAATTTTCTTGGCATTTATAACTTGCATACTGCAAAATGGTGGAAAGTTCTTCGTAACGATAATGCAATTAGTCTTCGAAACGCGTCAACTTTCCGATTTTTTTTTTTTCTCTAAAACGGTACTGTGAATCGTATCCAAGTTTTACAGGAAGATGAATAAAGGGATCGTGCACATTGTGAAAAAATTTAGTCCGAATGGGTAACATTTTTTAATGATCAGCGCAACAGCCTTAACGTCAGTTTAGCCAACTATAACGGAAGGATTTTCGGCACTTTCCCCGTGCCCTCGTGTAAATTCGACAGCGCAAAGCGTGAGCTACGGACACAATACTCTCGGAGGGGGGTCCTCGAAGTATTAAACGGGACAGGGAAAATAGAGAACTCGCATTATTTTCAACATTCAAATTATTTAAAAGATAATTATTCAAAAACATCATTTGTATAGGTTTTTTTTTTTCATTTACTCGTCATTATTTAATTAATTGTACCAGCTTGTAAATTGAGTTTCGTTTCAAACGTGTATCGCGTGACAGTGACGTCACAACACCCCAGTGCAGCGGCGCCTCTAGCGGTAAAATTAAGAAATTCAAGCAGCTAGTCATTCCTAACCCAAAAAAAATCTTCGTAATTCGTAAATATGTAGTCTATAAATGGGATTCAAACATGACTAATGTGCCTGAAAAATCGAAGAGAGTGTACAAATATTGTTTTGTACCATGTTGCAAAAGCACAGCTCTGTATCAATATCGGAAAAAGAATTTATTTGCGTTAGGAACATCTTTAAATATGTTCTTGGCAAATTTGCAGATCTCGCTTTCATATATCCATGATTTCTTTTTTTTTTTTTTTTTTTGAAGTTACAGCATACGCTGTAATTTCAAATAACGATTTACTTTCGCGAATTTTTTCACCGACGGATAACTATATCCGGAAGATTGGGTGAAAAAAAAAACCAGGCATAACGTTGCCCTAGTACCGAGGGGTGTTGTGACGTCACTCGGCCCGCAGAGCGCGTAAATTTTTTACAATTTTTTACACCTCAAGATATCGCATAATTTACTCGCTCAAAGAAATCGATGCGATGTTTATTAACTTCAGAAAAGATTTCACTGTGACGGAATGATAAAAAAAAAAAAAAAAAAAGGAGAAAATCGTTTGCATGCAAGTTCTCTATTAGATCAGGAGGGGGGCGTGAAAGACGAATGACAACTGCGAAATTCGAAAAGCTAAGAGAAATGGGTTTTTTTTTTTTTGGGAATTTTGACGAATTTTCCGCATGTTTTTTTTTTTTTTTCGTTGCAGATATGGACGCCGGAAAGATCGCGTGCATGAAAAAATTGGGTATAACAGAGTCGTGGGCCGTTAAGAGGCAGGTACTCCTGAGCGCTGCTGAGGCAGCCGAAATGATACTGCGGGTCGACGATATATTGCGCGCAGCGCCGAGAAAACGCGCACCCGATCACGGACGATGCTAATCGTCGTTTCAAGACAAGCGTTCGACATTCTCGATTTTTTTTTCTTTCTTTTTTTTTTACGTCCAAAACGTGTTGCTTGTGTGCATCGATTCGATGACAAGCTCCTTTTTTTTTTTGCGTCATCGTTTCTGGACCATGACGATCACTCTTATATCGCCGTATCAACGGATGGGAGGGGGGAAGTACCGTATGAAAATGCATTTTTCTTTCCTCATCATACGCGTCTCGTTGGAAAAAAAAAATCCGTTCTTTCGTAATCTTATTTCGGATCATTGCTTATCGTTTTATCGTTATCACATTAATCTGTTCGCCGAAGAATTTGAAATCTGCGGGGCGAGTTACACGAAAAATTCGAAGAAAAATAATTGCGATGAGCACGTGGCTTTGCCTCTTTTTTTTTTTATATATATAACAATACCGTAGGTTTTTACATTAATAAATGCCTGAACCACAAGTAACATTGATTTACACAGAAGATACTCTTTATTCTTACCCTGTTATCGATGCATAACGAATCAATTCCTTGATAAATCAGTGTTGTGAGAAAAAAAAAAATAAATATGTATATGGGGCATTGCAAGTCAACTCACGTGGTGATCGGGATGACCTCCTCGGATTCAGTTGACGAATTTTTTTTGGACATATTTTGATTTAAAAAAGATTCTTTTTTTCAGATTTTTGTCACTTGTTTTACCCCATAAAATAATTTTTTTTTTTCCCCATAACTTTTGAGTAATTAAAAAAAATTAATTAGGCCCAGGTTTTAAAATTCTGAAAATTTTTCCATAGAATCTAGGAATAAAAAAAAAGTATTTTTATCGCAGTTAGAGAGTGGGCCGACAATAATTTATATTTTTTTTTTTTCAACTAAAGAAAAAAAATTATTTTCCAAATTTTTTTTCTTTAATTAAAAGAAAAAAAAATAGAAATTATTGTCGGCCCACTTTCTAACTGCGATAAAAATACTATTTTTTTTTATTCCTAGATACCACGGAAACATTTTCAGAATTTTAAGCCTGGGCCTAAATTATTTTTACTCAATGACTAAAATAAAATTGAATTATCGGGCGAATTTTTAGCGTTTTACTATCAAAATATGAGAAAAAAATTTTTTTACCTACAGACATTTTATTTTTCTTTTTTTTTTTTACAATAAACTATCATTGACATTTTTAATTTTTCAAAAAAATATTTTTTTTTTTCTTCAATTAAAAAAAAATATAAATTTTTCTCGGCCCACTCTCTAACCGCGATAAAAATACTTTTTTTCAATTCCTAGATTGTATGAAAAAATTTTCAGAATTTTAAAATCTGGGCCTAATTAATTTTTACTCAAAAGTTATGGGAAAAAAAAAATTATTTTACGGGGTAAAACAAGCGATAAAAATCTGAAAAAGAACCTTTTTTTTTAACCAAAATATGTCGAAAAAAAATTCGTCAACCGAATCCTAGGAGGTCAGGCCGATGACCACGTGAGTTGACTTGGAATGCCCCATATATATATATATATATATATTTTTGCACTTTTTCGCGAATTTGAAAAATATTAATACTGCGTATTTGTTCAAATAAATTTTTCTTTGGGATCTGAAAAATTAAAAATAACAAATAGACGGAAGTTGACTCGAGAGTTCTATATTAAATTTCCATTGAATCCGTCAGTCTATGTTTCATTGATATTTGCCATTTATTAAAGGGGGGAAAAAAAAAAAAGGCATACGAAAATTTTTCGGTGCGCAAAAATAATTTTTTTTTCTCCATCAAACGCTGATTCAACCGGACAAAAACATTCTTCAAGACGTAGAATTCAACGTTTGAGTTTTCCGTACGAGATGTACCACCGCCGGTCGAGCAGCTTGTCTTTTTCTCCCTCCCTTTTTTTTACGTTCCTCCGCCACGAGACACTATCCAACTGTCCATGAGATGAGAGAAAGTTTTTTTTTTTTTTTTTTGGCACCGCGAGAGACCCCCAAATGCCATTGACGAGTGTTAATGTTTTTTTTTTTGCTTTTTTTTTTTGGCCCCCTGCGACGGAGACATCTAGCGGGATGTTGCTATCGAGAAAGAACGACGAATCAATATGCAAATCTGAGATTGGCATCATAGCCGAGCTTGTTGAGATTCGGTGTACAGGCAAAGTTGATCATGGGCGGCGGTCCGCACATGAGAACGATTGTCTTGGACGACGGTGGAAAAGTGTGCTCCGCTATCATTTCAGCGTTAACATGACCCGTACTGTATTTCCAATCGTCGCTGCTCGAATCCAGGGTGTACCAGAGCTTGAATTGCTCGGGATGTGACTTTGCTAGATTCTCCAGCTCGTCCCTCAGTAGAATATCCTTTTCCGTTTGATTCGCAAACAGCAATGAGATCATCGTTCGATCCTCCGGGTCTTTGGTAATCGTGCGAATTAGCTGGAGCATCGGCGTTATTCCCGTACCGCCGGCTATCATAACGGCCTATTTTTGGTTTATGAGAGGAGGAGGAGGAGGGGGAGGAAACAAAACAAAAAAAAAACGAAAACTTAGCGACGAGTGCCAAGGAGGCGCTTGTACAAAACGAGCTATCTTGGTCAGAGTCAATGAACTCGTTGGGGGAAGGGGGTCAGCCCTGAGTTACCGGTGCAATCGTTGCTCTTTGAGTCGGAAAAGTTCTTTCGTAGCCCTAGAACTCGTTTTTCGTTTAGTCATATCGAAATTATAATTGAAAACTCGAGTAATCTCGATTGTTAAAGACTCGCGAAAGCCACGAATCGATCGGCCAATGATATTTTTCCAATATAAGACGTAAATTCGAAGTAGTTCGGGTAAATTCCGCTAGGTGGCGAAAGAGCAAAGTCGCTCTCTCGATAGCGAGATGGCGCACATTTATGTATATGTAAGCGGGACTTCAAGAGCCAAGCTCATTTGGATTGAGTATAATTTTCTTCGGGCTTACTATTGGGCTTTTTTTTAAGGTATATTGTGCCTTGGAAAAGGGTTGATTGTTTTCGAGCTCTTGCTCTTTGAGTCGGAAAAGTTCTTTCGTAGCCCTAGAACTCGGTTTTTCGTTTAGACATATCGAAATTATAATTGAAAACTCGAGTAATCTCGATTGTTAAAGACTCGCGAAAGCCACGAATCGATCGGCCAATGATATTTTTCCAATATAAGACGTAAATTCGAAGTAGTTCGGGTAAATTCCGCTAGGTGGCGAAAGAGCAAAGTCGCTCTCTCGATAGCGGAATGGCGCACATTTCTGTATATGTAAGCGGAACTTCAAAGAGCCAAGCTCATTTGGATCGAGTATAATTTTCTTCGGGCTTACTATTGGGCTTTTTTTTAAGGTATAATGTGCCTTGGAAAAGGGTTGATTGTTTTCGAGCTCTTGCTCTTTGAGTCGGAAAAGTTCTTTCGTAGCCCTAGAACTCGGTTTTTCGTTTAGACATATCGAAATTATAATTGAAAACTCGAGTAATCTCGATTGTTAAAGACTCGCGAAAGCCACGAATCGATCGGCCAATGATATTTTTCCAATATAAGACGTAAATTCGAGGTAGTTCGGGTAAATTCCGCTTGGTGGCGAAAGAGCAAAGTCGCTCTCTCGATAGCGGAATGGCGCACATTTCTGTATATGTAAGCGGAACTTCAAAGAGCCAAGCTCATTTGGATCGAGTATAATTTTCTTCGGGCTTACTATTGGGCTTTTTTTTAAGGTATATTGTGAAAAGGGTTGATTTTTTTCGAGCCATTACGATTGCACCGATCCCCGCAAAGGGCGCGAGCTGTTTTCGCGATCTTACCTTGCTCACGGTTATCTCTGCGGGTGGATCTTTGCGCAGGAGCTTGATCGCAAATTTGCCAGCGCCCTTGTACACCAAACGTCCCGAGGGTCCCCGAAATTCGACCTCATCGCCGATCTCGAGACTCTCGAGATGCTGAGACATCTTGCCACCCTCGGGAAATTTCGGATGAACGTTTTTGAAGTAAACCTGCAAGACGGGAGGGGGCACATTTTTGAGCTTTACATGAGAGCATCATAAAATATTAATACTTAAAAGAGCCCAGCAGCCCCGCGAGTTTGCGCGATAATGTTTTGAATTTTTTTTTTTTTTTTTTTTTTTTTTTACCGACAAACAACGAATTTTAATAAGCCAGAATTGAGAAGCGAGGAACGTACTTTGACGACCAAATCGACGTAGCCATGATCGTCGTCGCTGGTTACCGGCGTGTAAGCTCGAATGACTACCTCGCCGTTCAGATTAGCTGTTAAGAGTACGTGCTGGCCAGTTTGCAGTCCCAATACGTGATCGGGGCTCGGTAGGCCAAATCTGAATCTTCTCGTGTCATGACTTATTATCTCTTTCTCTACGAGCGGCAATTTATACTTAATCGCGGAATTCTCCAGCAAAATAGGCGATGCCTTTTTCTTGTTTTTTCCCCTCCATGTTACATAGAACCCTACCGCTACTACGACGATCGCTCCAATTCCAACGGCCGTCGCCAAGGACACAATCTGCTAAACGACGGTGAGCGAGGGAAAAATAAATTTAATCAAAGATGCGCAGACTAGAATTTTGCATTATTCGTGTTATTGCGAACGGTGAACTTTGGATCGGCCTGTGAGAACGCTCGTTAATTAATTCTTTTGTCGAACGATGACGACGGAGATGTATTAAGGATTTATTGAAGATGGATTTTTGGACGATGAATGGACGGTCCGACGAGTGTCTGAAAAATATACTAAAATTTCGCGCCAATCTCGATAATTATTTTTTGATTTTTGTATTCATTTTTTTAGCCGAAATATTTATTTTTACGCCCTTTGATTAATTCTTAAACGCAGTCCGATCGTTAATCCGAGCCATATACGGCGGATTCTTTCGGTAACGCCGAATGGCAAGGGCTTGGATCTAAATTTACCAATTTTTGCAGAAAAAAAAAATATATATATTAATAAAATGAGTAATACAAGAATGTCCATCGAGCGAATGTTTTAAAAACTCCAAAATGCATGTCGGCTGACAGAAAGATGTAAGTATCAATTTTTGTTTTGTTATTTTTATTAAAAAAAACTGCAATAGCGGAAAAATTTTTAAATTATCGTTCTATCTTACATGAAGATTATTTATAATTCCACTGACAAATTATAAGATTTTTGGACTAAATTCGAATTTAAAATTTATTAGAAAATAATTAAAAAAAAAAAATTTACTTGCAAATAGACAACGAACACGCCCTCTAGTAACATAACTAGCAAATCAAAGGTGTACACGTACTAAATATTCCGCAATATGCAGATTTTCAAATGAATTTCGTTGAAATCCCTAACAATCGCCCAGTTCGGTCGCTTCAATATAAATTAACATTTATCTTTTACTCATAATAACAAAAATAAACCATCGTTCGACTTCATATTTTTGCGTAAATACGGTATAATAAAAAAATTAACAGGTTATCCACACAGTAAACTGGGTCAAGATGCAACGTTGCTACTCGTGCAAGATCGATGAAAATTTTTGCACAAATCACAAACGAGACACCATAATTTGACAATTGCGAGAGTTAATTAAAGAAAAAAAAATTACCCGTTCTCGCGTGTTAAACATTTTCGTAGGGCCGTCGATGATTAATAATAATTTAATAAAAAAAAAAAAAATCCGCGATCGACACGTGTATCGGCCGGAACGTTTCCCGCGTGTGAATAGCCGCGAGAGCACACGCTGTGTGTAAAGACCCCGCGGGGCCACACATGCACGGAACCTCGCGAATTTTTAAATACCACTCCTTGTGGCACGACAAAGTTACGAAATCCCAGTCTACTTGTGTGTCAGTACATGGAAAAAGAATGGCTTATTCTCGCCGGATCGTAGAATATCGTTCATATCATGCGCAAAAGGCGAGAAGAGAGAGAGAGAGAGAGAGAGAAAGCGGTCGAAAGCTAGAATAAACGCGCGCATCCTTTTAAAATAGAAACACACATTTGCGACGATGATTCTATTCCCTCGAATCCCCGAGAGAATAGTGTCGTAATTATTAATAGCCTTGTCTACGGCCGTCTATGTTTTCCATTTACCCTCGTGTACAGGACAGGAGTCACGCACCCTGTATTACGACAAGTACAGTCAATCTCCTCTAACCTCTAACTCAACTGAAAAAGTGCCCATTGAGAACAAAAATTACCGAGGACGGCGCTGGCGTCGCAAACTGTCATGGCCGCTCGAAAATGACGATAATCGTTTCCGTATCTCTGTCTAGCACATTTTATCAGCCTACTGCTAGACAGAGTACGAAGATAGATATATAATCACGAAACGAGCTAAATGGAAAGCACCCATCAAGGTTCGCGGCAAAACATATCGAACGAAAATGCATGCTTATAAATTAGAAAATGGGAAAATTTAATAAAAACATAACCTAGTTTTTGGTGTGTTCGCCGTTCTACTTTTCTACCACCATACCACACTATATATATGCTTTTTATCATTTATAGATTCAATGCTTGGGGACAAATAAGGGTTTTAAAAGTTTATAATAACCCTTTTTGCTACATAAAAACACGTAAAATTCTCTTCTATGTGTGAATTTGTAGTTTTATGAACTTCTATTTTGAATGTTTAACAGCAATTTCTGTACAGAATCAATGAAAAGTTCGCCGCATATGATCACTAGCGCCGTGTATATTTTATCATGTGGTATATAAGAAACTTTCTCGCACTGCTGCGAGCACGATGAGGACTACCTTAATCAAAAATGTTATACGTGTGGCGTGCGTGCGGGAACATTCCTACTATGCATCTTCGCGAGAGCGTCGAGTTAGATAGATTCGACTGTATATAAGAAAGAAAATACGACCAGGTGTAAATTCATACGGCAGAGGATATACGCATAATACGTACTCCAAAATTGTCGGCTGTCCAATTTTCGTGTAAGTCACTTGCCTCGGATGAGATGTCGACCCCGGATACGAACCTCGCGTTTGAGCCAGCCATTTATTTTTTTTTTCTTTCTTTCGCAATTCACAAAAAAACAACACGAAATAAAAAAATAACGATCACGAACTATATATGGTAGGGATCGAGCATATACCCTTATCGATATATAACCTTTATTTCCCGAATACGTGCGTATATTGTATGTACAATGCGGAATGTATCTTTATTTGGGTAGTCGTCTGCTTTGAACTGCTGATGGACGCGCCCTCTTTGTCACTCCCGAGAGAGAACTTTGCAAGTCCCTCGGAAATTCTTCCAGCTGATTACATCCAGACACTGACGAGCTCAATGTTAAAAACGCAATATACGGAAGCTCTGATTCGATATCTCAATCGATATGACCTTTGCACAAAAACAAACAGAAAAAATTTTGCCACGTGATATACGTGATGTATATGTGTGTTGTAACGTTGGATTCTTTTTTTAATTCCTATAACCCGCCGACACGAACCTCACATATTCTAAAATATTAACATTTCGATTCTCGCGTCTATAGCATATCTCGCGAGATATTGCGCAATGGCCTCGAATGACAACGCAGAATTTTATATCAGGGCCACTCTCGGAGTTTTTCTGAATGAGGGAAAATAATAATCAGGGGCAAATGTCCTTTTCTTTCAACCGCATCTATATGGATTAATTTACCAATCGAACATTATATATATATATATTTTGTTGTAGACAAGACTTCGCATATTGTAATCGAACAATACAAACCACTAATTATTCATTATATATGCCGAGAGAATTTGATTAAGCTTCAATTTAAAATGATTTGTAATGTAGGAGCTCGGGAATTAGTGATGCATGAATATGCATATCTTATCCGTATAATTATGCAACAAGTTCGAACCCATGACGAGGTGAGAGTGACTTTATTGACTGAGAATCGAGCTCGGCCGTTAAGAAAGATACTCGTCGAGAGTTAGTTCACAATTTGACCGAGATTTTGTTTTTCGTGCTTAAAGATTAGAGAGGTTATACACGCAGTGATGACCGGAAAATCTTAGCACCGTTGAAAAATCGGGGCAAAATAAATAATTCGGTCACGAAAATAAAGTGGTGGATCGATTCGATGGCAGTTCTTCATCGTGCTTTATTCACGTGGTTCAATATATTGATATTTCTGATATTACTGGTGCTGAGGCTCGATCAGAGAATACAATGGAACTGGTTCATTGTTTTCATACCAATGTGGCTCTACGACAATATATTGCTTATATATATCGTATTCAACATGATATCGCACTGTAAAAACGGACACGATAGAGTCAGCAGCCTGAGGCGTAAAGTAATGAGAGACAATTATTTATCCTGTATTTATTTATTAATCCCAACTTGCCACAGTATAAAATTACCCATGATTCTTTGTGCCAAGTTCATGATTCAATATTCAATGGAGCAAGGCATGTCGGGTGTTCTTGGGCTTGGCATTATCTTTCTCAAACGCAACTTTAATACGTAGGGTATCTTTTATGAAAAATAAACGGTTAGATAAACAATAATATTGGATTTGAATTGTAAGATTCAAGATGGGCACATTTGATAAATTCGATCGATTTTTTGCACAAAGCACCTGAGCCCCAAAATTCCTAAACTTACATGCGTGCATTTAATTCTATTCTAGCATTTTCTCAGTAAAAATATCGAATGGCTTTATATGCCGATGAAAAGACCAATTATCATTTTTCCATGTTACAATTCTTAATGGATAATTAAATTCTCGTTATTTGATTGAAAAACCCGGAAAAAAATAGTTTGGATTTACATTGATCAAATTTCCATCTGCATAGTTATTTTTTAGATCGACATAGATGTAAATTTTGAAAAATCCTAGAGTTACCTAGATCTCAATTACATCTACTCAGATTTGAGTGAATTTATTGAGATTCAAGTAGATAAACGCAGATATAATACGGGAAAGTGTTCAAACATAATATTAAGTCGGCTCCAATGTACGCAAGTCTACTCGTTGTATACAGAGATCTACGATTTTCCAAAATTTCGATCTACGTAGATCAATTTTTTATCTAAAAAAAAATTGTGTAGATCCAAACGATTTTTTTCCCCCAGGGAAACTAAATATTATCGGTCGGATGGACGAAAAACTAGATTTCTTGCTTAATAATATAAATTATTTACAAAACTCGTTAATGCTTACATCCATTTGTGCATTTAATTCTATTCTAGCATTTTTTTGGTAAAAATGTTGAATGGGTTTTTATGCCGATGAAGAGACCAATTATCATTTTTCGGTGTTACAATTCTTAATGGATAATTAAATTCTCGTTATTTAATTGAAAAACCCAGAAAAAAATAGTTTGGATTTACATCGATCAAATTTCCATCTGCATAGTTATTTTTTAGATCGACGTAGATGTAAATTTTGAAAAATCCTAGAGTTACCTAGATCTCAATTACATCTACTCAGATTTGAGTGAATTCATTGAGATTCAAGTAGATAAACGCAGATATAATACGCAAAAGTGTTCGAACAAAATATCAAGTCGGCTCCAATGTACGCAAGTCTACTCGTTGTATACAGAGATCTACATAGATCTACGATTTTCCAAAATTTCGATCTACGCAGATCAATTTTTGATCGGAAAAATAACTGCGTAGATCGAAACGATTTTTTTCCCCCAGGGAAACTAAATATTATTGGTCGAATGGACGAAAAACTAGATTTCTCGCTTGACAATACAAGTTATTTACCAAACTCGTCGATGCTCGCATCGAATTTCCATAGCCCGGAGTTTCCGCGAATCCATAAAATTATTCATTCTATCGAGGCACAAAATGACTTTCAGGGATGGTACATGGCCGCGGTACTATTGAAGCTGAGCACGCAAATTCTCATTTGCCTGAGGCTGGAAGCTCCGTATTGCAATTTACCAGCCAAAGCTGTACTGGCGCCGTTCTGGGTTCTCCTACCGGCTCTGGCGATCGACGTTTTCATCCATCTTATACATCATTCCAGTTACTGACAATGGCTCGTCCGAAGCTTCTTCCATTAATTCTAATTTATGGTTCGTCAATCAAATAAAAAAAAAAAGACCAAAATTCAAAAATCCGTATCCGGATTCAAAAATCCTCTCAGGATTTTTCGCATGTTCCTCTCCCTTTTTATCTACGCTGTGCTACTTTATTATTATTATTATTATTATTATTTCGAAATTCAACTTATCAACGAGAAACGATATTGCTCAACTTTTTTTTTTTTATATTAACAAAACAAGACCCGCGCAACAGCCGGAAATTTCAATGGCAAAACGATCTATTCGCAAGGTCTTTTTCCATCTGCTACTAATTAACATCTGCGCTCTCGACCCATTTTTTCGACAAACAATGAACGAGCAAAAAAAGAAAAAAAAAAAAAAAAAAAACGCATATACGCATATACACAGAGCTCTCGCGAAACTGCAATTATTACCCGATGAATATGAATATTATGCGGAACAAAGTTCTTTGAATTAAAAATACGATAAACGTTTCTCAAAGGGGGCTAGGGTAAACGCGAAATTCATTCCAACGATATCTCTCTCACGGACGAGTAGGTTCGACGTGGATCGTGGCCATTATTTATTTATTTATTTATTTATTTATTTATTTTTTTCTCGCAGTAGTTATCGAATAATTCACGTAGTCGTTCCCAACGTAGGCGCGCGTTGGATCACGAGACGCGTTTTAGTCTTGAGACTCTTAACTAAAAATAAAACTCGTTCGGCCCAAGGATGACTACGACTATGAGATCTTTCTCTCTATACGTAAATAGACGTTAACCCTTCGGTAACGGCGAAACTTCTATGCGTCGTGATAAAAAAAAAAAAAAAAAATTCTGATTAATCTCTCGTGCGCGTTAAACGAGTCACGAAATAATCGGCTTATCAATTTTATCGAGGACTCGTTGTGAAAGGCGTTTTTTTTTATTCCTTGTCTCACAGTTTTGCGATAAAATAAGGTTTGAAGTAAGTGCTCGGGGGGGGCGCTTTTTTTTTTTTTTTCTTCTTCAGTGATGTAAGGAGGATTGTGAAAAAATTATATAAAAATAAAAAATAGGTTTCGCGATATTGGTGGCCTTTTTTTTTTTTTTTGTTTTCTATTATCGTTATTCATGAGAAGATTTTCACAGATGATGAAACGATTGTTACTGCTTTTCGGGATTTTCATGATCGTCGGGAATTACGGAATGATAAGCGGCACCCTGACCGTGACGGAAGTGCCAGTTGGCCATTTGGCCGAATTGCCATGCCTGAGCAGCGACGATCATCATCGTTTCATGTTCTGGCAATTGACGGACGACAGAAACATCATCGGACCCGGAAATCCATTGAACTCGGAGAAATACAATTACGAAGTACTCACGGGGAAGCTCATGATACGAGTGAGTGAAAGCAAAAAAAAAAAATCCTAAAAGCCTCGAGAGGATCGATAGGAAAAATCACGAAACTCGAGAATTTTTGAATTCCGAGACTCTTTAATAGTAACGGAACGAGGATCGAGGAATTTTTTTCCTTCCCTCGAATAATTTTCAAGCTATGAATTCTTCAATATTCAGGAATTTTCAATCGTATCTTTAATCGACTGGGATTTTTTTTTTTCGCAAAAAATTTCGATCACGCCGAAGTTGTTTATCACGAAGCGCGCATCGTTTGAGAAATAATTATAAAAAAAAAAAAAAATAACTGAACGGGGATTTGACTTGAGGGTTCGGTGAAAAAATTAATTTTTTTTTTTTTTAAAGTATCGGCTCATTTATTTTTCATACGAAAATATCTGAAAGTTCTCGAAATAAAAACGAATATTGAGGATTTTGTTGTAATAATTATGATTTTCGTTGTGATAATTATCGAATTTATCGTAATTGAGTGAAAAAAAAAACTAAATTACAATTGTTTTGAATAATTGCAATTAAATTTTTTTTAAATTTCAATTGCTCCGAGCAATTGTAGTTAACAAAAAAAAAAAAAAAAAATTACAAATAATTTGCGACAATTGTAATTTTTTTCTTACGCTAATTAATTGCTCGAGTAATTTTTTTTTTTGCGTACTTCAAATTTTACCGAGAGAGAGAGAGAGAGAGAGAGAGAGAGAGAGAGAGAGAGAGAGAGAGAGAGAGAGAGAGAGAGAGAGAGAGAGAGAGAGAGAGAGTCGATTTTTTTCACACCCAACGACCTAAAAGGCTCTCCCGATTTATTGTGCTCTCGTTTGCAGGGTGTCTCGACAGCCGAATCAGGATTTTACAAATGTGTCTCGAGGGGAATATCCGACAATTCGGCGATAAATATTCACGTTGTCGAACTCATTGTGAAAAGAGACTGGGAGGAAGCCTGGGAAAATGATTATGAGGTATAATCACGTTAAAAAAAAAAAAAAAAAAAAAAAAAAAAAAAAAAACAATCTTTCCAATATTCAATCAAAAAAATTTCAAAGTTTCCCCCGATCCTTGTTATTCATTTTTTTTTTTTGTTTCCCAGACGAATTTGCTTCGCGTTATGTCTGCCGTGATGATTATCGTGGTTGGCATTGCCGTGGTTTTGCTAATTCTAACGTTGAAAAGACGACGACAGAGATTCTTCGGTAATTGAATGAAAAAAAAAAAAAATAAAGAAATTAAAGAAAAAAAAATAATAATTGCTCTTTCTCGCAATAATCATATCTAGATTTGGAGGAATCCAGAGAGAACTCGCCAGCGAGATACAAGGAGAATCCTCAGAGCGTTCCAACGTCATCCCTGCCAAATTCCAATCCCGAATCAGCTGGAATAGACAATATCGGTTTGGACGTCGATTTTCCAAAAGTCTTTCAGCAAATGCGAAAGGAGCAGGGACTCCCTTGACGGAGTAAGAAAAAAAAAAACAAAATCAAATCGGCGAAAAGCCGCTTAGCTCTTTTTTTTTTTTTTTTAACAAAACGAGGAAAAACAAAAAGTTAACTCGTCGTCGTAAATTTGTAAATATTTCCCATCGACGATTTTGTAATAAGCCGCGGAAATAAAGAATGGTCAACCCCCGTCCAAGAGACAAATTGTTCAAGTTTTTTTTTTCTTTTTTCTGGTGCTGCGCGCAAGCCCCGAATTTTGATGATTCTCAAAAAAAAAAAAAAATTCGCGCTAGTTACCTCGGATGCCTCAGGTCGATGTACCGGGCGCATTGCCGCTCGATGTGTCCATGAGGCTCTCGTCCGCGGTATCGTCCTCGTCGTCCTCTTCCTCGTCCTCGGGCTCGACCTCCGTCTCGAGGAGTCGTATCTTGCGACTCGTCTCGCTGAGTACCGCCGCAACTTTGCGCGGACCGCTCACCGTGAGGCGTCTCGCTGAAATTCCTTGAAAGGAGCGTGGCCAGGCTGAACCGACGAGTTCACCCAGGCTGAGGATATCCTCGTCGGATTTTTCAAATATCGTCGAATCGATCGACAGCTGAACGAGATAAGACGAGCAATTCGTTCGATTCAGTAGCAAGAGACTGAGATATTCTTGGGAATAAAATTGCAGATCCGAGATGACAAAATCATTGGCGAGCTTTGTGAAGGACGCTGGAAAATCAGAGTAACGGATAGAAATGATGAAAATTATCACGGTTTCCAAGCTCGTATTTCACGATAATTGGGAGTATAAATGAAATTTTTTTTATTTCAAAATGTGGTATTTTAGGAAAAAATATTTAGGATTTTTTATTTTTTTATTTGAATCAAAATTGCCGTTAATATAAAAAATTGAAAAATATAACATTATGACGTCACACATGTTACGGTATATCTATGTATATCAAAATCCGTGAAATTAAATTGCCTGTAAATTGTCTGTCATTTTTAACGAAAAATAAAAAATGAGTCCTCATTATTTTTCCTTTACATTATGCGCCCCAATGATTGAAAAAAAAAATTTCATTCATACTCCTAATTCGTTTTCTCATAATTTTCTTTTTTTAAATGCTTAAACATCTTGTCGCAAGCTTCTTCGCACCTTACGAATTTCCGTCGCGCAGCGGATCCAGGACTGTTGAACGAACAATCCTATTAGCTACGGGCTAACTTTTCATTGGCCAAACGAAACCGTGCGGTAAATGTTAGCGGTGCGTCGACAAGCTTCTTTTTACTTGAAATTTGTCATATATTTTTACGCCGCGCCGTCTTGCACTTTTATCGAGAGCTCGAACCGGACGTGCAATACAAGTTAGCGCAGCGGGCAATTTTGCTGCTAGCTCTCGTTGTACTCAAAAATGAGTACGTACTCTTCGTTGCGTTTGAAAATTGTGCAATATAAGTTGGCGCGGTGAGTCGTAGACGATTTTTTCTTAAAATTGAGCATATTCCATTTCCGTGCTTGTTCATGCTTAATCAGCGCAATGTCTACAGATTCATCCGAATCAAAATATTCATCATGTATTTTTACATCGCGCTGTCTAATATTTTCATTTAAAAAGTTGAACTACGCGTAGGATAAGCTAGCGCGGTACATACGTTGGGGTGTTTGACAAAATTTTATTTTTTTTATTTTTCCTGCTCCCACACCTCAAAACTTGAGTTTTGATAGAAAAAAACATTCTCGCGAAGGGGGAGCTCTGTAGCTTAAATGGAAGCCGCAGCTCATTGAACGTTTCTAATTATAACAACCAATTGGGAGTATAAATGAAATTTTTTTATTTCAAAATCTGGTAGTTTAAAAAAAATATTTAGTACGTATTTTTTATTTTTTTATTTGAATCAAAATTGCCGTTAATATAAAAAATTGAAAAATATAACATTATGACGTCACACATGTTACGCTATATCTATATATATATAAAAATTCGTGAAATTAAATTGCCTATAACAGGTGCATCTGTCATTTTTAACGAAAAATAAACAAATACGTCCTCATTATTTTTACTTAATCTACATTATCCGCCCCCCAATAATTGAAGCAAAAATTTCATTCATACTCCTAATTAACGTCTATGATGAACTTTTTGGAAGGAAAAATTTGAGACCATGAAGATTGTATTTCGAATTGAGGAATAAAAAAAATAAATTTTTTTTATTCCTAATTTCTAATTTTTTATAAAAAATTCTAAACAATTTTAAGTTGAACAGCTTTGTCTGACACGATCGTGTTCTGAATAAAAATTTAGATCGATTTTATTCATAACAATAATTTTACGATTAAAAATTGTTTATAAATTGTCATGAGCAATTCGTGTCTGGTGAAATTTTTTTTTTCCCGATAATTTTTTTTCTTGACTCAAACACGTACTCCATGGTTCTTTATTCTCTTGTTGAAATAGGAAATTATTAGTCTCAGGGAAGATCGTATATGAGCAAATTTATTCACCTCTAACAATTTTTCCGCTATGACTATGCAAAAAAAAACGCAAAATGTGATTTATTTATTTATTTTCCGTAAAGATTGATGCCAACGACGCCTTTTTTTATACGTGGCGTACGTCTTTCGGTGAAAATCAGCGACTAAAAGTATATATTGCTCTTGAACTCTATCCTTAGTTAATAATTAATTAAATTCCGCGTACAAAGCTACTTTTCGTTGAGCAATATCGTTTGCAACTTTCAAATCATTGAAGGTTTTTTTTTTAATTTGAAATACAATCCCCGTGGTCTCAAATTTTTCCTTCCAAAAAGTTCGTCATTCACGTTAATCGGCTGTTATAATTAGAAACGTCCAAATGAGCGGCGGCCTCCACTTGAGCTACAGAGCTCTCTCTTCGCGAGGATGTTTTTTTTTTTTTTCATCAAAACTCAATTTTTGAGAAGCATGAAAAATCAAATTTTTTTTTTTTAAACACCCTGATATACATCATACTTTAAAATGAGTATGAAGTTTCGGTCATAGAGATTTTTACCAAGCTTACAAGAGAGATTCGACGCGAATAAAAAATTGGTAAAATTATTTGTTAATTATTCCGATTCGAATGTTCAGCTTCATCGATCGTCTCGCAGCCGGAACGCGATTCTATGAACTTTTTGGAAAGCGGTTAAGATGTTTACGCACGACTATCGCGAGAACAGGCTCATCCGGTTAACGAAAAATTTGTTCATAAAATTGTTTCTTGAGCCTAGATTTAAACTAGATAGGCTGATAAAGGAATGTCGAAAGGAGAAATTAAAGTTTTCCTCGATGTCTGCAAAGTTGCAGATTTTTTTTGCACCGCAGATTTTTTCACCGGTGATTTTTCCACGCCTCGAAGCTGGAGCGCTTACTCTTCTAATTTTTAAAAACTAATATTTAAAAACTAGATTAGCGAACGAAACTTTGCTAAATTGATGCGATAAATTTCCTAATTGATCCTCGCTGCGTCCCACGTATCGGTTTATTCCTTGCCACGGTCACGCGCAAGAATTATCTTAAAAAAATCATTTAAAATGTTGAAAATTTTTCTTACCATTTCTCGTGTCAATACCGACGAGGGCAGACTTGAAGCTCAACGGATTTCCCTCGTCGGCCGAAGATTCGATTTTAAAGAGCCTCAGGAGTTTGCGCTCCGGATCGGCCGCGGCTACGAGTAAATCCTGCTCGGCGCCCACGAACTGCGTATCCTGACAGGATTTCGAGGTTTCAAGGGGAATCGAGGCAATGGTAAAATGCCCGACGAGAGTCTGATAAGCCTCGGAAAATACGGAATTTATGGCCTCGACGAGTTTCTGATGCGACTGAAGCAGCGAAGCATCGAGATCTTGCTTCACGATCAGTGGATGATCGCGAAGGCATTTATTCTCGGAAAGCATCGTTGCCCATTCGCTGCCCTCGGGTTTCAGGCAAGTTTGCAATGGATCACGTCGCAAATATTGTCCCAATTTTTCGAGATTGACGCCTTTGCGTCCGCTCTCGGCATCGTCGGTTTTGTCAAAACCGCGAAGGAATTCAGCGATGAAGGTCAATTCTTGCTGGCTAACTCTGCTCGCCTCGGATGGTACTCTCTCGTCTGTTAATCTCGCGATAACGACGTAGAGCCATCTTGATGAGAGAAAAAAAAAAAATAATAATAATAATAAACGATAATTCGATGAAAACTTGTCGAAAAATTGATTTTTTATTCAGTACGTGAAACTCACCGGAAAAATGCTTTGTAGTCTCTCATACTGTGATCTATTACTTGTTGAATTTCCGAGGATTTTGCGAGAAACGCTTCGGCCGCGTGAAGACCTCTCGTAATTGGTTTTTCGTTCTTAAGTCCGAGACTCTCGTAAGGCCCACCCAGGCGTGCCATTCCTCTCATTTCACTCAATTGATATACCAGAGCCATTCCAACGCTACTCAGATGCTTGAGCACGAGTTTCTGCAGTACAAACGGTAATTCGTACAAAATTTTCACTCCGAGCGAACAGTTTATCGATGAAGAGAAAAAAAAAAAAAAAATTTAAACCTGTATATTGCTGTAGCACATCTCGATACTGTGACCTAGTTTCTTCAGGCCCTTCTCCGTCAAGTCGCGAAGCAAAAAAGTCTCCAATTTTTGGGTAGGTATACCGATCATGAGTAGCTCGAGAAAATCAGCCGCCATGGCGCAACGATGATTCGCCTCGGCGTAACGTGCCAATTTTTCATCCATCTCGAGAAGTATCGTTTCCCATGCTTCGGATATCGCCATAAGCGTGTGAGACAGATAATCCATGAGATCCTCAATGTTAGCCTGTATCTGGGCAACTTTGAGAAATGCGCCGCTTCTCTCCAACAGCGGACACGATAGTCTGTACACTTTTATGCAATTATCGTCGTCGCGCCGGCATGCCCAGATCGGACCGCCCGAACCGCCGCTTATATCCGATATCGGACCTTTTCCTATTTCTATCGTACCGCAGTAAAACATTCCAAAAACATACATGGCGATACCGGAATCTTCCAGACCTACCTTAATGCGGGGAAAAAAAAAAAAAAAAAACGTTTCGATTATGCTTGCACGAGGAGCATAATTCTTGGAAGGTTGCAAAGATTTTTTTTTTCTACAAACTTACGAACAACATATCAAGCGTCTGAAAGAGAAAATCTTTGCGATCCGGTTCAGGGCCGAAGCCCCTGTTTAGACTGGGCAAAGACGCAAGATATTCGCCGGTTGGCGTTGTCATAGCTTTGGCACTGCGATCGGGATTATCTATATCGGGATTACCGATCGGCAGCCAGGACATGCAAGTGACGATTTTATTGGATTCGTGCTGTTTCTTGTGAAGAATATTTTTATTCTCAATATCGACGAGACACAGAGTTCGGGAATTCGTGTACGATACGGCTAGAAGCTTTCCGTCCGGTCTCCAGGCTAAATTTGCCACCGAGTCGTCTGCTTCGTCCTGAGGACTCAGAAGCCAGACTCGCTGCCAGGTTAGCCTGTGCAGGGCTACCTCGCCTGCAATTGAATTTACGTGAAATTTTGTTTTTCGATAAGAAAAACAAAAAAAAAAAAAAAAATGAGTTTCACACTCCGAAGAAGCGGTCTTTGGTGTGCCGGTGAATATAAAAGTATCTTTTAGCGGCATTAGGATCTTTGATCGAGATTCGAATCGAGGATGCTGTTCGTCGCTACCCATATGGAAAAGAAGTATATCACAAGATATATACGAGATATATAAGAGATATTGAACTTATTGCCGCTATATATAGAGATATATTTTTTATATATCTGATGTATACTTTTTTTTCATGGGGGTAGGTCACAAATATTCGACTCTACTGTTTTAATATATCGGTGTGAAAAAAAAAAAATTAAAATAAATAATTACAATAGAACAAATAATAATGCTGCAAAATTATTATTGATAAAATCGAAAAAGACATTGTTATCCTAATTCTTGGAAACCAACTGTTTTGACTGTTTAAATCGACCGTTTTAAAATTTATTAAATGAATTTCAGTGTTGGGAACACAGGTTTTTTTTTGTTTTGTTTTGAAAGTTGTGAATTTCTTCTCTCAAAGTAGGGGAATTCAAATTTTGATTTCGCTCTGAGCGTAGTTTTATATCCACGTGATTTCTTTCATAAATATTTATAAATTTATAGAACGGATTTCCTGAACAATCAATCGTTAGGAAAAAAAAAGACTTTCGGGCGATTCTTTGGAAGGGACATTATCTACAAGTCTCGTCTGTGGATGATCTTGAAATTTTTCAAGCGTAATGTGAAATCTGGCAATTGAAAAATCAAAAATTCGTGACTCTGTCAATGTTACAAAGGAAATACCTTCTAGTTAATCATTAGGAATAATCTCTAACTAGTTAAATAAATTAACTAATTTGTATAATTTATTTAAATAAAGATGAAAAAAAAATCATTTAGAATTAAGACAAATTTTTAAAAACTGAACCTTTCTTGTTGGCAACAGCTAGAAGATCCATCTTCGGTGACCATCTCATAATCGTCACTTCGGAGGGGAGCTGACGCTCCTCGAGTTGTCTCATTGCTCCGGACATCCTGGTGCACTTAAAATTTCACATAACCGGCACGCAATAATAGAAAAGTAATGCCAATGAACGTTCATTATTCGCGGGTCATTTTGAGAGGTTATGTCAATCGGCGACGTGCTGTAAACAAACATCATCCATCACCCCACCCCGCGGCCATAGTTGGACAGCAGACGCCATCCCTCGTCGATTCTCGGAATGTTCATGACCGGATATCTCAGCTCTTGGATCCCGAAGACTTCCGGTCGCCATTTTGAATTCGTAAATAGAATTCGTAACCGAAATTTCGTAAATTCGCAATATTTTTTTATTCTTCATTACATTTTCCAAGGCTGCAAAGTTTCAGATCACGTTGCACAAACCATTTCTACGAGTGCTACGAGCTTTCATTGAAAGTTTAACAGATTTAAACGTTAAAGAATCGACTCGGTTGAATAGTGAACATGTGTTCGCGAAATTTTGGGCTTACGATAGATCACATAAAGAAAAGTTAGGTTGCTCGGCTGTTAATCCTAATTATTGTTGATTCGACACGCGATTGCTCATTCATCTTTGAGCACGTATGGATGATTGAAAATAACTTTCGATTTTCGTACGTAATTAGTAATGTTAATTTTTTTTTTAATTCTAGAACGCGATCATCAGCGCGATTACGTGATTACGTGATTTGCCAGAATAGTCCGCGTGTTAATCTATTTTTTTTAAATTCTCTACCTCTTAAATTCTTCAAACTCTCTCGTATTCGCGCTATCGGGACTCGACGAATGCCACGTTCTTTTCTTAATTCTCCGCCGGAGCATTGAGAATCTTCGAGGGGCAAAATCATAATACAAAATATCCGAAAATAGTATCTTATATATGGTTACGCTTGCTGGGGGGAATATACAAGTTTGCGGATATTCGGGCGAGACGGAATGCACTCCTTCGCATATAAGAGACGTTCTAATAGATTTTCAGCAAGGTGAAAACCCTCACTATTTGCATTTTTCATTTCTTTTCTAATCTTTCTAACCCGGGCTCATGAAATAAAAACTGAAAAAAATCACAGACACGTACCCTTTGATAATAAAAAGTTATATATGACTCTGAAAAATAGTGAGGGTTTTCACCTTGCTGAAAATCTATGGAATGCATCATATAAATATATACGAGAACCATTACAATAATACACAGATATACAAACAGGCATTGTTTATTCACGCATATGGAAATACGTGAATATAAATAAATGTGATACATATTATATTTTGCTGACTTGAATTTTTTTTTTCTGTTTTTTGACATTTTCAACAAAAACATATTTTTTTTTCCCAAAAATAAAGATAACATTTTTCATCGTATAAAATCTAATTAAAATTCATATGGTTTGTATAATTCTCGAATAAATCACTATTTTTCTAATACTATGGATAAATAAAAAATCAAATTAATGAAAGAAAAGCAGCGTGATGAAAAAAAAACTAATTTTTTTTTCGTGTCCGCACCGCAAATGGATGCACCCCTGCATTTGCAGTGCCCATCTGAGAGCCCCTCGATTCTTGTCTCTCTATATTATATGAAGATCTTATCGCTGTCGCCATGTATACAAGAATCGAATATATATATATATATATGTTATAACTCGTGGTCCATAGCTGAGGTATCTCGATACATTTTTGTCGTTGTAAGACTCTTGACGATACACGGCGTGAAGAAATTGAACCAGAGGGCACGGGGAAACTCGGGAAAACTGTCGGTTGTTCGTATTATGAGAAATCAGTGCATGGTCGTCTTCTGGAAATATGACCTCCTACTGAGGCTTCCCATGCGGCAGCCAGCATATATATCGCTAAGGGGATTTAAGTCATTCAAGTGATGCATCAAAATTTTTTTTATAATTAACCAATTTATATCGCTTGTCAATCCAGTTCAACCAGCGCATTTCTTTTTTTTTGTGGTTTTTTTTTTCGTTACGGCACGATGCTCTATTACAGAGGAACTTGAGCTAAGAGGCTGTGAGAGAGAGAGAGAGAAAGTCATATGCATCGTTGATATTCAGGCCACGACGGCGTCGTCTCGGAGTCTCATGGCGAGGGTACAGGCGGGTGAGCAGCATCATATGTACCGGCTCGCGTCGTCTTGGTCGGCATCAACGATGCCGACGACGACGATGACGACATGGATGTGGACGTTATATAGTGCGAGAGCTTTCGGTTGTATAGTGAGAGCGGGATATGAATCCAAGAGAGCTAGAGAGAAACAGGCGTCGGAGGAGCAAGAGGGAATGGACCTCACCGGTATTCCCTCGCTCGCTCTCTTTCTCTTTCTCTCTTCCTCTTTCATATTTATACGACACACACACCAGCTATTCGAGAAAAACCACGTGATTGGGTGGCAGAATCCGCGGCGTCCGTTCGGAAAATCTAAATCCGTCCGGGAGCCGAGAGGAAGAGATTTTGCCCCGTTGTCGTCGCCGTTCCCGTCTCCTTTGACTCTTTCGTGAACCTCGCGGGCTCCCGCGATAGTCAATAATCGGCCCCGGATTGAACCGGATCGGCGCGCTGAAAGAGCCCCTTCTCGACATTCTTCCTGCTTTTATTTCGATCTTTTTTTCAAGCCCTCTCCTCCGCTTCCTCCGCCACCAACCCCCGATAAAACCAACCGTGGGGTGTGGGGGAGAAACGTGGAGAACGATAATTTTGATAATCGACAATTAACATCGTGCATGTAAGAGAAAGTGCCGATTCATGATTGTTTCGTTGCGTTAACGATAAGATCGTTGACAGATCGCGAGAAAGATATTTGTCGAATCCGCCGGATTTTTTAAGACCGGACGGTGTGGCTTATCGCGGAGCCGAAGATGATTCGTGTGGACGAGACGGATCCGGTCGGCGGTAAGGATATAATGATTGATGCGAAACGCGTTTTTGTGAGCATGAGAAATTTGAGGTATAAAAAAGTTAATGAATGTCCGATGGAAGACAGCCTGGTCTTGGAGTGCATTGGAATTGTTTTCTTTTTGAAGGATCGGAGATACTAAAACGGTAAAAAAGTGCTTTTGATTAATGCTGGTATGCCATTTTTTTAAATTAATGATTAAAGGAACCAGGAATGCAAAATATTGTCTGTATTCAAAAAGATCCAGTGATTATAATTGATAAAGAAAAAATTCTAAACGAAATTTTCACATCGCAATGTGATTAGAATATTATTTTCGGAATTAGTCTTTTTTTCAATATGATTTCTTTTTAAATTTTATTGCAATGTGAAATATCATTGATACGGAAAATAATTCATAATTATTGAGTCGAAAAACCGTGCCCCTGCTGACGAAAAACATGTTCATTTTATTATGGACCCCTTGATTTTTAATGATTCCCGAGACCACACGCGATATCATAATGTAAAGCCTCGATCTGTCATAATCGATGTAGGATCATCGATAAACGAGCGTGTAACAGGTGCATATCCACGGAATAGAAGAGAGAGAGAGAGAGAGAGAGAGAGAGAGAGAGAGGGAATAAAAATATAATCGGCATCATATTCTATCTATGACCCAACCAAAATTCTTGTATTTTGCCCTTCATTCAGTATTTTTCCTGGTTTATTCATATGGCATTCCAGATTAATGAAGCTTACTAATTTTTCGGATTTTTTTTCTGGATTTGCTCAAAATGTCCACGAACGTCCATGAATTAATTTACATTTTTCAATCTCGTACTTTGATCACAAAAAAATGCTGAAAATTTTATATTCGTAGAATTTTACAATTTAATTATAAGCCCACGATTTATGTATTTATTTATTTAACTTCAATTATTTATATATATATATCGTTTTATAAAGTACCAAGTAATTATTCAACGTTTAGGGCAATTCAATTGTTATTTTAATTGGTTTTTTCATAGAGGTCGAACCGAGCTTTCCCTACAGAGACGTGACAGTTCGACGTGGAGTCGATTTCAAGGATAACTATGACATCCAATCTGAGATCGGACGGTAAGTATTTTCAAAAAAATTAATAAAAAAATTAGTAAATCAATCAATCGATATGATTATCCAAAATTGAGAAAAAAGGAAATAATTACAAAAATTTGGATTAAAAAAAAAACCTTTGAAGCTATCTGCGCATTATAAGGCTACCTTTGACCTTCGTCGTTTAGTCGCGTCACTGTCATCGGCAATCAATCGATCAAGGTCGCGTGGGCGTTCCTCGATTAATTTTAATTGGGAACGGTCATCGATTTTGGCATTGGATCAGCCGATAGAGAGACAAAGGTTCTCGTTGTTTTGATCGTCTCTTCTATCTTTCTCTCTGTCTCTATCTCATTCTCTAGCAGTGACCGCGAGATCTGAAATGCAGGCGAGGACACAAAAAAAGCGAAAGAAAGAGAGAGAGAGAAAGAGAGAGAGAGAGAGAGAGAGAGAGAGAGAGAGAGAGAGAGAGAGAGAGAGAGAGTGCAAAAATTCGTGGCGTACCTTAGCCCTGGCTTGATTCGAAAAAAAAACAGACGTACACGTTCCAACTGACTTGTGTCAATTTAACTCTTTTTCGTTCCCCAATTTATAAGAGTATATATATTTTTGCTTGATCGAAAATCTCGTGAGAGGTGCATGCCTCATTTCACAATTTATACCAGAGACTTGAGCAACTCTTGGATTAAATTGTTAAAGGTTGCTCTTAAAAATTGAAAAAAAAATGTGAGGTTCAATTAAAAAAATCTTCGTCCACTTTTCCATGTTATAGAAGGGTCCAATCAAAATTTTTATCGATATTCACCCACCAGAATATCGGAAGTGAGACAATCTTCGTGAAGTTTTTACATTATTCGTGCAAAATATTCATGCGCTTGGTTTTCCAATCGGATTACTGATTTTTTATTTTATTCTTCAAGATCAAACGAGCATTCACGAATTTTTTCAAATTTTTTCATCTCAGATTGTTTTCGGAGACACGAATTTTCAAAGTTTAGGGAAATCGAAATTTCATATTCGATCTAAAGTTAGTTCGAAACGAAACAAATTGTTTTTAACATCACTATCGAGTATAAAATTTTTGTTCTTTGAGTATTCGTGCAGTACATGCATGCTTTGAAAAACATATTTTCGCGAAATATGATTCCGAAATATTGAAAAATAAATGGACTTGCAGCCATTATATTTAGCCAAACGTTCAGAGAACCGTCTGCTTTTAAATATGAAAACACATGTAATTTATCTTTGAAAACAAACGCATTAGTATGTTTTGAAAAAATTATCGCCTCACATTTTCTTGTGACTTGGCCATTTTACGAAATTTCGACATTCTTCTTGGCTCAAAAAAAAATTCTCGAGACACGAGACTTTGAACTTGTCCAAAGAAATCAAAATCGTCAATGTGGCGCAGAGATACTTTGGAAATTCAACGGATACATATTAATATATATGTTTACATGATTGTAAATAGTAAAACAAGACTGCATGCAGGAATTCGTAAATATGACACCGTGTGTAAATATGACACCGCAACATGCAGAATTCCGAGAATCACAGCCGCCCCGGAGCAACGAGAGAAGGATTCAGAGTTTCGAGAATGCAATATTTCTCTTTCTCCCTCTCTCTCTCTCTCTCTTTCTCGCACATAACTCTTTCGGCTCTATAGCGTCCTTGAAAATTATGAAATTATTGGCACGCTTCGTAGTATTTTAACCCGCGGGCTTGGTGACACACGTGGCGAAGCGTGTCGAAGGGGGCGCCTATCCAGTCTTCATACGGAAGACTGCTCATTTCTCTATTTTATTTTGTTTCTTTTGAAATTTTATTAGTCTCACTGGATCTCCATACAATTCACCCCATTAATGTGTTGCGTTTGCACGGGGACACGGGCAAAGTGGGGAAAAAACTCGCTGGCGTTCCTACCGGAAATTACCGATCACTGTGGAAAATTGATATCTCGCTCTCATCTCCTAAAAAGTAAACTCGTAGAATATGTAACCTTCGCGAGGCCTTTCCTAACTTCAATTTTTCGAAATTCTCGGTGCGCAACGGAAATACTTCGATTTTCGGTTAAAAAAAGTTCCCAAAAGCTACCTTCTCTATGAAAATTCTTCAAGCAGCCATGACACCCATGATTGCAGCGCTGTCATCATCGATATGTTTCATCGAATTGGTAAATCAGATTATACAATTGAACCTTACGACTTTCAAACATGATTTTCCGAATTTTCTATTCCCTGAAATCCCTGCGGCCGATCAACAATCATAATTTTGGTATAAAAGTAACCAAAAATAGTTTTCTAACCTCAAAAGCTTAGCATACCCGGCAGCCATGACAGCGATCGCAGCGTCACCATTCAGATAGCCCCGACAAACAGGAAGTATCATGTTCGATATTCAAAAAATAATTTCCGTTGGAATTTCGTCTTCTGTGTTACTTTATAGCTCGATAATTCTATCTCTATCGCTCATCTCTGCAGACTCGAGCTTTTGCAAAATGCTTCCTCTCTCTCGCTCGTGTATACCGAATTCTATGAGAAACGATCTCTCGCGCTCTCGTATTTTCTCTCTCGTTAACATCTGTGTGCGTGCGCGCGCGTGTGTGTGTGTGTGTGTGTGTGAGGCTTAGACATTCGACATTGTGATGGTTCGTTCGAATCCTCATCATCTCGTGGGTGCGAGCGTGTGTTTGGGTAATCAAGGTCTCGCGCACGGTCTATAAATAATGCATTCGTCTACTAGCAAGAGTGACGGCGGTTCTTGGGCAGAGTCTCGCAGAGGCCAGTCGGCGTTCCAATCGCCCGATACTGATGTTTCGTTTCTTCTCATGCTGTTCTAATGTATACTCGGCTCGAACATGGGAGCAGAGAGCTCGCAGCACAGCCTCCGAAGAAAAAGAGAGACCGTTTTTTTTTTATCTCTTGACACGTGGATTGAAATTTTAACATATGCCAACGAGAAGCTTTTTGTTCCCCGCGCGTATCGTCAATAACGTCTTTTTTTCTGGCTTCCTTCATCCTCAATATTTCTCTGTCATTCGGAAAAAAAAAAATTGCTCTGCTCGCTCATTCGATGCACACTCGACGTGAATTTTGGCTCGATTACAAAATTTTCAAGTTACTTCATCTCGGACATCTTCACCCCCGCCGAATACTACAGATCTTTTGCGTTGTTAAAAAGAAGGAGAGAGAGAGAGAGAGATCTTTTCTCATGAAATACTATGGAGGAATCAGCATCTTGCAGTTTTCACTCTTTTGGCAATTCTTTCCCTTTTATTAGCTCGTTTCCCGCGCAAATTCCTGCGCCTCGCGAGATTTGCAGCGCGAAAAGACGCTCACATACTTTTATCGCCGATTTATGACTTCGGGTGCAGGGTTTCCTTGTCCCCGGGAATTTCAGTGCATCGTTACGTTATTCATGTGTATCGAGGAGAATGTCTAGATGACAATTTCGAAAAAAAAAAACAAAAAAAAAACTTTAGGTTTGCGTGGATTGAATAACAATTAATTACAATGGGAATTAATTAAAGTTACTCGAGGTACTTCTATTTTTTTTTTACCTAATTTCAATTTAATAAACTCGATTTATGGTCCAATACAAATTAATTAATTTATTAGAAATTAGCTCATTAATTTTTTTTATATAAAATAACCATAGAATATATCGATTGATGGATTTGTACTCATTGAATAAATTAAGCTGATTAATATGTCTTTTATTATTATTATTATTATTATTATTATTATTATTCTTTTTCGAGACTTCGTAATATGCTCGATTTGGCTCGTTCGCCGTTTGTCTTTCCAATGACTTCCTGTTCTCTTGTCACCGGAGTAAATTCCTCAGAACCAAAAGCGAAGAGTTGAAGGAGAGAGAACGCGTTCCATTTGTGAAATTTCTGTGCGTGTGTGTGTGTGTGTGTGTGTGTGTGTGTGTGTGTGTGTGTGTGTGTATGTGTATGAATTCACTCTTACGAATATTCAGCAACAGAGAGCATGCCGGAAATATAATTCCTTCTACACCGCTTTTCGCTTCGGATTTTCGCAGTCAACGCATTATATCTTGACCCAAAGAACAGTCATATTCTTTCGCATCTCATTCGGATGAACGAGATTATTATTTTTTGTTTAGTTTAATCGAGGCTATAGAGAAGCGGCTAGCGTGTGGGTAGATTAATATTTTGCGCATTTGTGATAAAATATATAAATGATTTTTGGCGGGTGTTACAGCGGTAAATTCGGCACGGTTTACCATTGCAAGGAGAAAACGAGCGGCTTGTTGCTGGCAGCGAAGGTGGTGACGACCACGAGAAAGGAAGACAGACGATCGGTGGAACGTGAGGTCGAGATCATGAGGCGACTGCAGCATCCGAGATTGATACAGCTTTACGACGCTATAGATACGGGAAAACAAATTTACGTTATACTCGAGTTGTAAGAAAATCGTAAACTTTCGATCAAAACCCAACACTTACGTAACTTTTCGTCCCAAGGAAGCGTAAAGCTTCCCCCATCCCCTATCCGATAAATCGGAATGACCAGACTTAGTGCTGGTTTTTTTTTTTTTTTCAATGAATTTCAACGATCCCTAATTACTCAAATTTCCACTACCGATTAGCTCCGAGATTCTTACGAAAGAGACTGTATTTTCCAGGATTCAAGGTGGCGAGCTATTCGAGCGTGTGATCGATGACGATTTTGTTCTGACCGAGCGAAGTTGCGCCGTATTTATGAGACAAATTTGCGAGGGCATCGAGTTCGTTCACGCTCAGCATATTCTTCATTTGGACATGAAGGTGATTATTACGCGGGAAAAATTTAAATTATCTACCCCCGAAAAAAATGCTTTCGATCTAAGGTAAGTGTACCAGTGGCCGCACACACGTCCCAGTCGTCGCACAATACCACAAATAATTACATTTATTGAGCATTTCATGATTAATATTGAAATTCTAATAATTGCAAGGTGATCGACAATACTTCACTAACGTATAAGAAACAAATCGACTAGCGTCTTACGCGGAATATAAATTTTTTTCATCTTTTTATTCCGGCTCGCGTATTATAGAAGCCGTATCAACGGATTTCTTATCGAATATGCTAAGGAATAATGAAAGATTTTTAAAGCTCATCGTTCAGATTGTACGTGTATTCGAGATGAATTACAGCTTATTTTGTTCAGGAAAAAGTAGGGTTTTCCATGCAGCAGTTAAACTTCTCGTAAAACTCAATTGAATCATATAATCTTCGCGTTCTATTATTGGGACAAGCAAATCATAAGCTGTACCCATGTCAAGACACCTTTCGGAGACTGGTACAGACGCAGACAAAATTGAAATTTTGTATTTTGAATTAATCGGTATCCATTTTATCGTGATGCACTATCGAGTTCCGAAAGCTAATTCTATCGAAATTTGAGAATCGATACTCATTAACTTGGGCTTTTAGTGTTCGAATATCGTATTGACACAGAGAATAAGCGCTGTGCGGACACTGATACATTTCAGCTTTCCACCTTTCTCGCGGTATAAGTAATAAATTACGCAATATTTTAATGAATATTGCCTGTGTTTTAGAAACTCGAAATCATAAGCTTCAAGGTGTTTGAAGTCATTGATAGAACGCATGAGGCTTTAAGTCCTAAATTTTTATAGCAATCTAAACGGTCCCTTATAGGTGTGCGGCCACTGGTACATTTACTGTTATTTTATTCAAAATTTAGATCTACGTCGATCAAAATTAGATCTATGCAGTTATTTTTTTAGATCTACGTAGATCTGAATTTTGGCAAATCGTAGATTAACCTAGATCTTAAGGTATCGCGGCGGGGAATAAGCGGAAACGACGGTGCGGTGGCGCGCGGTGAACGGGGCACGCATGAAACAAAAGAGAGTCGGACCGTACACGCGCTACACCCGTGGATAGCGGGCAACTTTGACTAATTATTTCCGAAAAACTAAATGGTAGATCATTCTAAAACTTGCCTAGAATATCCGGGTTGTGCTTGTCTACTCAGTCGCGGAGTTTCATTAAAATCTTAAATATCGTTTAAAAATCGCAGGACAAAGCAGAGGGCATTGGCATGCGTTCAGCATGGATGATACACGTTGCCGATTTAAAAAGTAAATATCTCGAATATGAAACGTCAAATCTCCTTGAAATCTCATGTTCAGATAACATCATAATTATTATGTGTAAAAAGTTTCAAAGAAATGTTAAAAAGGAGCTACCTCGAGGTGTACACCTTAATTAGATCTATCTGGATCAACGTTAGCTCTACTCAGATTTAAGTAAATCTACGGAGATTTGAGTAGATAAACGGAGATGAGCAAAAGTGTTTGAACATGATATTGAATCAATCCGGATGTACATAAATCTACCGTTATTTAAGGAGAACGAATTTCATCAAAAAAAAAAAAAATAATCAACGTAGATCTTACCGATTTTTTCCCCGGGCATAAAATCGATCGTAATAATCTCGTATATGTACGGTTTGCGATGATGGATATAGGAAACTTTTTTATTTGCCGTATAAAATCGTAATTCCAGCCGGAGAATATACTTTGCTTGACGAAGGAAGGCAACAGAATAAAGATAATTGATTTTGGATTGGCGAGACATTACGATCCACGCAAGAAAATGCAAGTTTTATTCGGCACGCCGGAGTTCGTTGCGCCGGAAGTTGTGAACTTCGATCAAATTGGTTTTGGCACGGACATGTGGAGCATCGGCGTCATCTGCTACGTGCTGTTAGTACTCTCTCTCTCTCTCTCTCTCTCTTCCTCTCCAATATTTTGCATCACTATAGATATATAGGACATCAGCTATATGCGATCCTTAAGTTTTTAACGGTATGTCCACTCATTTATGAATGAAAATACCGCTCGATGAGTTTAAAGACCCACGTTAGGTCGAAAACACGATTTTGAAGAGGTTCCAGATTTTTTTTTAAATTCTTCTCTTGGCCTGAATTCGTGACGATAATGGATTTATTGTAACTGTCCCGATCGTTGATTCTCCCCCATTCGTTTTCTTTTTGTTTTTTTTTTTTTTTTTTTCAATTTCGTACGACAGACTGTCCGGTCTCTCACCGTTCATGGGCGACACCGATGTCGAGACGATGGCCAATGTTACGATTGCCAAATACGACTTTGATCACGATGCATTCGCCGACATATCCGAGGATGCCAAGGACTTTATCAGGTGTCTTTTGGTCAAGGACAAAGAGTAAGTTGTGTTATTCATTCGTCATTATCGTGTTGTTGTGTATACGAGAGGGCCCTGATTGATTTTATTAATATATACGGTACACTTCAGTTGGTCAAAATTAAAAATACACATCGGACACAGTGGTTAAATTGTCCGGGGACTTAATCTTCTTGGAATAACATCGCTGAATTTAGAAATCGAACATGCAATATTCCCGAAACTCGTCTTTCTGGGGATAAAAGTATTGTTGGACAAATAAGCTGTGTACTAAAAGGAAAATGATTCGGAAGCATAAGTAAAAAAAAAAAAATTTGAATTTTAATGTAAACGAGCCAATTGTAAAATTAATATTTTCATTCGCCGTCTCGTTCCAACGGAATCCGACTATTTACGCGTTCCATGAAACCGTTAGCCGCTCCGCTTTTGTGTCTTTCGTATCGTAATTCGTTCATCCCCCAAAAAGCCCTTATTGTACATTATACCCAATATCATCTCGTCTCTCATCATACCACGCTGCAATCAGATCGACAGCCCAGCGAGAAAATATATTCGTCGTCATTGAATAAAATAAACAAAACTATACGATGCATAATCCGAGCGAGAAAATCCCGCAAAAAATCCCCCCGTAGAACATTTGTTGAATAAAGAAAAAAAGCAAAACGAAAGTAAAAAAGAAACAAAAAAATTCAACCGCTCGTCGTTGAGTCCCGAAAAAACTGATATATGCAAAACATATCAACGTCCGAGAGACTCGTCGACCTCCAAGCATGCATTGATCGTCTCTATGTACAAAAAAAAAAAGAAAGAAAACGAAACCGGGAGAAGCACCTAAAGAAAGTAATAAAAAAATAAAAAAAAAAAACGGTTAAAAAAAGACTAGGACAGAACCTCACGCTGGCTGAATCTGACTATTTGCAGAAAGCGAGCCACGGCCACGATGTGCCGTTCGCACCGATGGCTTGCACCGAAGATTCCGGTACCGAGGAAGCCCGTCGATGAGGTAAAATTCACGAAGATCGAGACGGCAATGTCCCCCAAAACGACAGAGACGAGGAAGCCCGAGTTGACATCGTCGCAGATGCCTGGCACCTCCAAAAACGAGCTCGACGTTACCAAGGATAATCTACGATTGTTCGTGGAACGTTGGCGCGAGCATCCCGATAGTCCGTATTTGCTGGAAACCGAGGCCATAATTTCTGACGATCGTCACGGTGCCTGCTCGCGTTCGGAAGATCATCGTCGAGCTATCGGTGAACTTCGAGACAACAATAATCTGGAATCGATGTCACTTCGTGGACAGAGTCCATCGCCATGCGGTAGCGTAACAAGCACATCGTCGAAATCCTCGGAAAACATATTGACGGACGCAGCCAGCAATTGTGTCATAGCACCAACGAACCAACTGGTTCTGGGTCTTGAGCGTCGGGCGTCGGAGGGCAATTTCGCAAATACGTCGGGACATCGAAGGGATCAAGCCGCGCAGATCGTACTTGCCGAAGAGATCATCAAACTGTCGGAACATCTGCGAAATCTTGCATCGGGACGAACGGCATCGGGTGCTCAAGTAGAACCGGATGCAACGACGAATGGTACGACAGGCCGAGTGTACAGTGAGATATCGAATTGCCTGAGTAGTGAAGTGTACGGTAAAAGATCGACGAATGGTGCGAGTAGCGAAGTGTACGGTGAGACAATGAAGGACGGTCCTGCCGAGAAGAGGAGAACGGTAGTGAAGACCAACGGAGTGAGCAGAGGCAAGGGCGGCACTTATTCGGAGTCGAAGCTGGGGTCATCTCGTGATTCGGAGGTCGCGGGTGTCAACGAGAGCAACGAGATTTCGGAAAAGTTATCGAGCATAACGAGACAGAGAAAGATCAAGGGTACGACGTTCAATGGTAGCCGTAGTTACAGCGCCAAGTCGGAGAGCAAAGTCAAGGGTTACGGTCTGCGAAAGACCTTCAACGAGACTCGGAGCTCGGAAGTGTCTCTGGATGAGAGAAACGATGGGAATCACGAGACTGCCGACCGACAGATTTCGTCGGAAGGCAATCTTAAAATAAAAAATCGTGACCGAGTCACTTGGAGGATCGAAAATGAGGATCAGGATACGAGCGAGATCGATCGTATCAGTGGCGAGGCTCAAAATAATGCGGCAACTTTCAAGAATTGTGACATCGATTTGACGCCACCGTGGCGACGTGCCCGCACGAAGCATCGTTTTGGCGAGACATGCCGCGACGTCCCGAGAATATCGAATCTTCGCGATATTCACAAGAGTCTCAATCTCGACGAGCCCAAAAGCACGAAAGATCTCTTGCTGCATCTGCTCGGTGAGCTTGAGGATACAACGAGGCCCGGCGGGGTTGGTAGAAAATCGGTAAGCGTCGATTGGTGCGGCGAGGAATCCGTAGCTAGAAGATCGATGAATTCACTCGCTGAATATTTTCAATCGGAACAACAAAAATCAACGTCAAGCTGCACCAATGACCCTGGGTCGTCGTCTTCCGTGCATCGATGAAGGAAAATATACCATTTTACGTCGAAAGTCATGAAAATTTTTGGCTCTTTGCCATAATGTCTTTTTGTTTTTGATCTCCGAAGGAAAAAATGATTCGGATCTGCGTGGATTGAAATTTTGTAAAATCGTTTATATACCGAGATCTCAATTACAACTACCTGGATCACGGTTAGATCTACGTAGTAACGTAGTACGTAATTTGATCTAAAAAAAAAAAAATAGCTACGAAGGTCTAATCCATGCGGATCTACAAACTATTTTTTCCGGGGTCCGATACACGTTTAAAAGTTATTATAAATAATAAATATGGGGTGTGAGACATTATGTGGAAGAAAAGAGGAAAAGACACGAAAGCGGAGCATCGCTGACAATTTCATAATTTCATGGCGTTTGTTAATTATTTATTATATATAAATATATGTAATGTGTATTACACGTTGTAAAATAATTCACAGACAAAGACCCCTTGCCGGTCAGCTGTTGGAGCATCGATGGCTCGCCGCTGCACTCGAGAATCCAATATCCAAAGTAAGACTGAAGCGTTACGTTATCAAGAAACGTTGGGTAAAAGCCGTTAACGCGATTCTCGCTCTCAATCGAATGGGAGCTCGCATTAACGTCGAGCTTGTATGAGAAAGAAATAATAAACGAACCATAAATATGATGAATCTCTCTTGCGCGTGTCTTTCCCACGCACCTTGTAACCTCACTTGTAAATAAACAAATAAAAAAACAGGAACAAAGATCGGTAAGAAGATATTTTATTGACCGAATGAATTGGATTTTGATATTTCGTCGAAAAAAACGAAAAATGTATACGATTAGAATAGATATCGGTGCATGAAGCTTTGTTCCAGACGTTTATTATTTTGAATTCAAAGCAAAAATCTCGAAATTCAATATGGCGGAGTCTACGCATCTATTATCCGCCGTATATGAGGAATGAAATTTTTTTTCCTTAATTCAGTATTCTTATTTATATATTATACTCTCCTTCCATAAATTTCGGTCTCGCGCCTTCTGTTTCGCTAATGCCATTTTCTTGCTAAATATATTATACAATAAAACTTAAAAATTTCCAATTAGCGTCACGATGCTGCCGCGTCTCTTTTTATATATGTATGAGCGCCCTCTACGAGAAACAGAATTCGGCAGCAAACATTACTCGTCTAATTACCGTCTTCGTTATACAATTTATTCAAAGTAATTGTCATATTTTTTAAAAATTTTCATTTACTAGAAACAGTTTTTATCCTTATTCGAAAATTTAATTTCATTCTTAATTGAGCTTTGAAAGCTTTTTTATAAGTTTCCCGAAGGTCTACTTTTGATAAAAGAGGAATCCCTTCTCCGTTCTTTACCATCAAGCCATTGTTACTTGCCGAACGACAGGTGTCGCCACTGTGCCGTAATTGTGGGCAACCAGGCAACCGACCACAAAATCAAGTAAATCAACTGCCCACAGTCCACAGTCCACAGTACTGAAGTGTAATGTGTAATATGGCCAGCAAGAAGACTTGATGGCCAGTTGATCCGTGGTCGGTTGCCTGTTTGCCTAATTGTGCTCCAGTTTATGAACGAAATTTATGTTTCGTTCGTCAACAGTTAATTTCCACCGAAATCAGTATTCTGTTTTTTATGAAAAAATGATAAGCGCCGGGGAGGTATGGAGTGTTATTAGTTTTCATGGATTCATCAGACATGGAGTGTTATTAACCTCAAAATCGAATTGATAAACAACGAAACGTTTTGAAGAAAAATGGTAAGTTATCCCTTTCACACGCCTATAATTCAATATTATTATTATTATTTAATATTCTTTTGTATTATTAATTTTGTTATTGTGTCTTGAATGCGTGTGTGATGTGTGGATGAGACAATGAAGGCTTGGATGAAGGTAAATGTCTAGAAAAAGGACTTGTTCTGAAAAAAAAATAATGAAACCACTATTTCGGCATACTTATAATTCTTAATCATGAATCTGCTATTTAAAATTGTCGCTTGCTATATCACGGTACGAAGCAAAGAAGCTTAGTTTCATTCCGAAAAGCATCGCGAAACGAAATCACAATATGAATATGAAGCTGTACGAATTTTTAGGCGTGTGATCGAGGATCAAAACCATTTGGTTGAATTTCTATGTGAGCGCAGTGTTTTTTAAGTACATTGATGTTTCAATGTCGCAAATCTCCAAAAATCGTTAATACTCACAGAAAAAAGAAAATTCGAATTTGCTGAAAATTCAAAAAAAAAGCATATTGACTGGTATATGGCTTGAAAATGCTCACATTAGCCTCGAGACTATCTGCCGATTTATCGGATATTTTTTAATTATTCGTCCAGCGCAGCATTCATTTTTTACGAAAGTTAGGTGCAATTAGCGCGTGCAACTATCATCGATCGGTCGTCTTTTTGCCACGAGGTAAGAGCAGCTATATGCATGCATGTATGCGCGTGTTGAAGGTTCTACTTTTGCAATAAATCATACGTCATATAACGCGTAATGGAATACTTATGTGAATACAATCAAGAAATATTGACATTGCTCAATGTTTTAAGGTTTGCACAAATTATGTCCAACAGTTTGTAGATCCCTTGGGTGGGGAAGGAAAAATTGTGGAGATTGATGAGGCAAACAACGAAAAATCAAAATATAATTGCGGCCGCCTTATCTCAGAGAATTCTCTGCGTGTCTACAAAAAAAAACTATTATATTCTTGCATTCTATTCAGGTGTCTATAGTCACAATATCGAAGGTATTTGGCGCGAAGTTTGTGTCGAAATAGTGGTTTAATTTTTTCTTCCAGGGAGGGTCCCTTTTTTAGACATTTACCCGATAATAATCAAAAGAAATTTAAAAGAAAAGAGAATTCGATCGACAGAAATAGTGGCAGTGATTTCTGGGATTGGGGGACGTTTATATTATTATTATTATTCTCAATAAAGTTTATTCAAATATAATATAATGTAAAAGAACGAATCTCGTGATTTGGCGCTCTGTGATTTAACCTCGTGTCTAATATCTTATCTCTCACAATTGATACTACATATATAGCATACTTATTTGTACAAAGAGCATATTTTAATTAACAAAAGCTCTGCACCTATGGTCAAAGGAATTTTGTTATGTAGCAAAAAATATTACGAATTATATGCTTGCAAGTGGTCTCAGGGAAGCTTCTTAAGGGAGATTTCTACTTTGTTGGGTTAAAAAATGTTCAATTTTTCACCAATTTTTTATGTGAAAAATATCAAATATAGATTGTTCATATTTGGTATGTTTATTGAACATGATAATATCTTTTAAAGTTAGACAAAACATGGTATTGGGAGTGGAAGGAGCCACGTATATGTCAGTGCGCCGGCGATGATATTTTTCACTTGCGGAAGTCCTATAAGAGTCCTGGACAGGTGATCTGAAGCAAAAACTTTGAAAGATATTATCATGTTCAATAAAGACCGCTTAGTGAACATACCGGATATCAATATTCTATATTTAATACTTTTCGCATAAAAAATTGGTGAAAAATCGAACATTTTTTGGCCCAACAAAGTCCAAACCTTTCCTTAAACTTTTTCTTCGATCTTTCTTATCAATTGTTGTACACCGATTTTCATCGTTACACATTTCTTCAATCATGTTCATCGATGAATCCATCGGTAAAAATCACTTTATTGATTACGTGAATCTTTTTTTTTTTGGTTTTTATTTAATTTTTCTTCCAAGGATGATATGAGAAATTGGAGTCCGTATGCAAAAGACTACGATCCTCTGAAAGCTGGTAGTATAGACGGTACGGATACCGAGCCTCACGACAAGGCCGTGAGTCGAGCTATACATTCCCACTATGAGCCGCCGCACGGATTAAAATCGAATCCGTCGAGGACCCTCTTTGTGGCGAGGCTCAATCCCAAACTTTCGAAGGACGATCTGTTGAAAGTGAGTACGCGGTCATTTTTTTTTCTGTCAATGAGATCTCGAACAAACGAAACCTTTGAACAACCTACAGACGACAAATTAAACACAGCGGATCGTGTAAAAAAAATTTCTAAAGTCGTATTTGACCGCGTCGAATTAGAGTTACATCGCGAAATAGTTGATTTTCATGATTCAAATTATGAGTTTGCGGCGTAAGAATCGATTCGTCTGAAAAGACGACCTAATCGATCTGTCGAATTTGCTGCATGAAAGAAAAGAAATTTAAAAAAATTTCAAAGAAATTTCAAAGAAATTTCAAAGAAATTTCAAAGAAATTTCAAAGAAATTTCAAAGAAATTTAAAAAAAAAAGGAAAAATTAACGGAAAAAAGATTTTGAGCGCTTGGAAAACAATTTTAATTCGATGACTTGGATGATTTTCAAATTGATGAAGCCTTATAGAGAAAAATGGAAATTAGAATTGTGTGAACTAAAGGGAAAAGAGATTAGGGAAAAGTATGCAGAGACCGTGGCTTGCATAAAATCATCATACGGAGGTGCATCCGGTGATTTTTGGTTCATCGAGTGGTCCCCTGATACGAACCCCCATTTAGAGTCATTGAGTGTCTCGTATTTAACTTTTTATTCGTTAAAACGCAAAATTCAAGACTATGTAACATCAGTAGAAATTAAAATTGATAATAATTAATACTCAACATGACTTGGAATTATTTGTAATTCCTGAAAATTTTTTGAGCTCAAATTTACAGACTTACGAATTTACGTTTGAAAAAAAAAAAAAAATCCATCGATAAAATAAAATAGATAAGGTATCTGCGATTGTTTCAGTGTTTTTCACACTGCGGTAACGTTGTATCAGCAAAATTGATCGTAGACATGGTAACGGGTAGCTCTCAGGGCTACGGCTTCGTTGAGATGAGTAGCGAGGATGAGGCAAGAAAAGCATCGAGACGACTGCACGATACCGTGCTGAAGGGATCGAAGATATTCGTTGATTTTGAGTGCGGTCGAACCATGAAAGGCTGGAAACCCAGAAGATTAGGTATTTTTGAGGCTCAATCGAAAATTACGTTAATAACGATTTTTATTCGGTCATAAAATTGACACAAAAAATATCATGTCATACGGATCTCTAAAAACTTTACAAAGATGTCTAATTTTATTTATTTATTTGCCAATATTGGATTAAAAAAAAAAATTCAAAAAAGCCTATCTCATGTAAAAATGGGATTTTTTTTTTCTTCTCCAAAACGAATGACCGTAAGTCACTCAGGAAAAAAAATAATAAAAAATATACTTCTTCCAGAAATAAAAAAAAAAAAAAAAATACAAAAACCTGTACCAAAAATTGAAATAGCTGTAGAAATTTTGAATATTTTTTTGCATCGTACTCGATTGAATATTTTGAAAAAAAATGAAACCTCATGAATTTTCCTTATTTTCAATATCCCCAAATCAAAAGTAAATTTAACATTCTTATGAAATTTTTGTATTAATCCCCGGGGGAGATTGTCAATTCGATCCTCAAATAAAAATTGAACGTAACGATTCGATCCCAAAATTAACTCGGCAAATTTCAATGAAAATTGCCAAACGATAGAATTTTCTTTTTTTTTTTTTTTCCAGGCGGAGGATTTGGGGGTAAAAAGGAGTCTGGCCAATTGCGATTCGGTGGAAAGGACAGACCGTTCAAGAGACCGATAGTTCCAAATATCCCCAGAAACAATTGAAACTCGGCGAATAATTCTTCCTCCTCCAAAACATTTCCGAAAAAAAAAAAAAAAAAAAAAATCAAAATAAAGAAACCGAGTACACTCAGAGAGATACATATTTTTCAAATTAAAATTAATTTTTTTTCTCAGCTTTTTGCAAATATTTTCTAAAAGTCGAGAAATAATCACACGAAAAACAAAAACGCTTTCTCAAGTTTAACTTGGAGCTAGAAATATGCTTTTTTTTTTCCTCCAATTCCAGTGAATCTCAATAAACTTGGATACTCGAAGAGAAAAATTTGCGAAATGGCGAAAAATTTTTAGAAATTAATAACAATAATAACGATAACAATAATAATAATAATTATTATTTTCTCTAGATGGAGTTTCTATGGGCAGGCAAAAAAAAGTCTCAAAAGTTTGAGCGTCGATAGTGCGACTGCGAAAGATATGAAAAAAAAAAGTTAATCCAGCGGGGGCTCTCGGAGGAGAATATGATTTGAGAGCGGAACGACGAGGCAACTTTATATATTCGAAAGAGAAGCTACGAAGAAGACGCGCGCGTCCCCTCTCCTTCGCGTTGTCGATCCCCGCCATATATGGCGGGGAGTGACGTTGTCGTCGCTAACGCTCTCGTAGTCTCATCTTAAAACGCAAGAGTGAAAGAGCCCTCTCCTCTCTCTCTCTCTCTCTCGCGTCTGTTTTCCCCCGTTGCGTTGAGGCTTAACGAGAGAGAGAGAGAGAGAGAGAGAGAGAGAGAGAGAGAGAGAGAGAGAGAGAGAGAGAGAGAGAGAGAGAGAGAGAGAGAGAGAGAGAGAGAGATTTGATTTGATTTGATTTGATTTAATATATTTCACTCTGGGGTTTAGCCCATAGAGCGGATTACAGATTGTTTAACAAATATTGTTCATAATACTAGTCTTACATACTATTTCTTACATTCTAACATTGTATAAGTGTGGCCGACGATGTGAGCCGTTTTAGGCGCAGAATTAACGCCAAAATTAAACGTAAATGAGAATTCACGCTAGAGTTAACGCTAAAATTAAACGTAAGTAAAGCTTTCTTTGTGATTTGTATATTGAGAGAGAGATTTGTATATTGAGAGAGAGAGAGAGAGAGAGAGAGAGAGAGAGAGAGAGAGAGAGAGAGAGAGAGAGAGAGAGAGAGAGAGAGAGAGAGAGAGAGAGAGAGAGAGAGAGAGAGAGAGAGAGAGAGAGAGAGAGAGAGAGAGAGAGAGAGCTCAAAGATCATTCCGAGTTTTTTTGCGGAACTCTCTGGTCGAAAGATCCGCTCGCCCATTTGTTTTATACGCTGCTGTCGGGAGACTTCCGGTTTTTCGCGAAAGATTTTCCCTCTCGTCCTCTCTCGGGCCTCGTCTTAAGGTGGTTCTTGCAAAGTCATCAAATCTCGATAGACTGATAAAAATACGACAAACGCAAAGGTTGATGTACCTATATAGTATGCTTGCAAAGTTTTAGATTCTTTCACCTTTTGTTTCCGGAGATATATGCTCGTAAACTTTTTCAATTTAAGGCGGCCCATCATTTGACAAAACTAGTCAAAAATCGTGACGTGAAAAAAAAATCATAAAACCTATCATAATATTTTCTAAATACTCTGTCTAAATAAAATTCATGAATTTCAATGACGTTTCCCGTGATATTTTATTCATAATTTATTATAAATAATATTATAAATGAAGTCTCAACTGACAAAAGTATTTAACGCTGTCGGAACGATAAAGTAAAAAACGATAGCTGATATTAATATGTTTCCTCGCGTGCAGAATGACAGACGTATATTGTATCCGAGATTTGCACACACGATGACTTTCGCGATTAAATTTCTCGGGAAAATTCCTGGCAAGACACAATTTTTTAAATACCATTGGAAAGTTCAGGATTTCATCTTTCAATACTCAAAATTTGAATAAGAACTCTCGTCTTTGTCAAAAGGTATCATGTCACTTCCGGTGAAAATGGAATCAACTGCCATAAGACCCATGCTAAAATAGGTAATTTTAAATTACACGTTCGCAATAATTTGCCTGGCAACATACCCTGAAATTTTGAGAGAGCGTTCATTGCATCTTAGATAACGCTCTCCCGAAGTTTCATTCGTATCGCCGGATTTTTAATTCACTGATGAGCCACCTTAAGTACATCAAAGAGTAACATTTGAACGGTATTTTGAAAATTTTGAAATTTTGAAATTTCCAAACCCATGTAACCCCTTAAGGCATTTCAATACCACTTTTGAAAATGTTACCATCAGCTCAATTTTTTTTTTTTTTTAAATGACAAATACGTAAAACGCGAACTGCTCAAGTTTCAAGACGATCCACCATGTCGTTTTTGTAAAAATAATTTTCGAAAATTTGGCTTATTATACACGAGAGTAAATGGGAGCAATATTTGTTTGAGCTGTCAATTCCATTAAAATATTACCACCCGCATTAAATTTATGTCGGATCTTTATTAGATCTTTAAAATGACTGTCAACAAATTTGATTAGGTTCGTGCATCTGGTTTATCAGTTACAAGCCAAAACATAAGCTCACGCATGAAAAAAAAAATAAATATTTTCAGAATAAAAGCGAGTGAATACTTGGCAAAACGTTCGAAGCATTCACGAGAGCGCGCCAATTTGAAACGTATACGAAAAAGGAAGGATACATGTATAATAGTTGTGAAGTTATTGCGCACGCGCGAATCTGACAGATTGGTAAAACGACATTCAATCAACGTTGCTGCCACGACTCGCCTCAATAATTAAAGTTGTTATTTTTTATATAAAATAGTTCGGTGATGAAAGAAAAATCTCATATAATATAAAAATATGCACCCGAAAACTTGTCTACGAAAAATCGTATCGATTCAAGGTCATTTTATGGAAAAAAAAAATTTAGCGAGCCACAGTTGCAATCCGGCAGAAAAGCATTGGGGTTTTCTGTAGATCTCTTGATAATAAGATAAGAGATAAGTGGCATCGAAATGCCCTAAGCAGTTTCGGTAAACCTATTGAAAATGCTGTCATCAAGTCAATTTTTTTTTTTAAATAAGTGACAAATATATAAAACGTGAACTGCTCAAATTTCAAGTCGATCCTCCGTGTCGTTTTTGTAAAAATAATTTTCGAAAATTTGGCTTATACACGAGAGCAAATGAGAGCAATATTTGTTTGAGCTGTCAATTCCATTAAAATACTACCACCCGCATAAAATTTATGTCAGATCTTTATTAGATCTTTGATATGACTGTCAACAAATTTGAATAGGTTCGTCCATCTGGTTTATCAGTTACAAGCCAAAAAACATAAGCTCACTATCCACGGGTATAGCGCATGAACGGTCAGACTCTCTTTTGTTTTATGCATGCCCCGCTCACTGCACGCCGCTGCACCATCGTTTCCGCTTGTTCCTCGTCGCCGGTCTGTACCTCCATCGATCAAAAGCTCTCGTCATCTATGCTATAAAGAAAAAAAAACAAACAAACAAACAAAAAAGGTTTTTTTTTTTCTTCATCTCAGGCATGCGAAGAGTCGAAAGGGAAAACGCAAAAGTTGCCTATATAGAGGCCTTTCGGAAAGAGGGCTCATGTTTGCAACATCGAAATTCTTCGATCTGTTTGTTTCTTATTTCGTTTCACTCGTCGCGAAAGATGAGAGAGCCCTGTCCCATTCCCGCGTCTATAATACAACATGAGATTTATCTTGTTTATTCCCCGTTTCTACTTCTGGTGACCGAGGCTTAATTCTTATTTTTTTTTTTTCCCCCCGTTTCTTATTAAAGAAAGCTGGATAGAGAAGACCAGGGACAGCGGTGTAGTTATTGGAGAGCCCACGCGAAATACCGTCATAGCCGCGAAATTGGATCGACCTGAGGATATTTACGACGGAATTTTTAGTTTTCCAGCTTTGCGCCCTGCTCGTCTTGACGATTCGGAGTTTTTTTTTTTATTTTTTCTTCCTTTTTTTTTTCTTTTTCTTGCGATACAACGAGACTGTATGTTGAAACATGAATATATAGAGTCGGACACGCTCACCGGCTCCTCGCTGCGTGAATTTTTGTTTCAGTTAGCGGCGCAGAGTTTTATTTTTTTTTTTTTATATGAACGCTTTATACAGTGGCAAAAAAATAAACCCTTTTCCGAGGAAGGACAATAGCCCAGATAGAAATTTGGTGGCAAAATAACGGCAGAAACCCGCCAGTGAGTGTTAAACCGTGCCAGCAGTGAGCTTAATTATGCGTCCACATTAGGATGCTTGCTGAACGTTACTGTCTCCCGTTGTTATAGCACTGCACTAACAGCAGGATTACGGCAGATTGGGCATGTAAAATATATTTTTTTTTCTGCCGTCTATATCTACAATTTCTCAATATTCCTAAATAGCCAAAATTAATTAGCATGGTCCGAATAAAAAAAAACTTCCTGAAATGATGATACGATATGACGATACGATTATAAGTGATACGATTATAAGATGATTATATATGATTAATAATCGTTTTGAACAATGAGTTTTTTGAAAAATAACTGGGGCATAATTTATTAATTAAACTATGTAAAAAAAACTGTGGCTATATCCTGCCGTTCCACGTGATGTGCACGGTGTGTCACAGTTCTGGCCGCGAATATGACTTTACATTTCGCTCAAATGCTCCGTTAGCGATTATCGAAATTCTAGCGTCGACTAGTCATCGCATTTTTCCTAAATTTTGCTGCTCATCTTTTTGCTACTGTTTGAAGCGATTCAGTGGCAGCTATGGCGTTACACTTTTCCTGCAATTTTGCGGCTGCTTTTGCCGTCATGTAAGCACCGTATTCAGCTCAATGCGGTCGTAGAAGCGTGCTAACTATATAGCGTCACTCTTATAATTTTGTGTCGTATTTCTACCGATATTTTGAGGCTATAGTTACTTTTTCATCGACAGGAAGATTTAATTCACAGACCGGTGTTGAATCAGTGACTCAACGACTAAAATTGAACGGTGGGTCTCGATCCAAACTTGACATTTGCGCTAAAATTACATCACAGCTGTGTCCCTTTGAAGATGCTCGAAAATTTTTATGCTCTCGAGCCAGCATTGTACCAGAGTCGATTGAACTTACGACTGTCCGCGAGTATCAAAAGTATCCCGGATATACTCACCGCCCTCGATTTAAGATCGCCTACGCACATTCGAATCTTTAACCAAAACTGCGCACATTTATCTGCCAGCAGATATAAATCTCCGTGACACAAGCCATGAATACCCTCGTTATGGCTATTCAAGTATATTTATCTTCAAGATAGAACAATGTGGATTAGAACAGGGTAAATATACTGGGATGGACTGCTTTGAAAGGATCTGGGGATGTGATGTAACGATGTATCTTACTCTGGCTGATTAATCGTATGAAAACAAAATTATTGTGCTTTGTTTCAGCCGTCCAGCTTCTCTCGATTCGTTTTCAGACTAATTTATAGCTTAGACTATTTTTTATACGTGAGAAATGCTACCTTTTTTTTCACGTGGTTTTCTTTTTTTTTTTGGTACTTTAAGCAATGTTGAAGATTGAGTTTTAGCGAAAAAAAAATGTTGTTCGGCGTCCTTTCAGAAATGCTTTAAAGCTCGGGTAGAATATGAATAACTTCATGAATATTAGATGTAATGACGCAAATAAGTTCCTCCACTTTGTATTCTTCTTATTCTTCTTCTCGTTTATTGGTTGACGCGTGAAGCTACTTGGGGGACGCTTCCGCTAGATGGCGCATGGGCATCAGAGGCCAACGCCGCTTTTGCTTTTGGTAACCGATGAAAGTAGCCTACAAGTTATGAATTCTATAAGTTTTCTAGTATTATATCCTGGCGTATCTAACAATCACAAAGAAATATAATGACACCTTCATGCTATATTATTGACTCAAAACTATTCTGGAACACTAAATGACTAGGTTATGTTTCAACTTTTCGGACGCCATGTTATTTAGTTTGATTTTTTCCTATCAAGTATCACATTCATAGTTTGGGAAGGGGGAGCATCGATATAGAGCAATTATGAATAATTTTCAAACAAAAAAATGCACTAAACAAACCAATCTTTCGTTCACGAGGACTAAATGGCTTGCTGTGTTTTTTTTTTGCATTGTTTCGATACAGTTCGTGCCTGCATGGCTAAATTGGGTCAGTGTTCGAGAGTCGTTTGTATGACCTTGGGGGATCTGATTTCAGCGATTATTGAGAAATGAGACTAACGTGTTTATAAATTCCTATTACACAAGCCCCCCTCTTTGTGTATGTGTGTGCGTGTGCGCTCAGGAAACATCGAAACTAATGAGAAAAGAAAACCACAACACAGCACCCATCTCATTTGCCCTCGGAATAACCCTCGAGAGTCAGGGAAGTGACTCTTGTTACAATTCGAGTGCTTCACATCGGGGACGCGTGCCGCGATGAAATATCCATTCCAAGATTATATCGCGCTACGCGGGGGCTCTCGGGTAATATTTGAAACGTAAGAAGTCTGAGAAATCCAGAGATTCGTGGGAGTGCAAGCGTGTTGCGTGTCGATTTTTGGGACTCGCTTCGGCTTTTCGGACGAATTATAACGTCGCGATGACGCGCGCGCTCATCTCGCGGCGTAAGATTTCACATACATACATACAAATAAGATAGAGGTTAGGATAAGGCGTCCCGGCGAAAACTTGTTCGTTTCTTCGCCGACAAAAATAGTCAGGTCCGCGGGTGTAAAGCCCAAAGCGAATATACATTCACGCAAACACACGGGCACACGCGGGTACCAACGATACGATGAAATCGGGCTAGCGAACACACTTTCGTACTACCGAAAAGCCACCTTTTGCACGTACACGCCGAGGCTTTTTCGTTTCCGAACACACAAAACCGTATGATTTTTTTTTCCCCTAATAATAGCAATCGCGAGAGGGGCGGGCGGGGGGAAGAAGAAAGTAGGAGAAGTCGTTGGTGATGCAGAGGGGATGAGAAAGAGCGGGGAAGTGGAGAGGACTTTTGGTGTCTTGCTTCTGATCAGGGCGAAGAGGTCGGACTTCAGAGCCTCTGTAGCTGTCGGGCACTCCACATTCCACCGGAAAAGCTCTTCGCGTGCGTTGTGCGTTGCGTGGAAAAGATCCTCACGGCTTTATTGTCAGTGACCCGAGGCCACGAAAAAAATTACATTTTTTTTTCCACTCTATCCCCGTGTAAGTTCAACACTACAGTATGATATACAAGTGTTTATATATATATATATATATACATTCATACATTATATATATATATATATATATGCACATATATGTACATGCAGATATACATGTATAGTTGTGTATATATAGGGTAGAATAGATTTAAAAAAAATATATATTAACACGTTCGATAAAATCGAGTTTTTAATTGGCAAAACGTGCGCAATACTTTGCAAATAATTTACGCGAGTGTACGGTATACAGCTTCCGGTAGCCACTGAGAGAGTTTCAAGAGTGAAGACATATGTATATATTTTTTTTTTTATCATTTCTTCTTCTTTGATCGTTTGTTCAGAGTGAAATCGCGATGGCCGTGATCGTACGAGTGCAAAAACTTCGTTCCCTTCCTCCCCCTTGTTTCGTCGTTTTTTTTCCCCCCATTAAAATGCTAATAATAATAACAATAATGATAAAAATAATAAATTTATCGTCGGAAAGTGTAAAATTCGGGCAATTTGAGAGCTTAAAATGGCTAAAGTGATTTCCAGAGGATGCTTTACGAGAAATAAACTAATTTATTAAATGAAAAAAAAAAAAAGAAACAAGAAAAAACGAAAAACAAGTGCAAGATGATCGACGATAATAAAGAAATATCATAAGTGCAACGTAGCTCGATGATTTTCGGATTTCATCGTAACTTTCTTGATTCCCATACATTTTTTTTTATGAAAAAAAAATTAATAAATAAATAATAGCACGTTAAACCGACATTTTCTTTGGGTTTGGGTTGGCGAAGATCGCGCCTAGGGCTACACTAGCGGCGGACTTTCTAAAATTAGGGTTGAGAATGGTGAGAGAGAGAGAGGACGATTGCGAGTGGACGCAAGGAAGGGGGACTCGTTCTCCTTATAGAGCTTGAGGCGTCGAGCTTGTTGGCCCAGGATTAGGCAAATTGCCTCCGAGCTTGCTCGGATATCGAGTTACCCCATCGAAGAGTCCGCCGGTCCCATCCCTCTTCGGCTTATAATTCTCCCTTTTTTTTCTTTTTTTTTCCAAATTGCTTCCTCGATTATCAATTTTGAAACTTACGGTTCGTCATATATCTTGTTTTGGATAAATTTTTTTGTTTTTTTTTCTGTTTTTTTTTTCCCCAAGCCATTTGCCGATTTATCGTAATTGTCAGAAACGATTTTCGTGCACTTTGCCATTTTTCGTTTTTTTTTTTTTTTTTCGAGACGATTCGATTTATTTGAAATTTTTTCTAAAGTAATTTGTCTTAGGGATTATTAATTTTCATAATTTGTCACTTATTTTTCGTTAATTATTCTGTGTTGCAGCACACTTAAACACCGGCAAACATGTCTGACGACGAGGACCAATACTCGTAAGTAAATTTACCCCACTTCAAAAAAAAAAAAAAAAAAACAATCTGAAACCACAATGAAATGTATCGATGTTTTTTTTTCTTCTCAATATTTAATTATAACTCGATCGAGACAATGTGTCCACTGTTTAAGGGCTAACACCACTCTAAAGGCCGAAAAAGGCCTCACTTTGACGATTTATTTTGGGGAGTATGGAAAAAGGAATAGGTTTTATTTTCAGAGGGTTTATTTAACACATATTGAAGCGTGGAGAAAATTTTTTTTATCATCATTTTGATGCAAAATGGCGGCAACAGAGCCGATCTTTCAAATCGCCTTTTTTAAAGCTCCTTCACGGGATGACGGCTTTATCGTAAAGTATAAGACCTGGAATGAAAAACCAAAAAATTTTATAATCTGTATACCATTGCCTATGGGAATACGCAGGGTTTTTTTTTTTAAATCAAATTTTGAAGAAATGGCGCACTTAAAAAAAAAATAAATCCGTTTTTGGCCAAAAAATAAGCAGTAAATTGTTTATAAAAAAAAGTTTAAATTGAATAAAAGAAAAACGGCTACGTACTCCCATAGAGAATGTAATTGCGGAGCTACTGTCAAAATTTCAAATCGATCCATGCAACGGTGCTCATGTAATCCGTCCTTCCAGTTTGAAAAAAAGTGGTTTCGCGAAAAATGCACTTAAAGCATTCATCGTGCTCAGCTCGTGCTACGAGGCACTGTGGCAAAATCAAGATATGAACCTTTTGAATTTTTTTTTTTCACTATAGGACCAACTGGATATTGTTTTTATGATCCTAAAATATTGTTTAAGCCAAAAAAAAAAATCGAATTTTCCAAAATCCTAGAGTGGTGTTAAGCAAACCCTTAAACAAACAAAATCCTTTGAAAATCAGGGTTTTCAGGATACACCCCATCTTACGATTGTATTGAGGATATTATGAGAAAATTAAAAAAAAATGTAATAAATAAAAGCGTATAACGAGTGGCACTGAATATTCTTGCACACGCACAGAAGATGCATAAACGGTCACGTAAGATTATCTACATCATCGTTGTCGTTTTACCCATTGATGTTATTATTATTTTGATTCAATTGTAAATTCGTTTTTCTCGTTTGTAATCGTAAAATTATGTTCTGTCGATGATGAATCCCCCCTCACCCCTCTACGTAATTTGTCGTGTCTAAAACTTTTCGAGTATTGACTTATTTGTCTCAGCCCCCCCGTGCACTGCAACTCTGAATTCAAAAAATTCCATCCGGTGAAAAATCATGGATTTATCTTGATCTCAATTACATATACCTAGATCTACGTTAGAATGATGCTGAAATTTGCATCGTTGGAATGCAACGAAATTATTTTTAAAAAAATCATTTCCAGTATCGTCTCGAAGTCGAAAATCGTTTAAACCTTTCTCTTCGGGGGGTTTTTTTTTTCGCAACCTGGGGCCTAAGTATGCCAGAAAAGCGTCAGTAATACTGGGAATGATTAAAAAAAAAAAAAAACTTATTTTCGTTGCATTCTAACGACGCAAATTTTAACATCATTACGTTAGATCTACTCGGATCTAAGTAAATCTGAGATTGAAGTAGACGAACGGAGATCTAACGAGCAAAAGTGCTCGAACATAATTTTAGGTTGACTCGAATGTACGTAAATTTATCGCTGTGTACGCGGATCGAGGTAGATCTACGATTTTTCCAAAATTTCGATCTACGTAGATTAGAGTTGATCGAAAAGGAAAAATTTCGTGGCAATTGAACCTCGTGAAATGATTTACACGAAAAATCTTTGTCTCGCATGTCATGTATCTAACCAATCAATTTTCCTTCTTCTTCTTTTTTTTTTACGTCTCTTTTGCAGCAGCGAGGAGGAAGTCGAGGAAGTGTAAGTTTTGACCAAAAAAATTCTTTTCCAACGTGTTAGAAAAAAAAACAATTGTAGCAAAAAAAAAAAAAAAAATTGATCGATTGAGCCATTTTTTAACGCCCTCGTTTTTCTCCGTTTCTCTTTACAGGAAGTAAGTGCCCAGACGTCATCGTCCAAACTGTTTCCCGTTAGAAAAAAAAAATATATTTAGCGTGAAAATTGCCGGCTCACGATTCTCAGTTCCGTTTTTTTTTCTCCAGACCCATTATTTTTTCTCTTTTTTTTTTTCGATTTTTCCATTTCGTCACGTAGAAATTAGAGTTTTTGCAAGAAATTTTTTTGTTTTTGTCCTCGTTTTTTTTTTTTTTTTCGTTTTTTTCGTCAATTTTCTTTTTCTTTTTATCCCAACACGTTTTAGTTATCGTCATACTCGTGGACTGCCACACGGGCCAAACGGTAGACACTAAAAAAAAAAAAAGATTTGTCAATTTCCCTCGTAGTTGTAGCCCAAAAATTTTCTCGAACGCGATATTGTCCTTGACACGTTTTTTTTTTTTAAACTTTGATTCGAGGTTTTAATCGGTCGGCAGAGCTTCGTTCGTAAAAAAAAAGACTCAAGTTCGAGCGAGGATAATTTTTGAAATTTCCATTCAACGATTTAGCTTTGATCCAAAATTTCAGCCAAGTGAACGAAAAAAAAACAAAAGTAAAATTCGAAATTCTTTTTCAAAATTAAACTTTTCGATGGAATTATAACGAAGTAGGAGTAAAAAATGAAAAATAAAATCTCGAATATTTTTGTCAGAAAATAAAAAAGTTTGGAGTTTCTTTTTTTCAAAATTTTTTTTACTCGTTTTCCCGATACAAATTTTGTATGAGTAAAGCTTTTGACGATGAAAAAAATGTGCCATTGCCGGAGCTTTTTTGGGGATAAAATTTTTTCTTTTTTCTTCGAGCTCGATACGACATTTTTGGGGATTTTTAAGAACTTTGAAATTTTGAGGGAATTTCAGGGCTCGTGTTAATTGGTTAGAGGATTATGAGACGCGTCATGTGATAATATCGAATCGGATGGGCAACGTTTTAAGGAGTCTACAGTCGCGATAGCACACGGTACCTATCGGGCACGTAACCGTAGAAATATCTAAATCTCTCTTTCTCTCTCTCTCTCTCTCTCTCTCTTTAACGTACGAAATATCCGATCGTATAGTGTGCCGACCGGTTAAAATTAGAGCGTGTGTTTCCCTAACGAAAATAGAATCGGCCGGATGATGCTGTGTGTTGGCTTATATATCCCACCTAGATACGAATTTAGTAACGTCCTCAGACTCATGATATCAATGTACAATAACTCAATTTATCATTGTGAATTTTGTGTCGTTGAATTATTTTTATTTTCTTCGATATTTTCCTGAAAAAAATAAAAGAAAAAAAAAAAAACGTGACGAGGGATAAATATGAACGCAGCATGATCCAGTGCATTGGATCGGCCATATGAGACATTTTTTTTAAAACAGAGCCACTTGTTTTTTTTTTTTTTTTTTTTTTTTTTTTAACGAGAGTAACTTATAGAATTTTTTTTTTTCGTTTTTTTCATCCGTGCGTACAGTTGCAAATTTTTTTTTTGCGCAGCTAGTTTATAAATTTTGGATTAAGCAAAAAAGGTTAACGGTAGAAAATAATTTTTGCAATTTAATTATTTCATTTTATATTTTTATTAAAAAAAATTTTTTTTTTCGTAGCTTTTACAAAAATTCTTAAAAAAATCTTCGAAAAAATTGCCGGCACATTCACTCTTTATTTTATAAAAAAAAAAAAAAATCCTTTATACGAATATAAAATTACTCCGAAAAATTAAAAAAAAATGAATTACTGAATAAAAAATATGCAACTGCGTCATATTTTTTCGTTCGAATCTTGAAAATTTACCAAAAATTATTTTACATGAATTATGAGACAACCGAGAGGGTTGATGGAAAAAAAAAAAGAAAAGTCAAGTGGCTGAGCTTACTGTCCTCTCGTGTGTATGAAATTTCAGGAAAAATCATTTTAAAAAAATCCCCATCACTCCGGTCTCCACCCTTTTCTCGTTATCTATGTCGAGTATTCGTTGAATCGAAATTTTTTTTTTTTTTTTTAAATATCGAAATATTGCCAAAAAGTCTGGGAGAGCGATAAAAACAAAAGAAAATTAAAAAAAAATGATAAATATAGGAAATAATTAACTGACTCTGGTCTTTTCTCTCTCTTTCTCTCTCTCTCTCTCTCTTTCTCTTTCTCTCTCTCTCTCTTCTATCTATCTCGTATCTCCACAAAAACATCAATGCAAAACACAAACGAAATCCAAATGAACAACGATGCCTACTACCCCGCCAATATGCGACGAACGCGATCCGCGTTTACCATTGATTACCTCTATCGAAAAACAGGCAGCCGGAGAAGAAGATCGAGTAAGTTCCATAAACTCAGCCTTGTCCGCCTTTCGCCTCTCTATTTGTCAGTTGATGATAATTTTTTAATTAAAATGATTTTTTTTTCATTATTATTTGTTGTTGTTTTTTTTTTTTTTAAATTAAACTTTCTTAATTATATTTTCGGTCAGCCTTGTCCGTCCGCTGTTCTCTCTGTCTCTATCCATCTGTCTCATTGAACAAAAAGAAGAGTTTTTTTTTAATGAAATAAAAAGCCAAAAAAAGCTGCTAATCGTTTTTTTTTTTTAATATTTATGACCGTTTTATGAACATTTTCTTTTTTTTTTGTAACTTAACAGTCGCTCAGTGTCGTACAGCCCACTTATTTACCGTTGTTGTTATTATTATTACCATTTGATTAATTTTGAATTAAAACTGCGCAATAATTGCCAGCATTTTGTTTGATTGCTATCGTTGTCTACTCTCTCTCTCTCTTTCTCTCTCTCTCTTTATATCTTTCTCGCTCTCTCTCTCTCTTTCTTTCTCTCTTTCTATATCTCTCTTGCCTTATGTCTGTCACATACATACATAGACTTTTTTTTTTATCAATCGTGTCATTCGATTAAAAAAAAAAATTTTGGAGTAATTTTCACGAGACAAGAAAGCGTTGAAGAAACACTTGTTCTGTAATAAAAAAAAAGGCTATTTTTATTGCGCAATTTGTTCACTGATAAGGCGATTTTTTTTTAGTACGTGTTTTTATTAACATGTATTTCTTTATATATGGTGGATTCCAGGCAGATGCACCTAGGCCATCACCCTGAACATTTTGGTTTCTTCTGATTTTTTTTTCTGATTAATCTCAACCTAAAAAAGACAAAAAAATTGTCTCAAAAACGCTATTTTCTTTTTGGAAAAAATTGGGTGAAAAAATTTGAAAAATTGGGTGAATTCATTGATCTCAAACGACAATTTCAAGACCATAATGGGAGTAGAACTCCTGGTCTTAAAATTATCGTTTGAGATCAGTGAATTCACCGAATTAAAAAAAATGGTGATTTTAAGATAATTTGAATGGTGTACAAAAAGAAATTTTGAAAATAAATTTTTCAAAAGTTTTTTTTGTCTTTTTTAGGTTTAAGTTAATCATAAAACAATCAGAAGAATCCAAAATGGTCAGTGTCATAGTCTAGGTAAATCTGCTTGGAATCCTCAATACATATACTTTTTTCACGCCTCTGAGATGAGATAATGAATAATTTTTTCTTCGATAGACATCCCACGGACGTCTATCAGTCCTTTTTTTTTTTCTTATCAATCCTACATCTTTCTGTATTCATCGATCTTTTCATCATTCATCCGTGGGGCTTGATACGAAAGTCGAAGATCCCGAAAAAAAATCTTCCCGAGTCCCTCGATCGCGTTCCAAACTTTTTTCCAACCCTTCGTCGTGAAAAAAATAAAACAATAAAAAAATAAAAAATAAAAACTTCGTATCACAGACCCAAAATATACATACTGTCCGCACACTCACGAACAAGCAAGTAAAAAAAATACGACTGACACGAATATGTATACACACGCAGTGCCGCTCATGCAGATTAAGAATTATGGTTATTAATTTGAAAAAAAAAAGAAATACGAAAACAAAAAATTGCCGCTCACGTTTTTTTTTTATCCTAACTCATTGTCGATATTTTCGCTATTTGTTATATTGTCACGATAAACGTGTTTAAGTTTTTGATAAAAAAAAATAACGAAACGATCCACTGGCATATTGTATATATATATATATATATATATATATATATATATATATATATATATATATATATTATATATATATTTTATATATATATAATATTGATTCGAGTGATAATATTTTGGCCTAAATTTTTTTCTTTCCGTGTAAAAAAAAAGTCCTCTCAAAGGATCCATCTGGATAAAAAATATTTAGAGGTCGCTCGGATGGCTTAAAAATTGCGTTATTTTTTTTTCGGCCAAGAGTCGACCAATATGATTATCGTTTATAGGCGTATGGACGATGTCTGAATATTTTTTTGTCCTGCTATGGATCCTTGGCGAGAATTTTTTAAAAACCAAAAATCAGTACATTTTTGGGGTGAGACTTGCAGGATTAAAAAAAAAAATAATAAGATCAAGAATTTATCTTCTTTTTCTTTTCTTCCCATCTGGACTCTCACGAACGTCCAGTGCGTGCATTATAAATGTTATTCGGGGCCGAAAAATGCTCTCTCAGCAGTGAGTAAATTCTATGACGATATGAGAAAGGCCCGAGTTGTGTGGTGAATGAAAAAAAAAAAAAAAAAATACATCAATTTGAAAAAAGAGGAAAGCAGAAAAATAATATATTTGAAAAAATTGAGACAAATGAATTTAAAGGGAAAAAAATAAAATTATTTTAGGGTTAAACAATGTTTCGGGCTTAATTTTCGACTTTATTAACCGACCTGTACTTTCTCTTTTATAGGGGTAGGGCGTCCCAAAAGTAAGTTGAGCATCGAGGTGTTGAAACGTGAATAATACTCATTGTTTTTTTTTCTTCAACCCCGCGCCAAAAAACAACCCCCCAGCCGTTAAATATGAAAAAAAAAAAACGAACTTAAATTTGATTGCCCCGCAATTTTTGAATAACCTCGTTTTTCTTTCTCACTTGTACAGAAAAAAAAAAAACAACAACCAGCGTGACCAAAGGCTGTGCAAAACTCATTCCGATTAATCATAACGATTGATTGTTTAATTTTTTTTTCCCCTTGTACATATAAACACGTTGACGTCCATATAGATTTGTATATATATATAAATATGTATACATGTATGTGCTTATCAGTGGGGGGCTAAGTTTTGAACAAACAGCCATAAAAAATGATTTTATGAATAAATAATTAGAAAGTAAAAATTGTGTAGAGGGAAAAAGAATTCGAAATTACGAAATTTTTCGTATATTTATTATTTTTTTTCATGAAAATCACACTAGAGTGGGAAATTGTTTTTATTTGTTGCCCAGTCAGCCAATTTTTTGAATAAAATTTTCGGGACTTGTTCAAAGTATCGAATTAATTCATCGATATTCTTGACACTTTTAAGAAATCCGGAAAAAAGAATTTTCTAAAATTCGCTTCATACATATATACATTATCTATATATACGATATTTATATTTTTACCTTATTCATAATTTACTACATGTACCCGGTGTACCCGCTGCAGAACCCTTCGTGACTCATATATAAATATAAACACTCGTTCACCCCGATTTAACGACGTGATTCGTTCCTCTGTATGTTTAAGCTTCTTGCAAATATGTTTTTTTTTTAAATTTGATTTTTTGTTCTAATCACGAGAGGTACGTGAAAAATTTACTCTCGCCCTTTTATATGCCCTCTCTTTCTTTCATTCTTTCTTCTTGATATTATGTTCCGTTTGCCCTCCACTATCAGTTGCGATCTCGATCGAAATACTTCGAGACCTCCTTCGACCCTTGCCCAATACTTTTCGCCTTGAATCTTTGGGGATGAAAACGACCCTCTCTTAGCCTAATTAATTAACCTCTGAAGATGCCGAATTTGAAAAAAAAAATTGACTCTCTTATAAATCGATGTGAACTCGAACTGCTGTGAACACATAAATATGCAATCCTATGACATTATTCACTCGAGATAATTGTTACAGGGTGTTTTCCCATTTTTCCCTCTCTACATCTCATTTACTCGATCAAAGCCTCAATTAAAAAATGCAAAATTTTGAAAAACAAATAAAATAAAAAAAAACAAAAAACGCAACCTCGTAGTGGCGCTTGCGCATAAAACTCATGCATCCGTTGAAAATGTGTATAAACAAAAAAAAATGCCTCGTGATGAACCTAATTGCTATACATGTACCACATCTCCCACGAAAATTAAATATCTGTGATTTACAGTGAATTTCTTCACGAAATAAAATTCAAATATGAATAAATAATTTTCACGAAATTATAGAATATTCATAATATTTTTAATATTAATATTTGTAATTAATATTTGTAATTTTATATTATTCAATGATATTATTTTTTTGTTTTCGTGTGGGATTTCGTCACACGTTTTCGACTTTCTTTCCGTTTTTCCTTTCGTATACGCCTCAAAAGTTTTTCTATCTTTCTTCTCATCTCTCTATCCGTATCTATGTTTCTTCCTGTGTGTGCGATTATTACTATTTTTATGTTGAGTGTCAAGAAGAAAAAAAAAAAAAATTGATAATAATAAAACAAATATACGAGACAAATGCGTCGCAAGGAAAGGAATGTTGTGAATTTGAAGGGACGTAAAACGTGTAATAATATTAATGGAGATTGGGGCGAAGTATGTCGGGCAATCCGACATTCTTCGATAGCTTTGATTTTCCTATCGATGGAACTAAACGATTGTTCGATTTTTCAATTTTCTTCCACGTCGCTGATCTTCTTCAGGGACTCGGAGAATCCCGAGTTTATGAAGGTACGTTTAACGAGCTTTTAGAGAGGAAAACAAAAAAAAAAACATTTCTTCATCACAAATTTATTTCTGACGCTGCAATATTGAAATATTCGAACGTCAACAGAGGCAAGAGCAGAAGAGAAGCGACCTCGACGAACAGCTCAAAGAATACATCTCGGAATGGCGAAAGCAGAGATCCAAGGAGGAGGAAGAGCTCAAGGTGTTGAAGGTAATATCCGAGAGCCCTAAATTACACGAAGTTTCATATTGAAATTGTTAATTCGATAATTTCTTCATTGGGAATTTTTCTATTTTTTTTTTTTTTTGCTTCGTAGGAGAAACAAGCCAAGCGCAAAGTCAGCCGCGCCGAAGAGGAGAAAAGACTGGCCCAGAAGAAGAAGGAGGAGGAGGAGCGTCGCCAACGGGAAATCGGTAGGTTTTTTGTAATAAATGCATGACAAAATTGATCCAATGTTCATAGAAACGTGAAATAAATGAGACTGAGGAAGAATCTCAATCTCCGTAGAGTAACGGTACAATAACACTAACGGTAAGAGTACAATGCGGTAAAGATAACATTAAAAATGACAGTAATGATGACAGTAATAACCAATGGCACCAATGGCAGTAACGATAACAGTTACAATGCAAGAAACAATGACATTTACAATGGACGGTAATAGTCACGCTAAGAGTACAGTACCAGAAGGAATGACGATAACGATGAAAGTAAAAAATGACGGTATCGATGACGGTTACAATGCGAGAAATAATGTCATTTACAATTTGCCGATAATAGTCACGATAAGAGTACAATACCAGTAGGAATGACAGTAACGATGACAGTGAAGTAACAATGACAGTAATAATGACAGCAACGATGACGGTAAAAATGACAGTAACAATGATAGCACCAATGACAGTAACGATGACGGTTACAATGACAGTTAAGTAACAATGACAGTAAAGGGGGGGGTAGGGTTTTGAGGGTTCAAAAAAAGTGATTTTTTTTTATTGCATATTATGAAAGTATAGTAACTCAAGAATGTTGTCTGTTAATAGGAAGTCAATGATTCTATGTGAGTAAAATAAAAAATAAATAGCTTACTAAGTTTTATCAGGGTCTTTTCGCTACGAAAAACTTTAAACGCGTTTTTCTCAAATCGATGTTTTTTGAGTCGGTGCACTCTGTATCTCAAAATCTATTCAACCGATCGTTCTCAAATTTTTTACAGTATTTCCTTACATAATTTATGAGGTAACCCTGTTGAGATTTTTTCGTTTTTGATTTTATTTTTTTTATTATTAACAACAATAGTCATGAATTTAGGCCAAAAATCGGTATTTTCACTTTCAAGTCTTGTAAAAAGTTAAAAAATTAAAAAAAAATGGAAAAACTCGATAGAGATACCTAGAGGGACATAAAAATTAAAGGAAAAACTTTGGTTATTTCATTTCAAATGATCCAGTGCTGAGGTATGACGTGCACCGCAAAATGTATTTTTTCTGAGGCGCCTGCGAAGAATTGCTGCCATTCGGTCAATTTTCAATATTTTTCAACCAATATTTCACAGAATATAGTTCAATTACTACTCTTTAATGTACAATAATCAGAAATAAATTTACTTTCACCGTACGCCCAAAAAAAAATCTGTAAAAACCTGTTTTTTTCTGCCTTCAAAACCCTACCCCCCCCCCTAAAGTCACAATGACCGGACCGATGACCATAAAAATGATAGTAACACGACAGCACCAATGACAGTAACGATGACTGTTACAATGACAGTTACAATTACAGTGACAATGACAGTAACAATGCGAGAGATAATGACATTTATAATGACGGTAATAGTCACGATAAGAGTACAATACTAGTAGGAATGACAGTAACGGTGACAGTACACTGAGAGTTACAGCACAATAACGATAAAAATAACTGTTACATTATAAAGTGAAAATTACAGTAAAGTTTCTCATAGTATACATTACATGAATCTCGTGAAAATTTCGTGAAGGCAATTTTCAAGTTTCACCTTCGAACTTTTTTGTTTACCACGAAAGCGAAGCTTTCTTCATATAAGAAAGGAAGAAAACAAAAAAACATTTTTCCTCTCACATTGCTCAGAAAGGAATGTACATATATTAAAAAAAAAAAAAAAAATTTGTTTCGTCCTGCACAGAGGAGAAGAAACAACGCGACATCGAGGAGAAGAGAAAGCGCCTCGAGGAGTCGGAGAAGAAGCGCCAGGCTATGATGCAGGCGATGAAGGATCAGAGCAAGAAGGGACCGAATTTTACCATCGCGAAGAAACAGCTCGGCGGTGCATTATCGTCGGCGGCGCTTGAGCGCAACAAGACGAAAGAACAGCTCGAGGAGGAGAAGAAAATATCACTGAGCATTCGCATCAAGCCCCTGGAAATTGACAATCTCGCGATCGAAAGACTCCGCTCAAAGGCAACCGAGCTCTGGGAGGCGATCGTCAAACTCGAAACGGAAAAATACGACTTGGAAGAACGCCAGAAACGTCAAGACTACGATGTAAGTTACTCGGGGGGAAAAAAAAAAACGAAAAAAAAAAAATAGAACAATTCACATTTTTTTAAATTTATTTTTATCTTATAAATAATAGCCAGGGATCAATTATTCCAAATTCCCTTACAAATACAAAAATTCCAAATACAAAAATTCCCCTGCGACAATTATCCACGAACATATCATCGGAAAATAATTTTTAGATATTATCATTATTTCTCATTCTTGGATGATTTTATTGAACAATTTTTTTTTTTTTTTCATCGTCTCGCGCAGTTGAAGGAACTTAAGGAAAGGCAGAAGCAACAGCTGAGGCACAAGGCCCTCAAGAAGGGTCTCGACCCGGAAGCCCTAACCGGCAAATATCCCGTGAGTACGAAAAATCACGAGAAGAAACGGAAAAAAAAAAAAAAACAAATTGCGAAAAAAAAAGAAGAAAAATAAAAAAAAATTTCCTTATCCAACAGCCCAAGATCCAGGTCGCTTCGAAATACGAGCGTCGCGTCGACACCAGGTCCTACGACGACAAGAAGAAGCTCTTCGAGGGTGTAAGTAATTCCCCAATTATTTTTACACATAAAAATTTATCCGATCGTCGAGTTTCTCGGGAAATTCAGATTTATGAGTATCAAATTTTTTGAAAAAAAAAAAAAAAAAAAAAACATTCCCCCATACCCATCACCCTTCGGGAAATATAAATTTCGATAAAAAAAATAATTCACAACACACGACAACGTGAGAATCGCCGAATTTGGAAGAACTTCATTATTATTTTTTTTTTTCTTTCCTTTTGTTTTATAAATTCGATCGCGTAGGGCTATGACACTCTCTTAGCCGAGTTCAACGAGAAAATGTGGAAACAGAAAACAGAGCAATTCATGAAGCGCACCAAAAGTGAGTCAACGACGAAATCGTCGAGCCCCTCGAATCATCCAAAAAAAAAACACAAAAACCAAAAATGGAATGGTCGTATTTGTGATGAAAATTTTTTTGCAATCCCTCGATGATTGTCTTTGTTCTTCTGTCGTTTTTTTTTTTTTTTGTCAATGTCAAAAGCAACCGCTGATCGTCCACTCTGAGAGAGAGAGTCCAAGAGGGGAAAAAACCGTGAGATATTGTCGTCTTTTTTTCTTTTTTTTTTCATCCAAAATTTTCGTATATTCGTTGAAAGTGTATAACAAGAATCCTTGAACGTACGTTCGCCCTCGTATTAAGGTGGTCCATGTGGCAGAGCTACGGTCATGCGATCGATTATTTTTCATCATAAAATCATTGGAGAAAGCCATAAAATCTGATAACACACACACACACACACACACACACACTCGTAGCAGAGGGCTGTCAGCTGATCGATTATATCGTAAACTGACTGACTTTTGCTGATCATTAATTCGAATATTTCTTCGTCAAAGTAGGTGGCCCTACTTTTTTTTTTTTCGTTATCTATCGAAAGCTCATAATTTCGTGAAGAAATTCATTATCAAACGGATCACTTCTTCGGTATTTTAAGAGTTCATTTTTCAATCGAACTTGTGGCGAATTGTTTTTTTTTTTTTTCTTTCGTTCTTGGGAACAAAAAAAAAAAGGTTGGGAACGCCATCGTAAATCTTTGCAGTCTTGAAAAGAAAAGAAAAAAGTGTTTTTCCAGGATTTATAAATCCTCGAATTTACAAAACGTCTCTATAGTGTCAAAGTGCCCAGGACTGCCTGAATCGACTTGTCCGTTTTCACGCGAGCAATGACTCCTGTGGCATGAAGCTCAAACGGACATTGTTATTGTCTTTTTCGATAACATTAACTTTCATCGCAGCCCCCCATCGAATCATCCCCAATCTCGAACATCGACGAATAAACCGAACAAAAAATATACCGTCAATTATCCTCTCTCGGATTGTCAATAATACTCTAGCATGGTGAGAAGAAAAGAAATTCCAAAATTTTCCGAAAGTACGAGAGAGAAAGGACAATGTTGAAAAAAAAAAAAATTAAGTGTACATCAGCTCGCAAAGAGAGGCCAAGGTGTATGATGTGTCCTCGTGTGAAAATTCCCAGCATGCCATTGTCTCCTTGATTCCAGGGTCTGAACGCGCAGATCAAGGAGACCATGGAGAAGGCATGGACCCAGCAGAAGGAACAGTTCCTTGGCCGCCAGAAAAGTACGTATCGGATAGTGAGCGTGTCTCTGGGGGTGTCGATATTTATTTATTTAGTTTGCCGTTTATCTCTATCGTTGCTTGAACCAAAAACCATGAGAATTAACATTGACTCTGGGTTTTTTTGTTTGTTTTTCTTTTGTTTTTCAACAAACCCGGGGAAAAAAAAACAGTTTGGATTTCCGTAGATATCTTACTTAGTTTCACGTGGTTATTTTTTTTTTTTTTAATCAAATTTGATCTGCGTAGATAGAAATTTTTTTAAATCGTAGATCCACGTAGATCTCCGTATATAACGGTAGATTTACGTTCGTTAACCCTTAGCTGCCGCACTTATCTGATATAACATAGCTGCCACAGTGCGGGGTCTCTCGGACCCCAGAGGAAAAAGGTGCCATGAACGAAATCCATGAAATATCATCGCTTGAAAATTTTTTCTCAACATCCAATATGATTCACCAATTTTCTTCTTCACTCTGATATCGAAATACAATGGAAAATCATATCTAAAAAATTTATCGAAATCAACTCTGTTGCTGCCACACTTGGATCCGTACGGATGCCAGTCAACTTTGCGCTGCTGCGATATACAGACAAATCATCCGAATGTTATTAAACTTGTTCGAGATGGAAGAGACGATATCCAACTACTAACTCATCCCACTTTAGAAAATACCCGTTTGCGTTGAGGTACCTTAAATTAAGAGTAAAGTGGGCTGGTGTCCGAAAGATCCCGCAGTGGCAGCTAAATTTTAAAGATATCAATATTATGTTCAAACACTTTTTCTTATCAGATCTCCGTTTATCTGCTCGAATGCTCGATAGATTTACTTATATCCGAGCAGATCTAACGGAGATCCAGGGAAATCTACGATTTTACGAAATTCAAAACTACGGAGATCTAAAAAAAAATAACTACGTGGATTCAAATTTGATCTGCGCAGATCCGAAAAATAACTGCATGGCATCAAAATACTGATTTACATTGATATGAACTATCCCCCCCCCCGGGGAATACGTGATTTCACCGCTGGGATAGCACGACTGATTATCGCAACAATGTGTACAGTAACGACGAAAGCAATGCCAAGCCAAAGTTATATTCCGTCGATGATAACCCGAGGATGCCCCAGCTCCGTTATAATCTCGTGGGTCGTTGTTCGAGACAATCATGAATAATATATCAGACAATCATAGATCATGCTCTTCTATAGATATATAATACTTATATGTCTATAATATATTAAGTATATATATTATTAGTAATATAATATTATCAGAGCTGGGCAGTATTTCAAGTATTGTCCTTAAATTTCCAAGTACTCGATCTGTACTTCAAGTACTTTTTCAAGAACCATGTATGAAGTACTTTTTAATACGTCTTGCCAATGGTTGCATGTATACCGCATTTGAATATATATAATTGATGAACGTTCTGCACCATCTTTGGTTAAGATTGTAAAAAATGACCGTTCAAAGACTCAAGCTACGATAGTTACGGTGTCATTGTCAATGCATGGCTCCGTTTTTAACAGCTCGTGTATTATATTCTTATTTTTTCTTATTCAAACCTGAAGCTAAATGAATCATAATTAAAATCGTCAATGCTATTTTTTGAAATTATTTCCAATTCTTCGTTTAAATATTTCTGTTCCAATCTGCCTAACCTGAGTGAATTGCACAATGTGAAAATATATTTTGATATATTACAAATATATAACCATGCAAATATATAAACATACAAATATATTTTGAAGTACTTGATACTTCAAGTATTTACGGTACTTAGTACTTGAAGTACTTTCAGGTACTTTGCCCAGCTCTGAATATTATTACCATAGTTCTTGACATACGAGCACTGAAGCTTTCCAAGTATCGTTTTAGGACGAGCTATAAAGCACCAAGAGGTTAGGTCGAGTGGCCTATGTGGCTTCCTCGGCTTACCCATGATTCCTCGCTTCAATTGCGGACCAGCAATGCAGCGAGGCATGCCGGTTAATCGTGAGGCGACTTGGCATTACTTTGTCGTCATTGTCCCCGATTTTTCGTAAACTGTAACCTAACGTTCCGGTCTTTCTTTCGTATTGATTTTTTTTTTTTTTTCAAAACAAAAAAAAAAAAACAACAGCGAAGCTACCGAAGTGGTTCGGTGAGAGGCCGGGCAAGAAGAAGGACGACCCGGAGTCACCGGAAGGTGAGGAAGACGTGAAAGCAGCTGCCGACGACGACCTCGAGCCTCACCTCGACGAGGAGGAAGAGGAGGAGGAGGGCGAGGGTGGCGAGGAGGAAGAGGAGGAGGAAGAAGAGGAAGAGGAGGAGGAGGAGGAAGAGGAGGAAGAGGAAGAGGAAGAGGAGGAGGAAGAGGAGGAAGAGGAGGAGGAATAAGTACATTAAATTTCATCATCTTCGTTTATTCATCATCAATCGTCTCGTTCTCGTCCAAGAGAGCGAGAGGATTAGAAAAAAAAAAAAAGGAAAAAGAACAAAAGATAATAATAGCTAGAGCGAGAGCGAGGACGCGCCAGGATCACAAACAGCGCGAAACCGTCGTTGAGGTGAAACAAGTAGCGCCGCGCGCACTCTCGCTTTTCGCTTGCTGCGAAGAACGAGGACGCCATCTATGAGACAACGAACTAAAACAAAAATCGTGCACAAAATGGCCGCCCTCTTCGCCTAACCTCTCTTTCTCATCTCGTCAACGTAATAACTCGCCAATTTCGTTCGATTTTTCGACATTCTCGTAGAAGCACCGACGAAATATCCGGGTCATTGAACTCTGAGGGAAAAAAAAACAAAAAGAAAATCCTGAAATACACATAATTATTTATGTCTTGCAAAAACGAGAAAAAAATTCGCTATTACTACTTCCTTCTACTACTACTTTTATTCTATTATAATTACTATTATTATTATTATTATTATTATTATTATTACTGTTATGATATTATACGAGGAAAAAAACACATGCACACATACACATTATTAAAATAAAACGGTTTATCGTATAAATGTTGCAGCACGTGTACGTATGTATGCTTTAGTTGCTCGGAAATGCATCCCATGTGATTTGTATGTATATGTGTGGTAGTGGAAAAAGGTGATACTCCATTTTGCGATGACGAGAGGGATAAGAGCACTTCCGATGAATTCCTATGGAACATACATACCAGGTTTGTACGTTTGAACTATATTATCACTTTCGCAATAAAGGGTAAAAAATGGTGGTTAGTATATATATTGGGCGGGGTTAAGAAATCAGAAAAACCAAAAATCAGAATGGTCAAAATTCCGAATTCAATAAATACTAATAAATATACGACAGTGGAAGGTTTCACAAATTTTAAGATCCGAATGTCAATATTCCAGAACAGTATTCCGACAGTCAATATTCCAGAAAACAAATTTGCAGTATGGTTCATAGTCCCGAATGTCCAACTATCGTAAGAATGAAAGTTCGAAATTATCATTTAGAGACTGCAGAAACCAGACATCGAGAATGTGTAGAAGGGCCAATAATCGAAATCGTAAATTTTAGAATTTTAGAATGTCTGGATCATCTCATCGTTGTTTTTTTTTTAGGGAATCGGTAAAAATAAAAATGAAAAAAATTGTTTCAATACTGCCCCTTTTTATTTTTCTAAAAAAAGGGAAAAAATTGATGTCAGCACTCCTTTAATTAGTGTATATCACATTTTTGAGCGTTTCCTAGCACGGAAGTCAAAAGTGCGTGTGCAGCAAAAAGACAAAACGAAAAGTGACTGCATGCAGTGAAACTTAACCTCAATAAAATGAGATTCGAGGGTCTAGTTTGTACGAATCTTCTGTGATGTATATTTTGGCATGGGTTTCATAAAAATACGATTAAGTTTTCTCGTAATTTGGTAGTATAGTACAGTTTTTTAAAATGGAAAAAGTTACGCTCTAAAGCGTTCAGTACTTTTTGGGCTTATTATATGGTATGTGCCGTCGGTATGTGCAGGGACACGTAAAATTTCTATAAAATAATTAAGCCACGTTGCCGCGCTATATATATATTTTTTTTACGAATGACGAATTGACGATGAAATGATAACTTCAAAGGCTGATATTCGTAGAATTTTTAAAACGGTTTATCTGCAGACGGTATTCTCTATCTCTCGCGCTTCAATCCAGCAGATGGAGTCTTCGGAGTAACGAAACTCGCCACCATGAGCGCGAGCATCGTTTATCCCCACTTCTTAGTCCACTTGCACGTGTAGGAAATCCGGCAAATAGAAGTTTTTCTTTTATTGCGATGGGAAAGATAACGGATTTTGAAGAATAATTGCATAATTAATATGCCCTGTAATTTTTTTTTCTTTCAAGCTATTCTTTGTCTGTACAGAAAAACTATACCTACTGTTTTACTTTCGACAGTATCTTTCCTTTAAATTACACTCCGCGTAAGTTTCGACACGCGAAAAATGAAATAAATAAAGTAAATACAAAATATAAAAAAATATAAGTAAAGTGAAAAAAAAAAATTTGATAGAATCGATATTCGCTGAAATAACATGGCGAGTAAGATTTTTATACTTTTTGCGATGATTTCATATCACTTGTTGGGTTAAATTTTTTTTATAAATCTTCCAGTAAATAATTCAATCCGAGCGATAATAAATTACGAATAGACAATTTGATCGGCGAGGGAGATATTTCATCGTAACGAGCGAGGGTATTTTTGAGATTTATTTTCAAACAGTGCATCTGAAGACGAACAAGTTTCATTGGCTCAACCCTCATCATTACTTATTTAGTAAATGAAAATTCATAGCTAATTAAAAATATGTATCCGAAAGAGCGCCTTGATATTTTAAAAAATCATATCTCAAAGACTATTTATCAGAAAAATTTGAAAAAAAATACCAAAATACATTCGATCCTAGGGAATACAATAAACAAATCGATAATATCGAAAGGCTCGAGAATCAGATGATGGTCGTTTTGACATGAAATGCCTCATATGTGTATACAAGCAGAGATGAGAGTGTCGAGTTTCACGAGCACTCGACCTCGACCTGGCTTTAAAATCGCTCAACTATTCCCCCTGATACATTATGTATGTTCGGATGTATATGTATATTTGTTTTAGAGGGCCATTATCCAAGAATTTTCATCTATATGATGCGGTAATTACAATTAAAAATTTTTAGCTTCCAGAACCCAGGATTTTAATTACTCCAAATTTTCCAGCTTCGATGATTAATTGCTACAAGTAACGTCAAGTAGTTTCGTAGAATGACTGTATACGATTCGAATGAAGCACGCACCCGCAAGGTACACACCTATGGCGTCATAATTTTTTAAATAAATAAACGTTAGGACTTGCCTGACACTTAATATAATTATTTTTTTATTAATTCGAAAATATATCTTTGGAGAAATTATTCAGGATTTTTGTCGGTAACCATTTTCAGTCGGTAATTTATGGAAAAAAAATCTATTGACCTCTGAATATTTTTCCTCCAGCTAAAATCCTTGGCGGAAAATTTTTTTTTTTTGTAAAAAAGAATACATTTTTATTTCGAGATTTAAATGTTTTTTAACGAAGATGAAATTACAGTAGCCCTAACTTATGTGTACATCTACTATTAGAAAAAAGGCGTAATTCAGTTCTCTGTGTCAATGGATTTATGCCTTCTTGCTTGCTAGCAGTAAGGGTCAATGTAATGAGAGTACCTAACACGAATTTATTGTTTTCTTCAAGACACACGTGGCTCACTTACGAATTCTTATGACTTATGTACGATATTCCTATAAAGAACCGTAAAAAAAAAAAGAAATAGTGAATGAATCATGCAAGATCCGCCGGATATGCATATCGATCGGCATAGTATGAAACGCTGATATGACCTGATAAGGAATTAATCCTAGAGCACCGAGTGTAATACAGCTAAAAACTTTTCACGAGAGACTCTTTTGGAAAATGTTGAAGAAATATTTATCATTTCATCATAAATATATATTGCAACGAATTTTTTTCAATGTTTAAACCATATTATTCACATCTCAGAGGGTTTTTGTGAGCTTGAAATAATTGAAAAAGTCTCTTGTAAAGAATTACGAAGGTGCTTGAGAGCTCGCAGTGTGAAAGCAGCAACAGAGAAATTTCACAAGCAAAGTATGCGCGGAGATATCATCGATATTGCGATATATACGAACGAGCGTTTTTGCCAAAATTCTTGAAACATTATTATCCCCGCGAGTTTACGTCTGATCTTAATGATTCATCGTCCAAAACGCAGATCGTCACTCACGGTTTCAGTCTGAAATAGTAAAAAAAAATGCGACAACGTATGATGACAACATATTATGACAACGATAACGTGAAAGATCTCGCGTGACCTCAGTGTAACGCACAACTCTCGGTCTTTTTGCCCGTTGGGTAACAGTTGGAAATTGATTAAGAGAACCTTGAGCGAAAAAGTTCTCGAATTTTATTTTCTCTTTTCGTTCTGTCTTTCTTTTTCACAGTACCTTCCGGGTTTGACTACCATTACAAAAAGAGAGTTAGTCGCCGCAGGAACTTCTCTCTTTCTCTCTCTCTCTCTTTCTGTCTCTCATTGCCCAGTGCATGAGTGCTCAACCACACCACTATTTATAATAGTGTGGTTGTCTGGCAAAACACGTGCGGGCAGGAAAAAGATAGACGAAGAGGGCGAGAGAGGAAAGGAGAGAAAATATGCTCGACTGGGAGTGTAGTCGTCTACAATTTGACGAAGCAAACGAACGCGTTTATTCTCCCGCCTCGCATATATTGTACACATCTTATGCGCCCAAACACGTTCAAAAGTTTTAGTGCGCTGTTCGTCGCGACTATTATCCGAGGCATGTAGCAGCGAGTTTTAGGCACCGCGTTAGATCGAACAAATAAGAAAAAAAAAAAACGCTAAACAAAAGCGAAAACAAAGGCAAAGAGGAAGTCAACGAGTGTATTGGCGCACAGTATAAAAGATAGTGGGCGCTTGAGAGGCAATAAAAAAAGTAGACTCTGTCACTTTGGGCCGCGTGAGTCTATATATTGAAAATATATGATTCCAAAAATAACGGGAGACGCTCTTGTAGCTAGTGTGCACAGGTCTTGCAAAGCTTATAATCAAATGTATATATTAATGTGTACGTACACACACACACACACACATATATAGTATATATATATATATATATAATTCTATACGCGACACTTGCCTTCGTGTTCCGAAAATAAAATAAGCGCGACGAAGACGGGCGCGCGAAATTGACCGCGGTCTAAAAAAAAACGAAAGAGAGATCTATAGAAGAATGGAAGGAAAAAAATGCGGAAAGCCACAAAAATTGTAGATCGCCAACGAGTCAACTCGAGTTTGCGAGTGTGGTCGTGGGGTAACCTGGGCATACAGTTATTATCGCGTTAAAGCTAAAATAGTTATTACCGATTCCCGGGTAAAACAATTTTTCGTGTGACGACGATAAGAAAGAGTAAAACCGTTTAAGACAGAGCGAGTATACGTTGTTCTCGGTTCGGCTGTACGTAAGCGACTCTTTGAATATTCTCGGGTCGTGGTGCATGCTGTGCTGACGTTGTCTGACGCAGAACGGCCCCGACAACGACTCGCGTGCTGCTTTCTACTGGGGCCTCCAACCTGTCGCCAGTTCGCACTCGTCCGTATCCATTCCTACTGTACACAGTCCCCTTACACTGGCTACCCAACCCATATAAGATAAAAGTGTCATGAGAGTTGACCCTGGCCGTGAGCGCTGTGTTACTCATTGGGCGCCGATTGTTTCATTGCAATCTTTTAAATCCATGGAAAAAAATCGTAAAAATTTGATATTTAAAATTATTTTTTCGCCTGTTTTTTTTTCGATACATTAATCCAAAGAGTTTCTAAAATTTTTAAAATTCTTATATACACATCAAGATGGAAAGTTTGACTCTGACGCGTAAATCTGCTGTCCAGTTTCTGACGGGCTGCTAGTCTCGTATTCGAAATTGAGCTGGTTTATTATGCCCGTTTGAAAATTGTTATAGACAAGAGAGCTTCGTTTCGTCGGAATTATACCGACAGAGTATACATACAGGGATTATAACACCTATATACACGAGTTGACAGTATCGACGAGACAGAGCGCTCTAGTATTATCACGAGAGCGGTTATCCGGAGAGATGTTTTCTGGCAGGCCTGTATAATTTCGAAGAGATGTTAAGTGGCGGACTTATTTTTCGGTAGAGATGTTAAAGGAGGCATGCATTTCGGTAGAGATGTTACGTAGTAGTGCTGTTTGCCGTCTATAGTTTTTGGTAGACTTGTTACGCCGTAGGCTTGTTTTTCAGTAGGCTTGCTCCCGGAGAGCTGTTTTCTGGTATATAGAGTTAATTTTTCGGAGAGTTTTGTCCGGTAGACATGTAAATGTGCTCAATCGGACAATCCCCCAGAATCATCCCCATCACTGTTTTTCGATCATGTTCCACTCTGCCATTTATCAATGCAAAATATTTAAAAAAAAATATCAATATCGATTTTCGCTGGGATTGAGTGTTTTAGTCCGAGAACCACCCAGTATATGTGTACAGTACGCTTTTGTAATCATCGCCCACCATGCTAAGCGTTTGTTCTAGAAATGAATAATAAACACAATACGTAATACGCGGATATATACAGTTTGAGGATATGGTTTGTTAATAAAAATCAGTCAAGTCTAAATTTCATCAGTATATAACCGATTGGATTTGTTGCATTATTCGTTGGTGGAGAGAGAGAGAGAGAGAGAGAGAGAGAGAGAGAGAGAGAGAGAGAGAGAGAGAGAGAAAGAGAGAGAACGGATCGACGATAGGCGAGGACATGATGGCGTGGCGGTGAAAGGCACGGATACCAACGTTTTGCTTCCAAGACAGCCTAACCGTCAGAGACTCCCAAACATTCATTGACTTGCTGAATGTTACGCCTGTGAAACATCCGCGCAAACTCATTCGAGTGTTCTTTTATTGTCTTTTTTTCATACTTTTGTAGTTTATTCGTTGTAATCGAACATTGCGAGTGCTTTTGTGAGAAATCGGTGAGTGTATATAGGTGCAAACGTGTGCTCATCTTCCACGACACATCTTCTGTATCAGGAATCGCGGTTCTCGAAGTCACACTCGATCTTTCGAACGGTCATTGACGTGGGTGTCCTTGAAAACTGAAAAAGAATAAAAGCAGACGCCGAGTCTTGTTCCTTTTTACACGAGCATGAGGCTCAATGCCAATTGGCATGAAGTTGTGAGGCCTTTCATTCAAGTTTGGGCCTTGCATTAAAGTTGAAAAATTTAAGGGTCATCGCGACTGACGATTTTCCCAAGTCGGCCTCCTCAACACATGGATGCCGATACGACTTTGTAGTCAATCGATGCAGTTAGGAACGTGACTGAGAAAATCGGAAATTAAGAAAACTTTTTGCGCTCAACGCGTCGTGCATACTTCGATGTTATGTCTCGTGTGAGAGAGATTCTCTCATGAGACGAGACACATATATAGTGAGAAGACCTCGGTCTCATTTGCCCGTGAAGTGACGCTCGGGTTCCGTGTACTTTTTTGTTTTAACTTTCAATTGCTCGCTTGAGTAATGGCAATCAAGATATTGACTACGGGAGAGAGCCGAAATGAGACAGCAAGCATGGAATCGAAAACTTGCACATCGATGACCGCCATTATTCCTCTAGTCACTGTGACCGATTGCTCAGATTCCGTTGCCGTTAACGATATCAATGAGGATTATTTTTACGGGACGAATCGCGATGATACGATAATGCGTTCGAGATCACCGGTTCATCTTCTCGTTCGTTGTGGGGCGATCAAAGATCGCAAGAGAGGAAGAGTGAGAAGCTGACTAAGGAGCACACTGCCGTCTAGACGAGCCCTGCCCATGCGGTAAGTCAGCGATAACATGATCGTTGTCAAGGATTTTTTTCACATTCGATCCTATGCGGATCATAACGAGAATCTTTTCCGCTTTTTGGCCTATAGCATATCGGTGGACCACATCGGTTGTTTCCCCAGCTTGGGACTCTCGAAAAATTACAATTTTCATTCGAAACTTTATTCCGTGTATGACGGGAGGTGTATGCCGGGGGTTTTGATCGTGTAAACGGTGCGGAAGGTGTATAGCTAATTAAATTATTATTAATAATTAAACCTATCGGGCTGTTAATAAATTAAAAAAAAAACTGATTTTTCAATGGAAATTTTTATTAACTGTATAGGCTAGTGATATCATAAACGAAAACGACTCCGAGTGAAAATATACTTTATTTTTAGTAATTAACCAATTAATATAAAAAAAAAAACTACCATAGATGATGCTGCACGGTGGTGCTTGCCAGCGTGTGCTGATAGCAACGCTAGCAAGTTACAGTACGTGCATTGGCGCTCAAATAATTCACGTTCTTGGTATAATCGTGACAACCCAACTGATAGCAAACTCACACAACAGTATGAAGGACGAATCACTCTTGTACTGGAATTCTGTAACACGTTATCGAGAATTATCGGTGTCGTTGAGCTATCGACAGCCAATTGCAACGCGACGATCCAGGGAAAAAGCGTAACTTCCGCATAGACTGTCGCTAGCTTAATAATATCGACGAATATCGTTAAGAGTTACAGAATCTCGGAATTAGAATGAGTCACTCTAAGATCTAGTTTCAATATGTGCCAAATCTCCCAGAAACCACAGTCAACCCGTTAACGCGATGACGAGCAGGCGGGTACATTACAAAGAGGTTCGAAGATTTTTTTTTAAATTCTACTACTAATTAATGATTGAATCGAAGAAATTAGTTTGAACTAACATAAGTACTAATTTATTCGAAAAATAGTAAGTTCATTGGTAATTAATTGAAAAAGAAATCAGAATTGCCCATTTCTGGTTATGCTTGGAACGTGATATACTTTTTAGTAGGTTTTAAGCAATTTGATAGATAAATGCAACTTTGCAGTTGAGTTCTAAAATTCAATTGAATGGGAAGATCTTTTCACACTGTTTTACCATTGATGCGTTTCATTGAATTGGGGATCAACACTAATTCAAATTTTGCAACTTCGTCAAGAGGTTAAATTTACCATCGGTTAATCCTTCGTGTACCATCTTTGGATCATTAATGGGACATTTTAGTGATAAAATTAATTTTTAGACTGAGTCTTTAAGAAAAGAATTCGGTTAAAAAATACAGTAGAAAGGTCTCCAGACATCATTTTAATTCATAATTGTGTAAGGTTTGAAAAAAAAAATTCTTCAAAAGTGGAGTTTGTTAAAATTGAACGATTTTTCCCCTGTTCTCTTGTGCTATACGAACTATATATTATGCGGTTTTTACTGCTCTATATTATAACGACACGCGTATCTCGGATTTTTGTTTATTAGATGTGTCGGTGAGAAGAGTATATTTCTCGTTACCGATGAAGTTGTAATCTCTCGCGAGAGAGAACGAGAGAAACAGCTCGAGTCATTAGTAGAAATCGCGGCAGCTCGGAGTGAATAACAAACGTGCGTCAGAGAATGTTCCCTGCTTTTGCGCTTTTGTATTAGTTTTCAGTAAGACTGCGGTATTCATTTTGGCACGTTATTTATGTATCTATATATATACATGAACACAAACGTACAATGATACGGATATATGGTATGGAAGAAGGCACGTGCCGTATAATGACTCATAGATGGAAATTTTGAGAGCGTGAAGCTACGAAAAAGGGTTACGAGATTTAATTTAAAACAAAAAAAATTAATCTGCGTCATTGAGATTTAAGGAGGTTCTGCTCGAACCTAAAAAAGTTACAGCGACTTGAAATTTTAACAGTATATTTGTAAAGGTGTACTTGGTGTGCCTGAAAAATTTCAACGAGATTCACCACCGACTTTCCGAGATAAAAATTCGTATAGATACTCTTGAAATGCCTCATCGCATTAACCGTTATGATGTGAAGAATCGTTCGATATCATATAGGTGCATAAAAAAGTATAGTGGCTGTTTAAAAATTTCAGGAAAGTACCAACTTATCTATTACAAATCCCTAAAAAAAAATGGACGCGGTTTACCACGCCTAGCGTAAATAATGGCAAATTAATAAAATGAAAACGTGTTATGTTTGCCGTAATAAATGCCGAACGCAACCTCTGCCCCGCGCGTCACTCGCGCCGCGCTATACGTTCCCCTTGCCGCACCCAAGTGCAGGAGCAGAACCTCAAACGACTCGACACAATTGTTGAATCTTTATGATTGAATAATGCCGCAACTTAAATTGATAAAACATTTTTTTTTTAAATCCATTATTGTTTTCGTTTTGTGAAACGAATAAGTCTCAAATTTACGATAAGCTTGTTCTTTTTTGAAAAATCTCTTTTCAATAAATTTACCGGAATCCATCGATTTTTATTTCATTATTTTCTAAAATTAATAAAGTCGTAAAATAGCATTTCGTAAGAAAAAAAAGAAAAAAAATGTCTATTCAAAGTGAGTGGCACTTTTAGCTCGTGTTACTTGTGTCCACGTCCTGACTACTCATTGGAATAGACAAATCGAGCTTTGAAATTCACGATGCTGAAATTATACAGCGAATTATCCAGGACTCGGCCAATTAAATTTGGAATTTACATGTACTATACACACAGTAAGGAGAAGCATTGACGTATCTCATGGCGCAGTTAGGACTAAAAACAGTTTTGTCCTTTTGCATAAAAGCGGCCTCTTGTTGTTCTCCCCGATTCATTGGACCACGCGGCAATGGCTAATGTCGTTTAATGAATACGAATCATGTATACGTATATATTGAAGAAGTTTTTGACGAGATATTATTGCTTCGAGCTTAATGGGAAAGCTCCTCGTGTCGTTGTTGAAAAAGTAGTAGACGTTCGCTTCGAGAGAGTCGAGGGACACACGGTTATTATACTTTACTGGCATAGTTCTCATTCTCATTTCTATAGGCATCCCTCTCGTTGTATTCATGCTCTCCAGACAAGATGACAAACTTCTGTCCCTGATATACAATACACCTAGCTGCATTATTATTAGCTGCATCGTATGAACGAAGCTTTTGTGCATCCCGGTTTATGCAACGCTAATATTTTTCTATCGGTCGCTTGGGCGGCGATTCAACCAGACGATTCTCATTAATTTTGCTTCCTCATGGCGACAGAGCTTTGCGTGTCGCGAAACAAAACAAAAAATGGGCGTTTTTAATTTCAATGTGTTAACGTAGTCGCCTTGCACTTTGGCACTGATTGGAAAATTATGTCAATTGGAAATATTTGCATCCTTAAATATACTGTTTTTTAAGACTGAAAAGTTTCAGATCGCGTTGTCGACGTTTTTTTCGCAAGAAACTTTGATTTTAAAATCGACGTTTTAGCATAGGATATACGAATAAAATCAGCTTACAACAATTAAAAAATGAAACTACCTAAAAAAATGATGGTAGGAACCATGAATTTATGGTTAAAAAAGACCTCAACTTCATTTTTTGAGTTGACAGAACAAGCTTCATACGTATAGTTACGGCAACTCGATAATGTAGTTTCAGCAACATTATTATTCGTTGTTTCAATTATTTTCTTTTGACTATAACCAATGAATCAGCGTTAAGAACTCGCATAGTCATAGTGCCGATATATTTTCATTGAAGTCAATGTTAAAAAAATAGTATCTATAAAATCGACTTCCTAGTTGGGATGACTATATACGCGATTGCGGTCCCCTTAACGATATTACATCACATTGTGTAACGTTGATTTATGCCGCGATGACGATATAAATGATATAACTACAGATACGTAGTTAAAATCGTCAAAGAGATAATCGAGATTTGGTTTGCGTGTGGTGTTTTTTTTACATTTTTTTGTATTTTTTGTGGCGCGAATTTTCGTTTCGCTGCTGCGACAATTAACTTAATCAGAATCCAGAGTTATGGTAACAATAAAGCGTTTAATTTTTTGTTATGGCTGCGATTGCCAAAGGCAATATATGGTGTACATCGAAAAGGTTGCCGCGCAATCAATTTACTTAGTCCCGGTAACAATAAAATTGTTGAAATTACTAAATAAATATTTTCCTGTACTATATTTTCATAGTGGTGGTTTTTTTAGTTGAGATAACTTAGTTGATATTAGTTGATAGAGATAATTTAGTTGAGATTCAGACTTTTTGTCAGTGTGGAGAAGTAATTCATTTAAGGGGGGATCACACTTTCTCGGTCGAAAATTTTAATAATCTTTATGGAACTGATAAATTAAAAAAAAAAGGATTTTTTGACTCTGTAATTTTTCTGACATATATTTTAAGTCTGAAAATGCAAGAAAAAATTTTTACAAAATTTGAAAAATGTTTTTTTATAGGGATTTTTTTTCAGCCTTATGGAAGCCATTTCGAAAATTTTTATCCGCACAGGCGTACACGATTGCAGCTCACTGAAACGTTGGAAAAAAATATCCCTAGAAAAAGTATGACTGTAGCCTCAGTATAGACTATATAGAATGAAAAAGATTGGTTAATTTTTCCCTCAATTTTAAACGTTTTTTCTACGAAAAAAAATGCTATTTTTGAGACCACCAGCTTTGGAGTTCCACCATTTTGTGAATTTTTCCTGAAACTAAATAATCGTATTCTACACTGGCACCATAGTCATACTTTTTCTAAGGGTATATAATTTTTCAGACGTTTCACGCTAGCGGATCAAAATTTTCAAAATGGCTTCCATGAGGCTGCAAAAAACCCCTATAAAAAATCATTAAAAAAATTATGTAACCATTTTTTCTTGTATTTGAAAACTTAAAATATACGCCAGAAAAACTACAGACTCAAAAAGTGTTTTTTTTTTTGATAATTTATCAGTTCCATAAAAATTATTAAAATTTTCGACCGAGAAAGTCTAATGTCTCCTTAATGATCAATTTGTTCACAAAATTATGAGCTTTTGATAGATTACATAAAAAAGTAGGTTCGCGGGATATTCGGCGAAGAAATTTCGATTTAATGATCAGTGCAATTCAGTCAGTTTATCGATCAGCTGACAGCCCTCTGCTGTGAATGTTGCAGTAATTCATGAGAATGTTAAGTATTCATCAATATTCGCCCCTATTATTTCCGCATGTAATGAAATTATATTAATTATTAAAATCAATCGAGAGTCATGGAATCATACAATGTATTTATTATAAAACTTCCAACAGTTTTGAGATTAGACAAGGTGAAATGATTCAACGGACTGGCCAATTGGATAACGGAAAGTCGAATTTACTTAAAAAAATATAAATCGATTGTAGTGCTAAAATATATCTCCACAGTTATTATGAATTCTGACAACTACTTTCACGTGTTATCGGAATTCATAGCCAAAAATCCAACAATTATAATAATAGTCGCGGTGAAAAAATCGAAAGAATGGTAAAAAAAAATGCGAATAAATAATTTAACCCATCACTGTGTATCCATCTTTATGAAAATTCGCTGGTTCAGTTGAAGAGAAATGCTTCATACGAGCGAATTTATTTTCAATATTTCTCGTTCAATTCGCCATCGTCATGATCACGCTTTCATCTCCGGTTTTGTAGAAAAGCTATCTCAAGTCTCATCGACGCAGGGATCCCTCTTCCATCGTTTTGGTAATGTCCGATCAATTTTCGTTGCTATATATATACATATATATATGTTACTCGATCGCGCACCTTTTTGTGGGGCATATAACACATTTGTAGGCATATAACGCGCGTCACCGCAGATTTCCGCTCGCCGGAAGTCATCCAGCGTGTACAACGGAACATGGACCTCGCTGTTTTTCGCGTCCAATTGGAGCGACAATGATTTCTGTATAGCTCACTTTTTTCATTGCCTCCGTTGACGCTTTTTATAAAATACCGCGCGTAATAATTATTTCAAGGTTCGTCCGCTTTTATTTCAAGTTGTTTTTTTTTTTAATTAAAAGACAAATTCTCCGCGACGTTTACAGTCATAATATTTTATTGATTCATAAATTTTGTTGAATCGAATGGTTTTTTTTTCTCCGCTTTACGACAAAATAATGATTAGTAATTATTAAATAATAATTAATATTTTTCTCAACTGGTTGAAAATAATTTAGAATAAAAGTTTTTTTACAAAGACTATCGATATATCTCCGGAAAAGCATCATCAAAACTTAAAAAAAAAAAAAAAATCCGTGGGGTGATAGATACGCGGAGATGTGGAATGTTAGAGAGAAAAAAAAACATCCCTTTATGCGTGAAATTTCGACGTCTCGCTGTCTCGTAGTGCGAGAGTATAGAGAGACGAAATGAGCTCGAGAGAAGCCAGTCCTGGTGGCGTTAGTAAAATTGGCTTTTTCACATTTCAAATATGCGATCACGTGCCTCGAGACTGGGCGAGAAAGAAAAAAAAAAAAAAAGTAATCGCATTAAAGGGCATTAAAGCAAAATAGCATTGAGCATTTGGCTTCCGAAGCCATACGTTGTTCAGCCTACGCGGCTAACCGTCTCAAGTCAATCAGTCGCGTGAAATTTTCAGCGCCGAATGGCCCAACAGTCACCAGGAATAAACGTGTGGTTGTAGTAGGAAAAAAAAGAAGAAAAAAAAAAAAAAACTAAGATATTAACGTTTTTTTCATTTTTGTGAAATTAGTTTGTCCGGAGTATCGTGATAATTAAAAACGTTTATCGTGTTCTTTTGACACGTTCGATTAACGCGTAACTTTTTTGTTATTTTTTTTTTCTTTACAAAATGGCCGACGATGAAACGGCGCAGGAATCAGACAGAGTAGTGGAGGAAGATACCGGAGACGAGGGGTAAGGAACGAGAAATGGTTTTTTTTTTTTCATATGAAAGCATAGTTTTGGCGCTTCAATGACGTAGTCATTGGTAGTAGAGACATTTATTGTTATTATTAATGTTGTTATTGTAATTAAAGTGTCGTGTCAGATATTTTGTTATTGCCCAAGTTAATATTTTGATACAATGCACATAATATATAGATACACAGATGTAAACATAACGAAGTGGAAGAAAAAAAAATTGAATGGCTTTCAATTTCCAAAGAGTAATACGCCCACAAGCGTTGAGACTACATAATGTCAGAGTATACATATATACAATTGCTATTGTATTTTACTCTGCGTGAAACTGTTAATTGCCACGGCCGTAGCGACAAATAATTGCGCGAGGACAAAGCAAAAGACTGCAGGTTAAAATACGATTTTTTTCTTTTCATCAATTACAGACACGATACGGTGTAAATATCAATGAATAAATGAAAAAAAAAACGTGACTTAAAAAGATAAAAAAATTCATCAACTTTACGATGGGATAGACGTAGTTTTTTTTTTGTGTTTGTGAGGATGGCTCGAGTCTCGTTTGAAATGGCGAAGGCAAAAGACCAAGGTCAGTGGCGAGAAATTGACAAGATAATCGTAGTTGGTTCAAGACACTTGAAGTGGTAGCATCGGAAACGTGTAGCGATAAAACGTGTAGGGCTAACCACCTGGAGAGTAAGCACAAATATTAGTATCGATAGAGCGTAGAGCACAAGCGTGTAGCGCTGGAGAATAAGCATGTGCATGTATAATCTAAACAGTGTGCGAAATAAACGTGTAGCGGTAACTGCAATGTCTGGAAAGTAAGCGCAAGTTGTGTCGAAAGAGTGTAGAAAAAGAGTGTAGGGCTAATCACGTGGATAGCAAGCACGTGTACCATTGAACGAGTGTGGAGAATAAACGTGTAAGGCTAAATATCTGGAGAGTAAGCACAAGTAGTATACACCGAAAGTGTGCACGGAGAGAAAAGTCCTAGAAAAATTACCGTGCTTGCCACTGTAAAGTGGGGGCAAACTACATGTTTGGGAAATTTTTTTCATTTTTCGTATAAAATGTCCCAAACATGTAATTTGCCCCCACTTTACAGTGGCAAGCACAGTAATTTTTCTAGGACTTTTCTCTCCGTGTGTAAAAAATAAACGTGTTAATTGCCTGGAGACCAAGAACGTGTAGTATCGAATGAGCGTGGAAAATAAACGTGTAGGGGTAACCGCCTGGAGGCTAAGCAGGTGTAATATCGTATGATCGTAGAAAATAAATGTGTAGGGCTTGACGCCTGTAGAGTAAGCGCGTGTAGGATCGAACGAGTGTAGAAAATAAAGGCGAAGGGCTTGTTGCCTGGCGAGAAAGCACTTGCAGTATCAAATGAGCTTAGAAAATAGACGTGTAGGGGCAACTGTCTGGAGGCCAAGAACGTGTAGTATCGAACGAATATAGAAAATAGACGTGTAGGGGCAACTGTCTGGAGGCCAAGAACGTGTAGTATCGAACGAATATAGAAAATGAACGTGTAGCATAAAAACATGCCGAAACTTCGTGCCTTGGTGTGATATCACGAATGTTTTGCTCCCTCATCGAGGAAGCCTTGTTTTCGTGAAAAAAAAACTGCGAGTTTTTCATGTCAATCTGTTCAGAATGTGCCAAAACATCGAGAAAACCCATTTAGAAAAAATGGTAGCATGTGTGTGTGCGTGTGTGTGTGTGTGAAGATAGGCCTTCGAAAAATTAAATTTGCAATATCTCTTGAACTGTTTGAGTCACCGCGCTGAAACTTTTTACACTTTTGAAAAATTGAACCTCTCTTGCTTGCTGAAATTTGCAAAGAAAAATATAACGGGTGTCTGGTTTGAGATGATTTTGATTTTTTTAAATAATTTCTGTAAACACTCCAACTTCGATAAATTTAAGGATATTTGCCTAAAACTTTTTATACAAATAGGCCAGGAGACAATCACGTTTCGTATTTAGCTTGGCAAGAATCGGTTGAGAGGTTAAGATTTTAGAAAATTTTGAAATTCTCGAAAAATATCTGTGATTGCTCCAACTTTTGTAAATTTGAGATTATTGAGCCAAAACTTTTTTCATACGAATATACGATATAGGACAGGGATATTCCATATCAAATTTGACGAGAATTGCCACTTGAGGCGTTCAGATATCATGAAATTTTAAAATTTTCGAAAAATATCTGTGATCGCTCCAACTGTCACAAATTTGAGACCATCAAGCCAAAAAAATTTATACAAATACGCTATATGGGATAGGGAATATTAAATTTCGCAAGAACAAATCGAATTTATAAAACAAGCGTGCAAATTGGAAACTCGCACATTTTTCTCCTCATTGAAAAGCTTTTTCTCTGTGAGGAACCCAATATATACGAAAGTCATCTCCACAATTATGAAACTACGAAAACCATCTCCTCGCATAGAGGTATAACTCTGTGACGAGAAAGCAATGTGCAAGTTTCCAATTTGCACGCTTTTTTTTCTTTCCCTGGCGAATGAAACGTTGTCGAAACTCCGTTGCGCAGAGCAAATAAATTTTGCTATCTCGCAAAAGTCTTTACGATTGATGCCCGCAATTCGAGAGAGGAAAATTAGCGGTGTTACACACTATTGCCATATTTCACACATTGTGGCCTCTCCCTTTCCTCGCACAAACGTCAGAAACACATGAGAGACGTCTATACCTACGTAAAAAATAAAATAAAACCGGTTCATTTTATCCCCTGCGCAATCATCGTGTTTCACGCGTCTCCTCTTACACTCATCTCGTTTTCCTCATCTCATTATCTTAACCTTCTCTCGTTCACAGACACACGTTTTTGTCCCTCATTTTCTCCTCTCCGTCTTATACACCGATCAGCAGGTATTATATACACCATCGCGACTCTTGCATTATCTATACGCGAGTCTCTCGCGTACCTTGTTACAAATCGTTACGGCTCTAGGCTTGTATAGCGATCCCACTGGAGAATAAAGCCCCAGTCTTGCTCGGATCTTCATCGGTTGAGAGAAACGGAAAATCGGCACTGTCTTACGATCCGAGAGCGAAATCCTTTTACTCTTCTTGCTATTCGATGGTGCAAAAATAAAAAAAATCACATATATATATCGATTCATGTCCTCTTCATTTTCCGTTTCAACCGATGTATTATTCATACAGTTCGTGCTGTGGGTATGACGAAAAAAAAGTTCTATTGTGCTCGAGCGATTTTTTTTTTTATCGACGAAAAAGCGTTTCCGTGTCGAGCTGGCACACAATTGATCTCTACACATATACACATACACACACACACACACACACACCCACACACACATCTATATAAAAAAATATATAAATATATATATAAATATATATATATATTCACTAACGTTTTATTATTCGTTTATCCGATGAATAATTTTAATATCACGTTTATACTCGTTGTGATGAATATACACGCGATCTTACTACACGTTTATTCGACCACAGCGGTTTTCATATGCATCGAATGAGCATATATGTTTGATGTGGAAAAAGAATTGGCGAAAAATATCGACGAGACGAGAGCCTGAAAAACTGGTGAAATAAAAAAATAGGAATAAAAAATATACGAAGAAAAAATTTAAAATGATAATCGAGTGCGCGCCCTGGTTAAAGTGTATTAAACAATATCAACGAAAACGTACGTACGTAGCGACAGTGAATGCTGGAAATTCGTGCGATCTCGAACCGGTTTATCGATCTATCGAAATATCATGTGGCCTTCAGCTCGAGCCCACGTGAGTTTTTACGAAATCATTAATGATTATCCGTTTCGTTGAAAAAAAAAAAAAAACAAGCCATACCACCGTCTCTATGCATAAATATAGGTGAAGGAGAGACCGGGGACAGGTATAATAAAATACCAATCTTTTCGACATGGGGGCAAAGTATATTCGATTACAAAAATTCTCTTCGTTGAAACAGCTAATCGTATAGTCGAATTTTCGGTCTCATTGTCTTGATTCACGAACAATTTTTAAAAAAAATTTTTTACGAAAAAAAGAGGATCTGTTACTTTAGACCCCGATTTCTGCTGTCCATATGTACAATTTACGTATGCAGATAAATGTGTATGTATATAGCTCCTGTACACTTAAATAGGCGTCTCTCAGCCTTGGTCCGAACGTTCCGTCATTAAACGGTCATTATTTCTTTACCTGTTACGCATATCTGTTCGACGAAGAATGAAATATATATATATGTATGCTTGAAACATATTTCTGATTCGATGGAAAAAAATTTTTGACCAAAAATAATATGTGCCCCCTGGCTTGGCGACTTTCCGAGTGTACTCTTGAGATACACGATCGATCTGTCGCCCAAAATACCAAATCTTACGTTTCACGAAATGAATTATGGATTTTCCTCCATCTGCTGATAATTTTAGAGTTGAGAATAATGGAAAATTTTAAAAACTACTTGGTCATACAGAGAGAGAGAGAGAGAGAGAGAGAGAGAGAGAGAGAGAGAGAGAGAGAGAGAGAGAGAGAGAGAGAAATTTGTGAATACGTTTCTTTGTGGGATTTTGTTGATTTTTTCTCAGTTATGAATTCGTGACTTACGTTTGACAAAAATATTGTAGCAACAAAGACATACATTTATCTCCTTATTGAGACAAAAAATACTACAGGTTTTTTATTCTATATGTAAGTCCAGGCTATAGAAATTTTTTTTGACACTTGTCAAAGTTATTAAAAATAAGAATTTTTGTTTTCATCAACCGGAGTCATTAGCGTTGCGAGTGTCGCATAAAAATAATAAATTATTGAGAATCGAATTTTTCAATACTTGTCTCTAATAATAGAGAAAAAGCATTGTGAATGAGAGAGGTCAGCATGGCGAAGTAAAATTCTCATTGAAGTAAAAGAGCCAAGTATAGAAAATCGAGAGAACGAATATACGAAGTGATGGCTATCGCTGTATCCGTCTTATTCTATTTGGCCAGCGATAAATTTTGCAGAATCCAATTTGGCTGTAATTCGGTGACATGGCATATTTCACACGAGTCAAAAACCCAATTTTTCGTAGAGGGATTTTGTTTTGTTTGTTTTCTTTTTTTTCTGAAGCATCCACAAATAAGAGCCTTCAATTAAACGAGATTTAAGAAGATTTTTCATTTGGTGATTTTTATTTGCAGTCACTTTTAATAAATTTAATGAATTCGAAGAACAGACAAGAGTGAGAATATTTTTCGAGTGCGCTTTCCAATGGAATCCATTTTGCGATCCTTCGCAGGGATCGTGAGATTATACGTACGAGTCGAATATTTTAATAATTTTTCTTTCATCGTCAAGGAGACCAATTTATAGATTTATCTTCCACGCGATATCCTCAGAGTTCACGGAAATGATATTCTAATTTTCTAATGAATTCTGTCATGGGGAGTGTAGGGCTTTTTTTTACGAGTTGACAATTTCTATTTTACATGTCCTCTTTACACGAACCTGGAATGTCTTGTATACATATGGACATTGAGTGCAAACAAGAAAAACGTGACCCAGACCACTTTGCTCATTAAATCATGAGAGTTACGCCCTTTTGTTTGCTAGCCGTTGATACATAGATAAAAGGAGAGAGAGAGAGAGAGAGAGAGAGAGAGAGAGAGAGAGAGAGAGAGAGAGAGAGAGAGAGAGAGAGAGAGAGAGAGAGAGAGAGAGAGAGAGAGATAGGGCAAAGAATGTGTGGACAAAGTTCCAATATCGGTTCCTCTTATCGGTTCCTCAATTCCGAGCAGGGATCTCTTTTCGCTCTGATATGCCACGTTGGGTCACACTGCGAGATGCGATGCCAAAAAACCAGATTTTCTTTTTACGTGCAGCTCCTCTTAGTTCTCCCTTTTCCTTCTGCTAAATGTGTCAGCCCTACTGGTATCTATTTCAGTACATTCACAGCTCTATCGGTCGAAATTTTACCGGAAAATAACTCGTACCGTAAAACAGACCTCCGCGAACAACTCTACCATAAATGCAAGTCTCCGCGAACAACTCTACTCAAACAGCTCTCCCGAAAGAGAGCTCTATCGTATGTTCGATGTACAATATCCCGGTGGGCGTATTTTCCATGCTAACGGTTACGACTATTATACCGAAAAACAACTCTAGAATAGACGTAACGGTTTTTTCATCAACTCTCGTCATGTTTTATCGGCCACCTCTTTCATCGTTCGATCTTCAGGCATGACTATACGGGAAAGTAACGCGTTCGGAGTACGACTCTCCCGAATGACAACTCGACCAGACAACGACATGCACTTCTCATTCGATGAAATGTTGCATTTATGGTTTGATATTACTCTTTCTTCTTCCAACGGTGCAATATAGATTGTAAAATTTAAGTCAGAATAAATACATGCATGCATACATACTTTCAATTGTACAACATCGAAGAGCCACAAAACTGACAAATTTATGATCTATCGCGCGAACAACTCAACACAATTACGATGAAATGATTCCAATACATCGCGTCTGTATAAACGAAGAACACGATGAAAAACGTCCGGGCTTCGAGACAACCAAAATCCGATATTCATCATACATCGGAGGAAAATCGATATTCCACAGAATCGTAAACAATTTTTTTTTTTTGTAATGTATAAAATACATATTCACGTTTCGATTTCGCGTAGGAAATTTAACTTTTTTTTTTACAATCACTTTTATTTCGTCGATATAACTGTATTTTGTGAATAAAGCCGTTAAAAAAGCATATGTACCTCCATAGAGTTGTTATTGGGTAGAGTTGTAGCTGGGTAGAGATGTTCCTCAAAGCCTTGTTCCAGCGGGAATTTTACCGGATACAGATGCCAGTGTCTACTCGGGTTTGGTAGAATTTTTTCATGGTACAGTTGTCACCGGGTAGTGAAGTTTCGGGTATGTAGAGTTGCAAATGTACCGGGAAAATTATTACTAGCCCTGAGATCGTGAGCTTTGATCTATCGAAGTTACATAAAAAAATAAGCATTTATTTTTATTTTTATTTTTTTTTTTAGAAAGAGCAAGTTTACAAATTTGACTGCAATGATGGTGCTCCTGGAACATTGAGTACACATCGTCCCCACTACTCGTGATATCGCCCCATAAAAAAAAAAAAATATAAAAAAAAAATTGAAAGCAGGACAAGGTTGGCACGAATTCGGCAAATATTCAAATGCTTGGCTGCGTGTTTCGTACGCCGAAAGGTCGTGCTCGACTTTTATGTCTGTACACGACACACCTTTTTAATATTCATATATCTAGTTTTGTAGAATTTTTCGTTCTTTATGCCTCATTCTTTTTTACGAAATCTTTTTTCTTTTATTGTCTCTGGAGTGTTACGGGTTTTTTTTTTCAATCTCTCTCTCTCTCTCTCTCTCTCTATTTCGCTCTTTTTTTCTTTGCTCATTTCGTACGATGATGCACTCTCGGGAGATTGCATTATGCGTCCCGCATATTCGACGATGACAAACGAAACATTTTACGAAAAAATCGTTCGAAAGAATTTACAAAAAAATGATTTATTTCTTTCTCGAACAAATTAATTGCGGTGTGTTTTACTAGAAATTTGAATAAATAAATATTCATTCATTTGTCAAAATAAGTTCGTCTTTGGCTTGCTTGGAGAAAAATTTTTCTCGTTTTTTTGTTAAATTTCGAAAAACATTTATTTATTATTTATGTATTTTTTTTTGTTTTTGTAAAATAAGTTCTTCTGCCTAGAATCTTGAAAAATAACATTACTGCGCAATAATATCAGTCGCACGATAACGAGAGAGTCATGATAAGCAATTTTTTTTGGCTCAATATGGATGCATGAATGATCGGCTGATTGGCATAATCGTTGAAAAAATATAGCTCAGTATGCATGTGCATCATTTTGTTAGCATTAACATTATAATAGCAGAATCGAATCGAATTGTCATAATTAATGCGTCGACACGTTCCACGGTAGATGCGCTTTTTATCATTCAATTGTAAACATTTTTTTTTAATTCATCGAGCACGCAATCATAGTTTTTTATTGTAACAATTCACGCATCGACGATTATATATTATATTTTTTGCACGTTTACGGATATCGTAATAGCAGCCTGAATAAAGAATAAATATATGCGAATTGTATATGATTTTTTTGCCTGATTATACGTTGACGTATATAAAATGTATTTTTTTTTTACGTCAAAAATAAAATTTCCCCATGGAGGAAGATAAAATCGTAATCCGACAAAAACTAAACTATAAAAGATCTGCATGTTTGTATGTAACGTAACGTAAAATCAATGTTTTCAATATTAGCGAGGAAATATTGGCGGAAAACGATGGTCCAACTTTTTTAAATTTGTCAAAAATAAAAAAATCCAGGCAGCTGGATGAACTAAGCGCCATTTTAAAGCTAAAATGGTTGCGAATAGAATAAGCACTGACCGGACTTTCAACTTCTCTGGGAAGAAGAGTTACAGCGATTTTAGTGAATCCATAAAATTTCGGGAAATGAAAAAATGTTCAATTTTCGTTTTCTCTTTTCGTTTTCATAACGAATTCTTGGGATTTCGGGAAAATCACATTTTCGAATGTAATATTTTCGAAAAGTTATTTCGCTGAATCGTTGTTCAAACGGAAGTCACATCCACGAAAGTCATTTTTGCGAATCGTTTTTTTTTTTTCACCGAACGTCATTTTTTCAAAATGCTATTTTGGCGAATGTCATTTTGCCGAAATTTCATTTTGCCAAAAATCATTTTTCCGAAATTATATTCCAGCGTAAGTCATTTTTTGAAACATAAATTTTTAACTTCAATTTAAATTAAAATTAAAAAAAAATGTCAATTATTTCGATTTATTATTTAAATATAAATTATAAATAAATTTGCATTTCTATTCTAACGGAAGCTCAAATATGGAAAGTGTATTTTTTTTGCGCAAGATTTATTTACATTATTTTTATTATTATTTATCCATTTATATTTGTTTATTGATCCATTTCCAGTAATTTTATTTTATTCGATGTGATCAATTCAACCAGTTACATGAATTACACTGTTTAAAAAAAATCACAATTATCTCAAGGATCTTGTATTCAGTATCCTCGAGATTTTTTTTTACGATTGTTCGTCATCGTTATAGCGACCTCATCGATCTTAGTCGGTGGGATAACGTTATGAATTTTTTTTTTTCGGCAAACTGACGTTTCGGCAGAATGACATTCGTCAAAATGACATTTTGAAGACGTCCGTTCGAACAAAAATTGGACGAAATAACATATTTCGAAAATAATCCATTCGAAAATGTGATTTTCGGCAAAACAACGATTCGTTGCAATAAAGTACAGTAAAAATTACGTTCGCGAATGTAACTTTCGGCGAAATAACGATTCGGCATATTGAACATTTGTCAAAATGATGTGGCCCGGAAATCTTCAATGTACACGAGCGAAAAATATTCTCCTTTCTCACTGTATCCTCATTCCCATCGTGTATTTTTTATTTTTTAAAAATTTTTTCAAATTAATGCGTGGTCATTGTGTTTGTCAAAATTTTTTTTCCTTCGGCATTTTTATCACATCCCCGAAGATTGATGACGATGAGATTGGACAATTTGTTACTTTTTTGACACGATAAAAATCCATCGTCAAAATTAACATTCCACAAGTTAATTAAAAATTTTATAATCGACAAGATCGTTTAAAATGTCTTCTCGTCATCAATCTGTTGTTTTTTTTTTTTTTTTTTTTTTTTTCATTCTTATGAAAATTCTCATTAATTTTCCTGTAGTTTGTCAAAAAAATGAAAAAAAGAAAATAGAAATAGACGAGCCTACCATACCGCTTTCTCTCGTGTGCATTGTAGGTTGCTCGGATTATCACCGGGGCTAGGACATCGAGTGCATTTCTCGGAGGGAACGAATTTGCGATGCCGCGAAGATCCGAAACCCGAGGAATCGGAAGAAAGGTTGGCAATCGCGCATTCGTTGATTAAATGACGGAGTTATAGTATGGGAATGAAAAACAAAATAAAAAAGATACGAGTGCATTGGTACATCGTATTTGGTATGAAACGAGATGTGATTTTTATTTTTATTATTTTAATGAGCATCAAAAAAAAAAAAAATGCCTTTTCTCACGTATAAAGGGCCAAATTTTTTCGAAAAAATTTAAAAACTTCTGATTTTCTATGCAGCCCACCGTTTAAAATTTTTTTTCTATTTTTATGCCTCGACGGATATGAATTTACAATGAATTTCGAACGCATTCGAATCTACCCCCGAAATTTCGTAGCTGTGAATGAAGAACAGTGAATTATTTTCCCTTCGTTCATGTACTATTTCCTTATCGGTTCATTTATATGCTAAATGCTTGCACCAAATTTTCATACAAATTACTGCGGGCTCTATATTTACCATTTTAAATAATATTGAATACGTAAAACCCGGATGGAAATCAATCGTTTTATATATACGTACATGGCATCAACGGATGCTCCATTACAGCTAACCAATAAGCAAATAAATGAAATGAATTCTATTCGTAATTGTAACCGACAGTTTGATTGAACGAACATTCATAAACACCCAATCAAATTATTCCATGATTTTATAATTAGCCGCTCGCAATTAATTGATTATAATCAAACGATGCATGTACACTAGGACCTCGATTTAATGGCCCTCGATTCAATAGACAGTCCCCGCTATGTCGCATTTATCGATCGGTTTTTCGCGTGGTGGGAGATGGCGGGGGATGCTTAAAGTCTCCCCAATCAGGGCCCGTAGCACGGAGTGCTGATGCGCAGATACAGCATGGGCGGGCATACGCTACCTCGATTTAACATTGTGCGACGCGGAGCCGGTCCCGCCACTGGCCGTTAAATCAAGGTCCTAGTGTATCTATGAATTGATACACAATTGGAATGAAAAATATTTAAAATAAATGAACGATAATTAATCCCAATGACTCATGATTATATTTTAAAAATGTGTTATATTTTTTTTTACAATCATTTATAGATGAGTAATCGATCATAAAAATTATTAGTCTTATTATTCTTCAAATTGTCTACTTATGAAAAATAATAATAATCCAGTAGCCATTGTTTTTTAAGAAGAAAATTCGTTACACCGAGACCCCTTGCTATAACAGGAATATTGAATTCAATAAAAACGAAGGGGAAAGAAAAAATAACCGAAGAGGAAATTTTGTATGAGGAACTTTTGTATGGGTGGAATAAAGTATAGATGTTTTAATAAAGGGAATGGTTGGTGCCTCAAGGGGCCAATGAATATATAATAAGTTTTTTCTTCTCTATGTAACTGTCATCTGTATGTTACATTTATGAATACCTGTAGCTACTAATTGGGGAGCTCGATTAGGCTCTATTTTTACAACTCGTCTCTTTTTACACCTCCTCGTTTAGTGCCCAGAGTATGTAGATAGAGGGTTGGTTAAAAGAAATTCACGTATAATTTGGAAAATAAAATTTTTAGTGCTGCTTTTGCTTCGATATGAGGAATCAAGCTTTTATTTTCACAACACATGAGACCTTTGCTATTTTTTAAAAAGTAATATTGGATAATCAATATTACAGTTTTCCTCGAATTTTGAGTTTGGATTTCGTTCAATTATGTATATCTATTTTTTTTTACTTTTCATCGATTCACATTTTTCAAGAAATAGGAACGTTTAACTTATTTAAAAATCATTTTTTGATCGCTATTTCAGATTTTTTTTAATACCAAAAAATTATGTATAATTTTTTTTATATTATACTAATTATGTATAATTTTTTTTATATTAATTTTTTTTATATTACATTGATCGAAGTAAACGACATATTATTTCTCTGGTATAATTTCTCAATAAAATAAAAATGTGTCATCGTCGCCGAGTCCAAGATCGAGGAAATTAATTTTTCGGGATTCTCGAAGCTTCAGGAATTTTTTCGGTGATTTATGAGTCTCAACAGAATTCTCCAAGCGTTTTCGCAAGTTTTTCATTCTTCCAGGATTCTCCGGGATTTTCAGGTTTTCCAGGAGAATGGAAATAAAAACTCTGGAAATGCTAGGGTTCAAATCTCAATTCAGAGACGGCAGATCTCTCGTTAAACTTGCACCCTTCACGTTTACGTATACATGTACATCGGTGTATATGAAATTCCAGGTCAAATCGACAGTTTCGTGATTTTCTCTCTCCCTGTAATTTAAATTAAAATTTTCCAATTAAACGTTTTTAATTAAATTTTCGATATCCAATAGAATATTTTTTGATTTTTTTTTCTTCAATTTTTAAACAATTACCAACCCCTTGTATCGGGTAGATTTTTTGTTTCTGAAAAAATCTTTCGTGAATTGAAGCTGATAAAAGAAAAATATAAAAATAAAACTGCTGCCTCCTGAGCTTGCAAGGATACAATAACGAATAAAATTGCGAACGAAATCCCGGTGTGTCAGGATCACGGGGACTTTGCGATTTCGTGTGGAATGACTCATATATGCAATATACGTACGAGAGTGAATAACAGCGTGTACGACGTTCCCAGCATAACGGTTTTATTAGCTTCGGGCTTCATGCATATTACATGTATGGAAGGGACGCGGTTGTAAAAGTACGCACCGGTACCCAAATCTCATCAACAAGAGCGCGTACGCTGGATTGCCAACCCCTTCTCTCCCTTGGCATACATTACATATATACGCGGCAGTCTACTACGAATGAATCAACATCTGACCTAAATTAATTATTTATTTATATTAAATAATATTTCTGGCAAAAATTTACATTTTTTTTTCATCCATTTTTTTTTATTTCACGAGAAATGTTTTTGTTGGTAATTAAATTTCTCGAGTATCAATATTTACGAAAAAAAAAACAAACGAAAAAATTAATCTCGGGTAATCTCGACGAATATACAAAACCCCCGATAGCAATATGTGTACCTGTAAGCGAGACGTAATGAGCTCGTGAGCATTGCTCGAAGCACCCGATATATTTTAAACACAGACGTACAAACACACAGATACCAATACATACATACATCCCTAGGGTTGAAAAAAAGCAATATGACCTATGTTTGCAGTGCGCTGACACCGCAGGGGATGACGATGGGTGGTGTATCGCACGTAGGCAGAAAAATAGATTCGAAAAATCTCCATACGAATTATGCAAGTTAGCATATGTGTGAGTGTGTGGGTGAGTGTGTGTATCACCGACCTAGCTTTAGTTTACATAAATATACGTCTATTTCCCTCGTTATATAATATACATAGATTGCTCATAAAAGGGCGTAATTCACCTCACTTTACTTCGTCCGAATATGTCCTGGATTACAGCTTTATACTTGTTGGCAGTGACAAGTTTAAATATATATAAATATATATATTGACTGTTGAATCACTCTCGCCTACAATTCAATTCCTTTGCCTTCCTCATACAGGAGCCGTTTTTTTCCCGCGATAAGCAAAAAAAAAATTGAGTTCTAAACACCGTTCTAAAATTGTTCGAAAAACATCGAAAAAAAACATATTCAAAACACGAGAATTTTAGAAATTTTAAATTTGGAAAAATAAATAAATAAATTGAAACAACCTTGATTGAAAAATTATTGGAGCTGTCGAGATGAAATTGTTATTGGAGCAGACATTTTTCCTTGTTTAATTGTTTCTTCTTTAACGTTTGGGTCGTAAGAATTTTTATGAAAAATTCGATTTTCATTTATTCGAAAAGAGAATATTTTTCGGGTTGATGTAGGCTGGTGAAAAAGATTTACCTCGTCGATCGAAGCCTGAGATATACGACATAAAGGATACGCAAAGAATTTAATTAAAATCGCGAATCATCCATCAATATTTCCTGTACAATTGGGACGCATATCATTATATGAGATTTTCTGCATTGTACAATGGTCGTAAATTGTAGACGAACGTGAAAATCGCTGAATCCCCCACAATGAGCAGAAAAAAATCTTTTTACCCGACGTGAAATGCCCCATCAAGTAGTAAAGGTCTGTGTGCGCATGGTCCGACCATATACTGTAGGACATGCAAGCACGATTTATAAAAAAAAAAAAAGGTTGCCGCTGAACGCCTCTCGTGAGACCTAAGCCTATAGAGACACTCCTGTTGAATATAGACACGTATATGAACTCGCAGGTACAATTCGTGCCGTGAGGATAACTACCCTATATGTATTCTGCGGATATACGAAATACGTATACATATACATACGTGTTGTACGTATATTTCATGCCAAGGGGCGATTTTGCGCGGTAACTCCCTTCCCTTGGTTATAGCGTAAATTTCGTGAGATTTTCAACCCTTCCAACTCTCGAAGTTTGGGATCCTCTAAATATATATATCGTAAGCTCGAGTGTCGGTTACACCGCTAAGCGTAAGACTCAACGGAGGGTGTAAATTTCACTAACGAATCTACGAGCGTCCCGCGGGATAGAGTTTAGTCTCTTCTTCCACAGCTGAAATTTAGTAGTTTCGGGAATTTTCGAAAACCACGAAAATTCACGATACAGCAGACCCGTAGATGTATATATACTGAATAATTTATTGATATTTTAAAGATAAAGTATATTCATTTAAAGTATAAATGATCATTTCTGTCTTAATGGAAAACCCTAATAGGTTTCAAAGAATTATTTCATGTAATAAAAAAAAAATATTTTGTATTTACATTACAACCCCATTTTGTTTATTTTATAAACTTATCATAATTTTTTTTATATTTCGGATATGCATATACACTTTTCCCCATGGAGGACAGCAGCCGGGGAAAGGGATATTTTTATTGCACAGAAAGATTGTAGGGTGTTCTACGAGGCGTGGAATTTTCGTTGGCTACGAGTCATCGATCTTGACGCTCTTGAATTCACTTACTCTTCATCACGTAAAAAGCTTCCTGCTAGTCATACCTCGTAATTGTAATTCGTGAATACTGATCTATCGAAATTCATCATTCACTGTAATTTTCATCCCTCGCACGTTGGGTATGAATCGACAAGAAAGAAATCTCATCAGTCAATTTCAATCCTAAAAATACCTTCTTTTTCAAACACGAAAAATCCCAAAAGAAGGGACCGAATGTTATTTTTCTTCAAACATTTTTTTTACCGAAGTCAGTGCGAGATGAGATGCAAGTGTACCCGAATAATGATAACGTCTTCCTAATTCGTTTTTTTTTTGCAATTAATTCTCAAAGGGCTCTCAATATAACTATATACAACTTTTGTTTGTTTATTTTTTCGAAATACATTTTCAATCATCAATGTCAAGTAAAAGAGACCATCGCGCATCAATGCGCACATAAAGAATTTTGAGATTTATACATGCCACATTTATCTATAAGACCCAGGCATCATAATCCAAAACTGACAGTATGAAGCTTCAAGAATACACGAGAAGAGAGTAAAAATGTGAAAATCGACACCTTCAAACTTTCAAATTCCTCAACGCAGAGTAGCCAATGTGCAAGTTTTAATTTTGTCCGATTTTTTAACCGAAGAAATACTTTCTCCGAACGAGTAACATCCCGAGTAGAAATTTCAGGCTTCCTCAAAAACTCCTATAAGCCTTGAATTCTCTTCGAGAGTTGATCGAGTCTTGGGAGTATTGAGGAGTCAAAGAAAGGCACGCAACGTATTCGGTACGTCGGTACGTTTTATGTCCGACTGCAGGTGAACCTACAAAAAGGCTAATGGGAGCGAAGTGCAGTGAAAGGATGAGGGTCAGAAACAGCAGCGAATTCTGCTAATCAGACACAGTAGGTTCAAAGGAGGGTCGCGGCTCGTGCATTATAAAGGAAATAGGTTTTCGAGCATTCAAAAGCAGGCTGAAATTTCTCCTCGGGATTAACATCACTAAAATATCGTTTCTCTCTCCCTATCTCCTCACTCTCATTCTCTTCGGGAAGGTCGCGTGTAAGGGTCGCGAAATGACGTATATATATACGTGCGCAAGAGTGTTCTTCACCACCTCCGCATTTTCATCCCCCCATATCCATATCCCTTCTTCGAGAAAAATTACCCCTTCTTCGCTGTTTCTACTACCCCGCCAACACGAGCATCACGACCCCTCGGGACGCCAAGGGTGGTAGCAGCCGTGTCAGGCGGCAGAGAGACCTCGGCCACGAAACGAAATTCCCTCCGCGAATAACCTGGCGCGGTTAGTACACCCTGACGTCTCGAAGCCGGAGTATCTCGTTGCTTCCGCGTTCTACTTTAACCGAGGACATTTTCACTCTCGCGCTCGCCAAACAATACGTACATTATTTGTGGGGTTTTTTTTTTTTTTTTTTTTTTTTTTTAGACCGACGACATCGATGATTATCAAAATAGAAACGGAACAAGAGTAAAAATGACTAAAATAAAAAAAAAATGACTCATGATAATAACAATGATAGCAAGAAATAATTTTTTTTTTTTCGTGCGGGGCTGTAAGAAATTGACGTAACGAAATGTGAAAAATGACTATCGAGGATTTAATAACCGTATCATCGCACTCGTGATCTCGTAAGACACATACGTTTAGAATGCTCCAACTTCGTTGTTTAAGTTTATTTATTCGTTACGTCGTATCATTGCGAGAACGTACCAGCTCGCATAGCCCAGCTATTTACGGAATTTATCACGAAAGACAGCGTCTCTGCGTTGAGTTTATAAAATAATAATAATAATAATAATAAACAACGGAAATTAAGTATACGACCGTTCTCACCAAGATTGGGCTATTTTAATATACGTCAAAGGGCGTCGACTTCGAGAGCACAAACATAACTGTCCCTCGAGAATACCGGCTCCGCTTATACACACACACGCACACGCACGCATACACACACACACACACACACACACACACCCTCGTATATATATATATATATATATATATATTTGGATCAAAATTGTTGTAAAAGACTGTGGAAGAAAAACAAACAAGACATATACTCTCTCGCTTCCTCTCGACCCTCAATTTCTTCGTGACAATTTCTTCATGACTATCGCGATAAAAGATGGAGATCACCTGAGTGCGATATTGCGAGAGATCGTCAAGCATGGGCCATATACTCCCCTCCCGTGTCGCGATTACGACGGATCTTCGCGGCTATCTGCGTTACGTGCTTAACGCAAAGCTACACACTAGTGCCCGTGTAAGCGTGTCCGATAAAAGGGGCGGTATGGCATACAACGTGTCTAATAAAACGGTGAATGACATGCACCCGGAAATAGAAACAAAAACTACCAGCATCAGGTCCCTGGTGCAAGAAATATAAATAGAATAACGAGATTCATTTGACAATTATTTCCCGACAATTGTTGCGGCATCCTGTGGCTCGATTATTATTTTATTCTGAGTCTCTTGTGCGTCAGGATGCGAGAAAAAATTGTCTTGAAGAGAGAAGAGCTTGAGTAGGAGCAGCTGAAAGTGGAAAAAGTCATAAATAGTCAGACACCTCGAGACTGTTGAATGAGTGATTTATTTTTTCTGTTTTCTGAAATACGCGTAGTCTCGTGTATGTGCATATTTTTTGGTGAATTTTATCGAGAGTGTAAGTGCACGATCCAATAAACCATAACGCGTAGGTGAGCGAAAAAAAAAAAGATAGAGCGAGAGAGAGAGAGAGAGAGAGAGAGTGAAAGAGAGGGTGGGAAATTAAGTTACGGGGCTGGGATACCCGCGGATCGATGGTGCTGCTGGCCTCACGTATAATACTTTCTCTCTCTCTCTTTCTCTCTCTCGGATGTCGTGGGTGCTCTCCTTGCCCGCTGCGCTTTTCCCATGTAACGTCGCTATTTCATCGCGTTGAACTTCAAGGGATCATCTTCGTCTTCACGTGTTTCATTAGAGAACAAAAAGCGCCCTTTTTATCCCCGCATAGTTTTTATAATTTTTTTCTTTTTTCGTATTCACTTATATCTCTTCTTTCTATGCTTCATCGGGAACCGGTACTGTGACCTTGAAACTGGTGTATATCATCATGATAATGTCGTGTAGGACAGCTCCGAGCTTTTTTTTGCTTCTTTCCTATTTCGTAAAAGTTTGAGAACAAAAAAAGGAATAGAGAGAGAGAGAGAGAGAGAGCGAGAGAGAGAGAAAGGGTTGAGGTTTCTCATGATTGTCTTTACGTAAAAGAAGATTTATCAACGAGCAAGAGAGAAATAGGACACGATTTTTTTTCCGACAAAGGGTTGAAAGCTTACGATCGTGGTATACGATTATTTAGTGGCATGAAACAACCGATATTGATGGAAATTCCATGAAAGAAGGGGGAAAAAAGCTGAAAGAAATTCACGGACCCAAACTCAAAAAAAGTTCCAGCAAGCTGGCCTCGTTCACCGTAAAGGATTAAAAAAAAAACTGACCTTGCTCGCTGACGTTGAACGAGAACAAAGACTCTCAAACCCCAATCCAAATTGAGACAAATTGTTATGAGTCGCTCGGGATAAAGAAACAAAAAAAAAACGCTGTAAAAAGCTCTCTGACGTAAATCCACACTGTACCAAATTGAATTCGCTCGTTTGAAGTGAACGAAAAAAAAGAATAAAAAAAAACACCCCTCGCTGTCCCAAATCCAATCTGAGGCAAATTGAGTGCGTTCGTTGTCGATGACCAAAAAGTCCATTCCAACCCAAATCCGTAGCAATTGAACTTTGCTCTTTCGTGATAAAAAAAAAAACAACGAATAAAGCTCTCTTAACCAAAATCTCAAATTGTCCGTTTACGGTAAAAACAAAACAAAATAAAAAATGAGTCGAAGAAGAATGTTCTCAGATTAAGACCGAAACTGTAGCAAATTGGCCTGACCGATCGTTGACCTAGAAAAAAAAATAATTGCTCTTGACCCGTACAAACGCAGACTTGCCTATCACGATATGTGATCGCGAGTCTAGAGAGAATATGAAATCAGTATAAAACGCTCTTCGTTGGATTAACGACATGTCTGAGGCTTGATATGATATAATAATAATAATAATAATAATAATAATAATAATAATAATAATAATAATAATAATAAGGGGATAGTTCGTCCGTGTGGGTTATAACGTTGTTGTCGTCGTCTTCGGTGTTTTCAGCGATAATGATCCAACGACTCTACGTGTCTGTATAACGTACATATACATAGATATACATAAATGCATTATATACAATGAGGGAAAGAGAGCTAAAGTATGAGGGTATTTTCCATCGCGCACACAGCAAAGGTACAAAGACCTTTTAATCTATAGTAATTTGCTAATTAATCAGAGGTTTTCTTCCTTACATAATAGTCGTTTTAATTTGAGGATTCGTGGCCCTAATCTACGATCGTAATATACCTGAGAGACAAGAGAGCCAACTGGCTTGAACGAGGGCTTGATTAAACAAAAACAAAAAAACACGATAAATCGAGTCTCTCGAATTACGCGAAGAAAAAAACATTATTTTTGATTGTAAACGATTACGTGAATTGCAACATCATGATCATCCTCATCGGTTGTATCTTCATAGGTTATTACTAAAAGCCGATAAAATCGCCGATTATCGGGCGATCCGAGTGTGTAATCTCGGCTCTTTTTGCTCCCCGGGGGGAACGAGAAAGGTTTAGTGGCAATCTTGATGACGATTACGACCAGCTAGTTGCAGGGGATAATTCTATAAGCCGCAGGCAAAAAAGTTCACTTATACACGTACATATATGTATATATATATATGTGTATATATATATATTTATACGTATCATGAAACACGTCCACATGTACATGCAGTCAAAAGACTCGGGACGATAACGACGAGAGCCTGATTCTTTGCAGCAAAGAAAAATCTCCAAAGGAAGATATAAGGAAGAACGGGTTCAGGAATAGCGAGGAGAAAAAACCCCTACCGTTTATTCTTGAAGTTTACGGTTTGAAGAAGATACGACCTACTTGAGCCCTACGGAAAGTCCTAAACGGGGAAGAAACAAAAAAGCACTCCGCGAGCTCTTCGTGCATGCCTGGCCATTTCCGGTCTTGAATAGTTTACTAACGAATATAGCCACGGTACGTGCGAGTTGGTAAAACGTACAGAGAAACGATCGGAAAAAACGAGTGCAAAAAAAATTTAAAAAAACTGTTGCGATAATGAGCCACTATAGTTAGTTGCTTGAAGGCAGTTTAGGATGGGCTGCAGATCGGCAGCTAACACGAGGGTGGCCAGAGAAGGGTGCAACGATCGTCCGAGAGATAAAAAAGACTCGGAGATAAGAACAAAGACAAAGACGAGAGTGTTCACGTCGGGGATTTACGATCTTCTCGTTGGGGAGAATTTATCGGTAAAGAGGCAATTTGGCCGTATAAACGAGACAAGAAGGAGTGACAAAGAGGCCGAAGACGAGGAACAAGAGGAAAAAGAGAAAGAGAAGGAAGAAAAAAGTAAAGAAGATAATAAAACAAATCGCGACGTTAAAAAACCATTTGATTTCAATGTCATTGTAAACAATTGTCAAAAAAATTGCATTAAACATCGCTCAGACGAGAAGACATATAATCTCGAGTGTAAAACAACCAATTATCGTAGCTCGTCGTTTCGCAAAAACGAGAAGGAGACGTTGATAAGATAGCCGCTAACAGGATAATGCAGAGGCTGCGCTCGACATTCAAGAGGTCGCGCACGCCGACTGGCGCCGAAATGAAGTCACAGTCGAGCCTCGAAGTGCCGAAACAAGTGCGCTCAGCGTCATTCGATGAGATTCAGCTCGAGGCGAAGCGTCAGGATGAACGGGCGAGCAAAGATTTGCATCAGCTCAATTGCGATGCGAGAACATCGTCGCCCTGCGCCACAAGGGCAACGTCATCGTCCTCGTCGTCGTGCTCGACGGGGCGTTTGTCCCACGAAACTAAGCGTATGCCGGCTACCCTGAGAGTACCGCAATTACAGAGTGGACAACGTTCAAAGAGCTTCGACGTTTACGAGAGAAGCTCGTTGCTCGTTACAACGAATCCGCCGTCATCTTCAACCTCACATCAGCGTCACAAGCAGCTCTCTACGATGGGAAGATCGACCATCATTTCGGGCTACTCGGGACGCAATAAATCGGATCGTGAAACTCCGTTGATACAACTGTCAGGCTGTTATCATTGCGCCTGCATTGAGGAGTACAAAAATTTGTACCTGAGAAGGCGGGAAGACGAGCCGGACGATGAGGATGAGGAGAATGACGACGAGGACGAGAATGATTCATCGAGATACGAGAAAATCACTTGCATTGGACGCGATGATGATTATCTCGTCGACGAAGACGGCGATGACGACGAGGACTATGTCGATGACGTTGATATCGCGGAAATTATTATACCGCGACGAGTCGCGGGTCGCGTGAACGATGAAGAATCGACGGAAATCGTCGAGGCTGCCGTGTCGATTGCCGGGAATTGGTCGGGTACGAGCGAGGACGATGAAAAAAGGCGCGACGGCAGTCCCGAGATAAGAGTAACTCTAACGACGAATAATTATAATTATTACGAGAGTACGATGTCCGAATTTGATACGGGTAGTTCGGATGGCTCCGAGGTCAGGCAAAACGACTTCGTTTCCTGTGATAGACAACAGAGAAGAAGATCCGTTGCCTCGCCGAGGCTCTCGCGTCAGGAGGCACTGACCTCGTTTCCCCCCGAACTACCGCCAATACACGGCTATAATTTAACGGAGGACGATGAGATTCAGCACAATGCTGATGACGAGGATGACGAAGGGTCAACGAGATCATCGGCGTGTCAGCGTTATTCGTCCTCGAGTATCGGTAACAGTAGCGACGACAAGCCTAGACTCGTCGTTCGCGATATATTTTTGACGGTGCCGGAGCTGAAACGCGATCGCGCCGCTTCCGTTGATTCTTGCTTCAATAATAATAAAAATGGTAAGAGTTGCGGTGGTTGCGGCGATGGTGACTCGTTGAATGTGCCGCAACAGAGTGTACGATCTAAGAGCGTCGACATCGTATTACCGACCGAGGCACAGACGAGATACACCGCTCTTCTGCCAACCAACGAAGCGCGCTCTTCGAGAGGGTGGGTACGTCAGGAATATTTGAGTGTTGCATGCTCGTTGTATATTTTTTTGCTTTATTTTTTTTTTTTATTTTTTTTTTCTTTATTGTGTCGTGTCGAGGATATCGGTAGGGCCCTTCGGGTATTCTTTTTTTTTTCACTCCTGAGAAAAAATCGTTCAGATTTACGCAGTTATTTTTTTCTTAAACATGTTAAATTTAATCTACATAGATCGAAATTTTGGAAAATCGCAGATCTTTCGATATCTCCGTACATAACGGTAGATTTACGAATATTCGAGTTGACCTGATATTATGTGTTCGAACACGTTTTCCTATTATATCTCCGTTTATCTACTTAAGTCTCCGGTAGATTTACGTACGTCCGAGTGGATCTAACAAAGATCTAAGTAGATCTAATTGAGACCTGTAGGTATATTTACGATTTTTCAAAATTTAGATCTACGTAGATCTAAAACAAAACAAAAATAATCACGCAAATCTGAATTTGATCTACGCAGATCTATAAACTATTTGTTCCCGGGCTCAAGGAAAATAATTCTCATGGCATCGAAAATCTTCATGGGGTGAGAGTTAAGCGACACTCGTCGGGCGAAGGAAGAATCGGGAATATAAAAACTTCGCAGTTAATTTATAAGTGAATCTCTCGTGTGATGGAATTGTTTCTTTTTTTTCGATTAATTCGATACTTGGTGAGTCGAAAAAAATGGAAAGATTATTTTATGTTTCGATTATTCAGGGCAACTGAATATATTAATGGCAATAATAACATCGATAATGAATCGAATAAAAAAAAATTATTCCCCTTGTCCGAAAATTAAATTGTCAATTTGTCTTCGTGTCGATATAATATGAATGTACTATTTTTATTTTTTATTTTTCAAACAACGTGGATTTTATCAGGGATGGGTGTTGATAAATTTGAATTCTTTTGAGCTGTGTACAAACGTACGAAAATGTCTGTCATCGGGCTCCGATCGCTTCGAGTACTTTTGAAAGGGACATCGAACTTTCATTGCCTCGGCGTAGAGTGGATTCAACCGATGAATGGCCTTTTTTTTGTTACTTTTCTCAAATATCCATTCACCGGTCGATTGCTCCCTACCAAAAAGCAGGATTTTGTTTTCTTCAGGCGTCTGTATCAATTGTACCGTTTCATTGACATTGTGGCCAATTTACGAAAGCCAAAAAAATCGATTCTCACTTTCATGAAGGGTAGAACATTGTTTTTCTCCTCGTGAACAGTAGTTATATTGTTGATTTTTTAATTTACATATGAATTTTACGAATTGCATGAATTTACTTATTGTATGAATGATAGTCGGATGCGATGATTAATTCCATCTTTTTTTTTATCAGCATAAAGGTACATTTGAAATACATTTCATACGATCCTATGTATTGTATGACAAAATCGTTATTTTTTTGCTTGAAACTTTAATTTGGCTTTTCAGCAGCTGTCTTTAATGAATGAGAGATTTTAATAATTATACCAGGATTTTTTTATCATTGAATTTGTCGTCTAAATTGAGAAAATAAATTACGAATCCTTTTTTTCTTAAATAAGATTTTTTTTATTCGATAAATGACTATTCTCTATCGAGCTCGTGTATTTTTCTCAATTTATCTGGGCCAACATTCGTTTGTTAATGACGAGGCTGAGTGGCAAACTCAGCACTGGCGGCTCGAGGTAGCTGAAGTACTTATACAGTACCTCCTTGACATCAATGAGAATATTTCACCCCACGGATCAGGATATTTGCTTGAACGATCAGCTCGATATTTGTTAATTTCGACCTCCGATTCGACATTATCAATTTTTCATGATTTCTCTTGAAATTCGTATTCAGCGATTTTAAAAAATATCTCAAGCACGAAATATGGATGGAAATTTTTTGTTAGTATATGATCCGAGAATTGTGTTACTTGCAGTTGCACTTTCGAAAGCATCGAGTCTGATTTTTCGAGCCGGGGTGTCTCTGAATCTGCTGATCTGAATTTTTTTTTTTTAATTTCAAAAATAATAATTACACGAATTATTATTATTTGATCTTCGCGCTCATATACATTAACGATGTAGAAATCTAAAAAATAAATAAAAAAAAACCAAAATAAAATAACTGCATCACTTTCGTTCTGCGATCACTCAAATGCTCAGCTCGTTCATTCTTTATTTGGGTCTCGTGAAACATGAATGGGACGACAGATCGATGGAAACTCGGAGTGGGGCCGATTCTATTTCAGTTCGATTCTCCTTTACTCTCAACTTTCATCCCTCTTAAATGTCTATATACGATAATAGAATATATATATATATACAGGTTTAAGGAACATGGGCAATCTCTTATTGCCTCTCGGCTCTTGCAGAAACTGAACGAGTCTCGAAAGAGCGTCACGGATTATGTAGGCCAAGTGAAACGTTTACATATATACGTATACACACGGCGATTAAATTTAAACTCTCGTTTTTGTCAAAGTAAAATCCCACGGAATATCGAAACTTTTTGATACGTATATAGGGGAGAAAAAACTACCCCTTAGAGTATTTTTGCCCGCAGCTTTCCCAACCCAATTCATTAATATGATGGTTCGTTTGTTTTTCTCTTCAATGGCAGTAAAGAGCTCCGACGATGGGGCCTTTGAGCTTAGAGCTATTTTTAATATTTGAATTATTATAAAAAAAGAAGAATTACAGAAAATGGCAGTCGTTTATGTTACGTAAGAATGAAAGCAAAGAGAGAGATAGAGGCAGAGGCAGAGAAGGGAAGGGAAAAGATTCAATGGAACCATTAAATTATCATGAAGGACCCCCATTCGCGTAATTGAAATAAAAATTCGTCGTTGGAGAAAAAAAAAAGCACTTTTTCATCGCGACAAAGCAAGCGTGAATGTCTTGTGCGCCCTCTCTCTCTCTCTCTCTCTCTCTCTTTCTCTCTCTCTTTCATTCTCTTCTCTCTGTTCCCTCAACCGCAACGACCTACTTATTAAAATCTATCCACGAGCTTTTAAGCACTGTCCGTCGACGACTTTTTTTCCCTACTTTTCTACCCTGTCTCTAGCTGCCCTTGCCAACCCCCTCTTACCCTCAAACCAACCGTCCATGTCTCTCTCTCTATCTATCTATCTATCTATCTCTCTTCTGCTTTGAAGAGACTTTCCCCTATTTCAACCCATTTAAATCTCGTATCTCTATTTCGCGGACAAACCCCGAGCGCAGAAAACTTCGTGGCGAGAACGAGAGGTCTTTTATTTCACTCTTATTTTTCCACGTGAACTTCAACCCTCGAACGAGGTTGCGCTCTGTCCATCTGTCTTTCTATCACTGGACTTCTCTATGCAGCATCGCAATGGAAATGCATATTGGCGATTTGTCGGAAAATTGACCCAATCGTGTTTATCGATTTAACTTGAATTTTTTTTTTTTTCGATCAAGGGAAATTATTTTTAGAAGTATTTTTGAAAAATGATAAAAATCAATGAGGCCCCAAATACGTGCGTTTGAACGTCTAGTAAAAAAAAATTATTTAAATCATCTCAATGTGTTAGAACGTATCCTTAATTTAGGGGAAAGTTTGAAACCGGGAAGCTCTCGAGGAGGTCGATTTTCTGAAGAATCGCCCAATCGTAAATAATCCATTGCAGATACAACTACAAGGCTCCGATCTCACCATCTTTCATTGGATTTTTTTGCTGAGTACGTTTAGGACGACACGAAACAATACTAGATGAATTCATTAATTATACTTTCGTTATATATATATACATATATAAAATAAATAAGATCAATTGTTTTCTTTACAGTTGATCATTTATCCAGCAATAATTTTCAGCAATAACAATCGAATCATTTTATGTTCATAAAAATCCCAAATTAAAAAAAAAGAAATTTTTTAAGCCCTCGGGATTGCATCCCTGTAGATTTGGCCTGGAATCCTTCATATACATGTAATAGATATCTAGACGCTCCAAAGCTCTCTGGACCATTCGTCAAAAGAGCCCGAAGGTAAAAACCGTTAAAGCATGCACAAGTATACGCGTTGAAAAGAGATTTTCGCATTACGTTATATATTCCTTCGCATAAAACGTAGAATATTCAGTGCTTCAACGCGGGCTTTTCCTTTCGCTACACTCTAAAAGTGTATTTCACTTTGCTACAAGTGCAATACGAGGAGATATTTTCCGCGCATATACATACGGATTTTTATTCATAGGTCGTGAGATACTAGCTTTTTTTTTATCATTAATTTTCTGATGAAAACGTTTAAGAATAGTGCATTTTAAACGTAAAGGATTTTTTTGCTTTCGGGGTTTCAGAGGTCGAGAGGCCGGTGGTCCGAGCGGAAGCCAGCGTGAACCTCGTTCGACTCCCGATTGGGGAAACGATGCACTCAATGGTGAACATCTTTGGGTGCCTACGGCAGCGTCTGGTGATTTTTGTTACATGAACGATTGCTCGGTAAGTCAAAACATCATTCATCCATATAAATGATCTGTGTTAGTATAAGGAACGAACAAAAAAATAAATAAACGTAATTGTAATTAAATTTTGTTTCATATAAAATTAATCCGGGGATTTTATTGAAAATTCTGCATCCCGCGTAAAAATACTCACAGATCAATTGATTATTCAATAAAATAATTATATTAAGAAATATATTCCATACAGGAATAAAATATAAATCATTTTTGTTTACCGTGAGGATATACTGACGTATATAAGTATTATATTCAAGTACAAATATACGTGACATGTTTGTGTTTTCCGGCATTCAATGGCGTCCCAATGCACCCTTTATTTCTTTTCGTTCTTTTTATTTATATATTTTTACGCGACGTCATCGTGAACCCATTTGTCTCCACAGAAAAATAAATGGTTATCGGAAATTGGTCAGAGACACGTTGATTTAACGTTGTTATTTAATTTCGTTGAGCAATTGACGAGTAATATTATTTTTTTATTCATTCGATACGCCCTCTGCATGTATCCTCCAATCTACCGCATACATTATTAAAAATATTAGTATATGGGATGTGTGTGTGTGTGTGTGTGTGTGTAAATATCAACACACTCATGAATCCCTCTCTCTCGCTCGTTTGTAATGTATTATATGAGCGGTTGACCCGCAAGCGATGACACGCGAACGAATAATATTAATGGACCCTCGTCCTTTCTCCGGAATCTTATTAAAGTTCTACTTGCATAAAATTATCGTGAATAATTGCTGTGACGAGTAAAGAGTTAGATACAGAGAGAGAGAGAGAGAGAGAGTTAGATACAGAGAGAGAGAGAGAGAGAGAGAGTTAGATACAGAGAGAGAGAGAGAGAGAGAGAGAGAGAGAGAGAGAGAGAGAGAGAGAGAGAGAGAGAGAGAGAGAGAGAGAGAGAATAAACTTGGTTATATTCCTTGGTCGCGATATATTCTCGGGAATTTCCACCGCGTTACTCGAATACTCGAAATAACACACACGAGTCCCCATTACCATGCCAAAAGGAAGAAAATACACTTACCTGTCCTTGCATGGCTGAAAAGATTGCGAGTCATGTCGCTAATAAGTATTGCGAACCGTAATTTTAATTTATTCTCAGTTGAAATACACCGAGATCGTTAAGATTAACGAATAAAATTAACGTTAAAAGCAGGGTGAAATAAGTGGCAAGGATATTTTTTGAATAAATACTCAAAGTAATATTTTTATTGCATAAATATATCAACTTTTTCTCGGATATAGTAAAATTTTCAAAGATATATGAGGTCAAAACATCTTTCACAATCATAAAGGGTCGATAATATTTAATAATAAAATAGTATTTCATAATTTTTTTTTCTCGCAATTCACAGATATTTCGTAAATAAAAAAAAAATTTTGTTTAAATAAAAGTATCGTGCGACTATGAAGAACGGTCGCCAATACTAAGCCATTCGTAAAAAAAAAATAATAATTCATACTAATTAACGTAATTATTAAAGGACAAGTCAACCCCCTAAACTTTGTGACACAATGCATATTATTATTATTTTTTTGTTTTTTTTTTGTTAACATTGCAGAAACATGGCCCTCGTGTAAAATGTGCCGCGTGTCGAGTAGTCGCTCATCTCTTGTGCTCGAGCACACTGAGCTTCGAGTGCAAGCCGAGTTTTCGCGACGTCGGTGTTCGACAATATCGCGAGCAAACATCGACCCATCATCACTGGGTACATCGTAGATCGCAAAAGGGCAAATGTTCGAATTGCGGCAAGGCATTTCAATCGAAATTGAGCTTCAGCTCGAAAGAGATCGTTGCTGTGAGTTGCAGCTGGTGCAAAGCCGCATATCACAACAAGGAGGCTTGTTTCAATGTTCAAAAGATCGGTGAAAGTTGCGAATTGGGCTCTCACGCGTCGATCGTCGTGCCGCCATCTTGGATCGTTAAATTACCGCGCAAGGGAAGCTTCAAGAGTAGCCTGAGAAAATCATCGAGAAAAAAGAAATCGGGGGCCGGTAATGGTGGATCGAGTCGACGCAAGAGTAAGGAAAAGGACAAGGAGAAGGACGACAAGGATCAGGGAAAAATGTGGATCGTAAAGCCAATTCCAACCGCCAACGTCAGACCAGTTATCGTCTTTATTAATCCGAAATCCGGTGGTAATCAGGGTGCAAAGTTGCTGCAGAAATTTCAGTGGCACTTGAATCCACGTCAGGTCTTCGATCTTACGCAGGGCGGACCAAAAATGGGGTGAGTCAATCTTTTTTTCATCGTCAAGCCCAACGAAATTGTGGCAATCACAACGAAAAAACATAAAGATTATCCCTTACGGTAGTTCCATCGTTTTGAATCCTTAGAATTTGTTTTGAAATTTTTTACACGCATATTAGTTATAAACTTATCTAAACCTGTGTAAAATTTTCCAAGTTGAATCGTCAATGGTCGGAGAGTTATGATAATTAACTCTGATCATTCATCATGGGTTGTTGGATAAATATAAATTAATTAATTCATTAATCAATGATAGTTCAGTAGTCATACTAGAATTGTTTGGTAAATCATTGCCTAAAATTTGGATCGCGCAGTCAGTCTATTGTCCCGAAAAATCAATCCTGGCAAATTTTCAATATCCTCAAATTCACCCGATTGAAAAAAAAAAATTCAGCACGCTATCAAAATTTATGTTCCTTTAATGTTTCAATCTTTTACCCACTTTTCCGAAGACCTTAAGATTACGAAATTTCAAATAGCCATAATTTTTCTCCGGATTAAGGGATTTGGGCTTATCTGGGGTGTTTTGCAAAGCCCTCGAGTAGGCCTCGGAAAATGCTATTTAATTCATCCCAGAATCTCGATTATTTATAACCAAAAGAGCACTTTGAAAATTGGCAATTATGAAAGAATTGGCGAAAAACGATGGGCCAGCTTTAAAAATTTGTAAAAAATCAAAAAATTATGGTAGCCCGATAAACCAAGTGCCATTTTATAGCTAAAACGATTGCAAAAAGAATCAGTACCGACCAGAGTTTCAACTATCCCGGGAAGAAGAGCTACAGCGATATTAATGAACCTATGAAACTTCGGGAAAAGAAAAATGTTCATTTTTTCCCCTTTTTTTCCTCCTTTTTTTTCCCCCGTTTTTATATAAAATTCTTGGGATTCCGGGAAAAGTTCCATGTAATTTGTAATCAGCAGAAAATTTCCGATCGCCCAGAGCCTAAAAATATAGGGAGACGAAAAAAAAAAAAAAAATTTCATCTTTTGCCCACTTTTTCGAAGACCTAAAGATTGCAAAATTTCAAATGAAATTTCATGTCTATAAGAATGTTTGCTTTAGCGTTAATTTCATGCCAACATAAAAATTATTATCAGTCATAAAAAAAAGAGTTTGTACTGAAATTTCGTGAATTTCCACCTATTTTCGTAAAGAATATTCATAAATTTCGTAATATTAATCGCTTGAATTATAATTTTCGAAAGATTGGAACTCTTCAAAAAAGTTCCGAATCTTCGTGTGCTGGCCTGCGGTGGTGATGGCACGGTTGGCTGGGTATTGTCGATTCTCGATCAGATCGGGGCAAATCCACCTCCGGCAGTCGGTGTTTTGCCACTTGGTACGGGCAACGATTTGGCAAGAGCATTAGGCTGGGGTGGCGGTTACACGGACGAGCCAATTGGCAAGATTCTATCGAACATGGGGGAGAGCGAGACTACCGTGCTCGATAGGTGGCAACTTAACGTCGAGCGTAATCAGGATGCCGGAAATGACGACGACGGTAGCAAGGGAAAGGAAAATTTGCCACTCAACGTGGTCAATAATTATTTCTCATTGGGGGTCGATGCGCATATCGCCCTTGAGTTTCACGAGGCTCGAGGTAAATTATGATTAATTTTAATTTTTTTTTTCCTCGCGATCACGAGGATTCGCCGAAGCTTCGTCAAGCCCTCGAATATTCTGGCATTACAGAGGCACATCCGGAGAAATTTAATTCCCGTTTGCGCAACAAAATGTTTTATGGTCAAATGGGAGGGAAGGATCTCGTAAGACGCAAGTGGAAGGATCTCTCGGAATTCGTTACTCTCGAGTGCGACGGTCAGGATCTGACGCCGAAATTGAAGGAGCATCGTGTACACGCCATAGTTTTCCTGAATATAGCATCGTACGGCGGTGGTACGCATCCGTGGGGAGCAACAAGCGGTACGAAAGAACCGTCCACCGAGGACGGCCTCATCGAGGTAGTTGGACTCACGACCTATCAACTTCCGCTTCTTCAGGCAGGTGGTCATGGCACTTGCATAGCCCAGTGCAGCAAAGCCAAACTCGTAACGACGAGAACCATTCCCATGCAGGTAAGACGACAGAAAAAAAATGTCTGGATGCCATAACAAGCGAAATAGTTTCGATCTGCGTAGATGAAATTTGGATATACGTAGTTATTTTTTAGGTCACGTAGATCTGAATTTTGAAAAATTGTAGATTCACCTAGATCTCAATTACATCTATCCACATCTCAATGAGATCCATCCAGATCTCCTTCATAACATCTCTGATCTAAATAAATCCATCGATATTTAAGGATATTTAAGGACCACAAAATCTCAAAATCACTTAGATGCAAGCGTCATGGCTCATCGCCCAATGTATTTAATGATTTTTAATTGGTTATCAATGGTTTATCGGCAAATCATTCTATCGTTGATCGTTAATTCTTCTGGTAAATTCACCCTAGCAATGAAATTGTGTTAAAGGTCGACGGTGAAGCCTGCCGACTTTTACCATCCATAATAGAGATGAGTTTGCTGAACAAAGCGACCATGTTGGCTAAGAGACGAAATACGAGCAAACCGCAACAGAACATGGGTGCTAAGCTCGAGAGCCTCAAGCTTCCGGTAATGAGGATCCGAATGTCCGATTACGAGGCATATCATTCCGATAAAGATAGATTGAAGAAAGCGGCGGTTGCATGGCTCGCCGAACCTCTCGATATCGACGCGACCACAGATCTCGAGACCCTTAGGAAAATCCTATCGAAGGAACAGTCCATGGATTCTTGTTGCTTCCTCGACTGTAAGCATTAATAACCGAATTGTACAAATGATTCCCCGATGAAATTGTTTCGTGGACTTTTTGGATTGAGTTTGGGCCCGGGTCTCTTGATAATTTCCGCTAACGGGAGACTCTTATGAGACTTTTCGAAATAGAATTTTCACGAACCAAATCCCATCAGGGAATTAAAATTTTCGTCCTTTAATCCTGAAAGGTAGCCAGCGATGATCTCTAGCTCGGTAGCTTATTCTCATTTCCTTAATCACAGCCTGTACCGCCGAAAGATTCTTCAGGATAGACAGAGCCCAAGAGCAATTGCACTACGTGACCGACGTGGCGGTCGAGGCTGTTTACATCCTTGATGAGGAAAGTACCACGGGCCAGTTGTCGAACGAGTCGGAGGGTGGAAGGAATCCGGAGCCCGAGACTGCCCAGGCCTCGCCGAGGTAACGAAAAGTAATTTTGCAATTTGCAGATTACGAATGTCGTATATCTTGTCGTGTCTTCGCTATGATCATGCTTGTGTTATCATCGACGCAGCGAGGAACGATCGGATCGTACGATGACGATGACGGAGACTCGGGCGAATCCGCAACCATCCGAGGCTCCTCGCGTCATCAAGCAGAGATCGGAAAAGCAGGAGGTCGAGGAGAGGCCCGGGGTAACGGAACATGCCGCCATCCTAAAGTCGGATTCCCGAACGAAAAAATCGGTCGAATTGCCACCCGAGGATTCGGAGAAGAGCAATGACGCCGAACGAGTTTCCAACAAGATCTTGCCCAAGCAGCACCCCTCCAAGTCATTCGGTGCTACGACTGCTGGACAGTCGCAGCATCAGAACTCCTCTACGTTCATCAGGTAAGTCGTGGAATCCTGTTAGTGACTGCGAGCCCACCGATTGGAGGATTATCCAGTGAGTCATCATCAGGGACTCAGCCAGGCTAGTCCCTGAATATCTTGAAGAAAAATGGCCCCTTAAAATTGCCACTGATCCAAAGTTACCGATTAGCTCAACGAATTATTCAACCCCTCCTATGATGGGAACGCTAGGTATAGCGTTCATGATGGAAACGCTTGTAGCGTTATTTTTTTTTTTTTCTTTCAATTTCCCCAGTCCCAGAGATCGGTTGTTCGGCCTCAGTTCCGAAGTACATAGCTTTAGTAGTGGCCTACTCGAAAAGACTTGCGACGATATTCTCAGAGCCGCAAAGATAGGCGATCTCAAAGCCCTGAAAGAGCTCCACGGGAGAGGATATTCACTCTTGTCGATTGACGCTAATGGACAGACAGCTCTTCACGTAGCAGCGAGACACGGTCACAAGGACGTTGTCAGATATCTCATAGCCTGCTCACCATCGACTATCCTCAACATGATTGACAATGATAAGTAAGTCGGTTTGAAACGTGACGGAATAAAAGTGGAGGTAGATGAAGGTAATGAGCTTGAACAAGTTGGATGCAAGTTTGAACGTGGTAAATTGCTTCCTCATAATTTTTCTCGAGTAGCAAATCTTTCTCCTTCCACCACGTTGATAAATGTGCTCATGACGTTGATCAATGACTCATGACTTTGATCAACGACTTATTACGTTAGTCAACGACTCACGACGCTGATCAACGACTCACGACGTTGATCAACGACTCACGACGTTGATCAACGACTCATGACTTTGATCAACGACTCATTACATTGGTCAACGACTCATAACGTTAGTCAACGACTCATATGACGTTGATCAACAAATTATGACTTTGATCAAATACTTCATGACGTTGATCAACAACTCATGACTTTGATCAAAGACTCATTACGTTGATCAACAACTCATGACGTTGAACAACGACTCATGACGTTGTTAATTTTTATCTTCCAGAGGGCAAACAGCATTGCACAAGGCAGCTCAACAGAAACGTCGCTCGATATGTTGCATGCTTGTTGCCGGAGGTGCGGCATTAACTGTACGCGATCGTCATGGTAATACACCACGAGAGCTGGCCTTGATTGCCGAGGATCGTGATCTCGCTGCATATCTTCACAGTAAGTCTCAGTCCATATACTTTTGTTTTATTTTTAATTTCCACGGGTCCCCGTTCACCCGGGTACATATATCCCTTTTGTCTTCCTCGCGAATATACTCTTCCTCGCGAATGCATATACTCGGGTAATTTGCAAACGCCCCTCGAAAAATCTTTCGCAGGTCAAGAACAATTTCAGCTGACGACCGAAGATATGGAAAACGGCCCATGACCTTTTTTGCTCTGTGGCAGAGCTTGAGTCTAATCGCTGAGATCCGGCGACGAAGTAATCTTAATACCGGGCTCACGAAACACGCGAATCGTGCGCAAACGATTCACGAAAGTCCACGATCATGCGGGACAACGTGTTCCTCGGGTGATCGATCGATCACAGATCATTATCGAGGCGATTTTTTTTTTTTTTTCTTTTTCTAGTAAAAACCAATCACGCCAGTCGTAATATTCGAATTTTTAGACATGATAAATCGTGTCATATTTAGGATTACGTAAATTCTTCGGATCCATATCGATTGCCGATCTTTCATTGCCGATCGACAAAACGGTCGTACTTGAAATAATTCTTTACGGCGGACATTTTGTCACTAATGGATTATCCCGCTGTTTTATTATTCTTTATTCTTCACTAGATGAGAGAATTTGGTTTCGAGGGTACGAGAATATCCTATTCACATTTAATGCGTATCGTCTTATGAAGGAAAAAAAAACCAGAAGTTTTGTTGAATTAATCACGATATCCAGGCATTCTCTGTGAAAACAGCCACTGTTTTTGTCCCCGAATCTCTTGAGAATGTTTTTTTTTTTTAAATAATTTTCCAGCTTATTCTGGGTAAAAATAATTTTTACTCATTTCTTCGGGTCCTCTTAGTCTTTCGCATTAGCATATTTTTTTTTTTTTTTTTCTACGAGTGCAATAATTTTTTATATTTTTATACATTTTTTTCCCTTTAGACTCGATACTTTCGATTTCTTTTCGCTGAAAATTATCGATAAGTTTTTGAAACGTATTGCCAAGTGAAAAAAATGTCCAGCACGTCTCCTCGTAGCTCGCGAGTATAATAGAAAAATCGTGACAGACTGAAAATTCGTGAAATTAACCGTTGTATCAATGAATAATACTATGTTTTACGAATTTGCAGTTATGGCCACGATCTATTTGCTCCTGAATTACGGAAATATTGATTCTAATAATCGGGAAAATTAAATTTAGTCTTGACATTTTTTTTAAATTTCAAATTGCTTGAAAAAAAAAAAAAATGGGCTGGTTTTTGCGAAAAAAATGATCTATTTTGTGGAAAATTCCTCACTATACCCGTGTATTATATATACATAAATAATAACCTAGATGGTTAAAATATCGTGACGTTCTCGTGACTCGAATGACTTAATGATTATTGATAAAACGTTGGCTAATTTTTAAAAAAATTCAGATTTGTTCTCGATATTGTGTGAGCGGGTCGACAAAACCTGAAAAAAAAAAAAAAAAAAAAAAAATAACGGTATAAATGGAGAAAGCAAAGTATTATCGACGTTCGATCGTATTGGTGAGGCAGATTGACGATGAGCAACGCTGCAATCGCCCGGCTGTAATGGCGTCGTACGGATGCCTCGAAAAAAATGTTGAGGTTATAAAACGAAATTCGCGAACTTTCACAGCGAAAATTCAATTGGTTCTTCAACGTAATTGAGTTCGAGACACGAGTGGACCTCTCATGGCCTTTTTACTATTTAATTCACACCGCAATTGTGCGATGGAATAAAAAATACAATTTTTTTTTCCCAAACTCCTGTGTGTCTCTGTTCACGTCTGTCCACCTTTTATTGGCTTTCATTATCTGGAGCGTGATCTCGAGCATGAAACTTTTCAGAGCCATTTCGATTGCCCGTTCAAGCCTGCCACCGGATGTCTCGGGCTCAATCTGTCTTCTCTTCCAATTAAGCGATCGAATTGTCTCACACTGAATGTTCACAGATTCAGATATTAATTATGCTCCATAAATATACTGCATAACTTAATTATACGTGAATAGGATTGTACGCGTGCTTAATTCGCTAATCGATAACTTTGAATATCAGAATTTGGGGTGTAAACAAAAAATTGAAAACGAAAAGAAAAAAAGTTACGATAATCGGTACCAAAATGAGAAAAAAGGGGATCAACATACGAACACCAATTAGTTCTTAGAGATGGTCTATTGCTACTATACATATATATATATATATATATATATATATATATATATATATATATACTGTTACTAAAATATTATTTGAAAAAAAAACCTTTTCTCTTGCTGGTTGGCGGCTATGCCACCAAAAAATCTCTCTCATGACTATCCTGTACTTTATTCGTTCGCCAAGAACAGTCTGAGATGATAATTTTTAAAAAAAGTGTACAGTCCACGTATGTACATACAAACGTTTTTCGATAACTCGTGTACTTACCACAGCTCGTCTATTCCGTTTTTTCTAGTTCATTTCTTTTCAACTTTTCAGCGATCGATCTTTCGATCGTGGATAAAAAAAACATTTGATATATAATTAAAAAGAACATTGAGGTGGATGTCCCAAGTTAGTGAAAATTTAACGGAGGATCAACGTTCTTTTTACATTTTTGAATCATATCTTAGTACGATATCCAAAAACTTTGGTTTCATATCAAAAATTTCGTTTATGCTGAAGGTAATGATACTGAATTGTTTATAAAAACGTTGCAAAATCAGGATAAATAAGGAAATTAAAAATGCGTGTTTGATGTCCGAGTTACTGAGAACCCGCCGACTTGTTGGCCCAGATAATGACTCGACAGAGTCCCAGTTAATGAACAGTCGGGAATCAATCCGAAAAAAATAGTTGTTATACTTTTATTTCACGTTTACTCAGTACCATTTACATTTATTTGATGAATAAATGAAAAAAAAAAAAAAACATTCAATACATTGCGCAGAATTTCTAAGGGGATTGGAGAAAACTGAAAACTGTTTAAGTTATGAAACACCGATCAACAACTCGGACACGTCCTAAATTCATTGTCCCAGTTAACGACGAAAAAGATCGAAGTGCCGATTTATAAAGCTCAGTTCATAATATATCTAAAATCGTAACTACTCTGAACTTTTTCTAGCCGGAAAGTTGTAAAACTGAACCTTTTATTTGCGGGTACTGAATCAACGATCCGATAAAATATATGTAAACTATCATTAAATATATACCTGATCGTTCAACAACTGAGACGGGTTCACTATCTGGGTCGTTTATCTTATTAAATACTTAAAAAAAAACGTATCAAAGCCCTAGATTGTACAATTTTCCATGTGTCGTCACAAATTTTGCGGATGAAAACGATCCACTTAACGAAAAAGAAGAAGAAAAAAAAAAAAAAAGAAAAGATTGCCTTCTACGGTCAAAACTGTTTTTACGTAAACTTGTAGATAGACCCGAGAGGAGAAACGTTCGAAAAAAATAAATAAAATAAAATTAAAAATAAATTAAAAAATCATAAAATTATAAATATATACACGTACATAATCAAGGTAACGAAATGTTTTTTTTTTTTGGTAAAAACTGTAAAATTTTGAGAATGAGCTAAGACTAACTCGTGCGATTTTCAATAACGAGAGAGTTCGAACGAAGGAAAAAAGGAGAGAGAATTCGAGAAGAGACAGAGAGGATGGAATGAAGAGATGAAATGAAAAAAAAAAAAAAAAAACAACACAGTATTGCCTTCCTCGATGGCTTGGATTCGGGCCAAAAATTTTTTCCTTTACGTTATGAGAAAAAAAAAAAAAATACTAAAAAAAAAAACAAACAATGTTGGACAATCACGAATTTTGGCGCGAATCCTCGTCACGATATGTTTGCCTGTCATTATTTTATTTCATTCAAATTGTCGTTTTGTCGGACCAAACAACACGGCCGCGATCTTTCATTAGCTTTCTCTCAGCATATTATGCGGCTTTGAATTCGAAACGCGACCAACACACGTGCACACACACACACACACGCGAATTCTTAACAATGAAAAATGGAAGAAAATAAAATTCACTAATTTTTGGTAAAAAAAAAAAAAAAAATCCCACGTACAAAGAAAATAAGAAAAAAAATGGAAAAATTAAAATTATTACAGAGGTCGAAGAAAAAAAGGGGTGCGGGTGGATGCTCGGCAAGGAAAGCCTCATTATTCGTCATTATTTCGTCATCGCTATAAATTCTCATTTGAAAAAGTTTATTCAACTTTTCGCATTTCATTGCATTATTATTCGTGCGACGCAGTGTAGGACGAGCCCAGTTCTCGAGGGTAACGCGTAAGAATGAAAAAAAAAAAATATTTATATTCATCAGCCCCTGCGTCCTCCTCGAAATTTCATTGATTTAACCCGTCCTCCAACGACAATTTATTTTGTCTCATTAACGAGCAACGGAAAAAAAAATTCATGATTTATGCGTCGATCGTGAATGAAATTTCGCGCTTTCACCGGACCAACTCTCCTGGGAGAAAAAAATTCATTATCGATAACCCATAAAGCCATAAAGGAGCCCTCGCTCGTGATGATTTTTTAAAAATTTATTCCATCAAAGTTGTGTGTACGAAAAAAGGCGCGTTTCGAACGAAATATATTTCTATTTCTATACGACACTTTACCAAACAACACCAAATGCGGGAGTAACGGAGTATAAAAAAAAAAATTAAAAATTAAAAAATTAAATCGTATAAATGATCCATATAATGTGGTATAAAAAAAAAAAATGACGCATGTATTTTATGAGTATAGTAACAATGATGGAGAGAAAGAAAAAAATACGCGGTCTGTTGATAATATCATAGCCCTAAGAGATATGATTATTCTCATTAATTAATAACTATCATTATTCGATAATTGTTATAATTTTTTACGTTTTATCTATCGCTCTATTATAGATCTGATTAATCGATTATAGTGTCATCGATTCTCTTGAATATTACACACACATACGAACACACACACACACACACACACACACACACACACACACACACACACACACACACACACACACACACACACACACACACACACACACACACACAAACACACAGACATTTTTTGATTCATCTTCGTAGACCGGAAATACGTTTTTTTTTTCTCGATGAAGTTTTTTTTTGTATTACGTCTTTAAGTAGAGTTTGGTGAACGTTGATAAATACGTTGGAAACATTACTGATATGGTATGACTGAAACTTTGAGAATATATATATATATATATATATATATTCGGAAAAATAGAGTTTAGATCTATGTAGATCTAAATTTTGGAAAATCGTAGATTCACCTAGATCTCAATTAAATCTATCTAGATCTCAATTAGATCTACCTGGATCTCAATTAGATCTACCTAGATCTACGTTAGATCTACTCGTACCTAAGTGAATCTACTGTGACTCAAGTAGACAAGCGGAAAAAAAGGAAAAGTGTTCGAACATAATATTAGGTCGACTCGAATGTACGTAAATAACTACGTAGATCCAAAAGATTTTATTCCGGATATGTATGTTAGATTTTCATGATCGTGGGGAATTGTATAATTGTGTTAAATTAGAGCGAACCATGAACCCATTCGTTCGATTCGAATGCTATATTTGTTATTGGTAAAAATAATAATGTCGAGTTTTACTTGCACACCCCCTCTGGGGGGTTCTTACAAGGGTATTTGTTATTGGTAATTACTCTTCTTCGTCGAGATTTCTCGTCGGCTTTTTTTTTTTTTTTTTAAATCTTTCTTAATGATATCCGAATTAAAAAAAAAAATCGATGGAAAATCCTTGTCCTTTTTTTCTTTTTTTTTTTTCAAATAAAAAGTCCACACGATAAGATTGAAAAAATGCAAGACCATTGACCGATCAATATCGTAGCTGTAAGCCGCTTCAAATGTCCCAAAAATATAGCCTCCTTCTCGCTCATGTTTCGCAGGGGTTGTTCAGTGAAATTATTTAAAAAATGGTTACAGAGACAGTTTTTTTTTGTTCAGAATCGAAAAAAAAAATTAATCCTTGAATTTATCAATCGGAAATTTCAATTGATCGACGATTATCATAGAAATTAATTAAACTTTGACCAACAGGAATAACCGAAAATAGGAAAACAATTTTTTTTTTAATTGCAACATTTGCCAAAATACAAAGTGTTCGTGAAGAGCAAATGAACATTTTTAATTTTTCCAGTACATGGTATGATATTTTCATGTCAATTTGCTGACTAAGAGTAAAAAATTGACAATCCTTAACCTTGACGATTTATTACCGGTAGCTAATTATTTCAATGCCTTTGAGCGTAGAAACAAAAAATTTAATCCGTCGTCTCCGAACGACGAATGAAAAATTGCAGTCTGCATGGATCACGACGGAACGAGAAAATGTATGACAAACGGAAAAAAAAAAAATATATATATATATGACAGAAATAAATAATGCGAGACAGGTGATTAATTTTTGGGTTCTAGCGAGCGTATTGCAACAATATATTTCTATTATATTGCAATTTAAATTGTATAGATATGAGATACAAGTCATTAAAAAAAAAAAAAAAAAAAAACACTGTTGATATTATAAATACATATAGTACGATTATTATTATTACGATACCTATGTACCTATTAGAAAACGAGAAAGAGAGAGAGAGAGAGAATAGTAAAAAAAAAGTGTGAGAAAACGAGAGAGGAACGCGTAGACGTGATAAATCTGCTGTGACTCCATTACGAAAGAAATTGTAGAACGTCTAGAAATTTAAATTCGAACGATATAACGATTTATAACCGATCCTTGTAATTTACTATTTTTCATTATCACTGTAAAAAAAAAAAAAATTGTTATCTACTCCCAACGAATGATACATCGTCTCTACGACCGGATAATCGTAAACAATCCCAAAAAAAAAAAGAAAAATATTTCCCATCTTCCTGATACGAAAAAAAAAAAAAAAAAAAAATTACCTCATCGTTCATCGATAATTGTTATATCAACGATATTAATTATTGAGATTCTTAGTCGTCCTGGGATCATTTGCCAATTCTTGTCGCAAAATGGGCGATGAATTCGGTACTTACCAATCGAATAACAATCACGACGTGTATTTCGTAATTTTCGATCAATTAATTTAAAAAAAAAAAAAAAAAAAAAAAAGCCAAAACAATTCTTCATTATTAAGTCATGTATTATCGTCATTGTACGAATTACGGTGAATTAATTTTTGTTCTCTTCCTCGAACGACGAGAAAAGAAGGAAAATTAAAAAAAAAAAAAAAATTCTGTAAAGTTTATTAAATTTTACGATAATAAAGCACTCTACGAGATAGAACATTATTTACGTTTATTTATCAGTGATAATAGTAAGGATATACATAATATGTAAATTTAGCCATTTCGAAGATGAAGAATAACGCCTCGTCTTAGCCAAGAGTCCAGCTCTTCCCTGTGGCAATCAACCGGAAGTGAGCATATCAATTGTTTTCTTCGTGAGTCTGCGTAAAACGGAATATCCAAAAATACTTTTGTATCGTCATCGGATACTTCCGGTACGTAAGAAATTCGACAATTCTTCACAGCTGCCACCGGCGAGGCTGTGGCATCCAATTCCTTTAGCATACCATTTTCGATGAGTGCACCTGTTCGAGGGAAAATGAAAATTCAAAGTTTTTTTTTTTATGGAACACTTTCAAGATTTTTTCGTATTTTCCGTGGAAAAAATCGTATGAAATTTTTCATTTTAATTTTCAAAATAATTTATGATACAAATTTTTTTTTTTTTTTTTCTTTTCCTCACCGGAAATGAGCATTCCATCCAAATTAACGAAAACCTTGGGATCAATTGTTTCAGGATTTTCGCTCCAATCGGCATGGAGTCGTAGCTCCTCGAGAGGATAACCGGTCACTCGGACAGTGTGCTGTTTCAATGCAGCCAAAAATGCCCGTGGTCTTGTCAAAACAGCGAGATCAAGATGCTCAGGCAGGCCCATTGTCATCGTGGCAAGTGCCTGATTCTTCACGATCAATTCATTTGCAAAGGACGACACTTCGCGCGGTCCGGTTGGCCACTCGTCGAGCCAATTTTTCGGTGTTTTTGAATTTACGACTCTCGACGATTCAACGTCATTTCTCACGAGATTCATCAATCCACCGACGAGTTTTTTCTCATCGGAGAAAAAACGTTCGAGGGGATTGACAATTTTTTTCCCGTTATTCTCACGTCTATGTTGAACGTGAGATGATACTTTTTGTTGGATAAAATGTTTTAATTCACGCTGAAACGTCGTATCGATACTTTGACATGTTCTTCGATCGTTGTCACTCGAGGACTTGGAGTTCATTCCTGAGAAGCATCGATTGAAATTTCATGCATTTTGATTCATTGACAATAACCCCCCCCGATACGATGTGAAAATTTTGAAATTCAATTGCAATTGACATTTCAATATATTGGAACTCGTTTGATTCGCATGTTTTTTTTTTTTTTTTTTTTCAGAATCAATTATTTCCCATGGCCTTACCTTTGAGTGCCAGAAGTGCGCTTTCAGACGCTGCCCTTTCCCAAGCCCTGTGTGCATTGGCCGGTAGTCCAAAGTACTCGAGCGGCGAATCGAGATCGGTGATTTGCTCGATCGCCCTCATGGGATCTCTCCTCGTGGATTCCGAGACACCGAGAACACCGGCGAGCTTTCTGCGACCCTCGAAGATATCCTTTGACCAGATATCCCGGATTATCGAGCGAAGAGCACGCATGTCAAAGTCATCCTGAATACGTCCACCGTAGACCGCAACATCGAGAAGTCCACGTCCTGCTTCCCAATCGAGACGTCCCGATTTTTTTCCCCTGGATGTCTCACCCGTGAGCACCAATTCCCGAGCCGCCTCGAGATCGGCCTCGCTCCACTCGTATCCCCGAATCCAGCCCTGAGGTATGAAACTTTGGAAAAAATCAAAAGTTTCCTGTTTTTAGAAGAACAGTGGTGAAAAAACAACAACTAAATGATGATGAAAGCTTAGGCGGTAGAATGTTTTTACAGACTCCAATCGTACGCAGGCCCAACTGTTCAAATGCAGATCTGTTCCAAAACTCCCATGCGTCAGTGTCTGAACAGAGGGAAACTCACAGATTAGCAATTAGGTTAGTGAAGAATCTTCTGGGAAGCAATTCGATGTGGTAAAACTCTCTCATGGCGCGACTGAACATATTTTAGGTGCACGTTTCAACTATGGACACGTACCAACTCTGCACACTCCAACTCTACACGTTCAAACTTTATTGACTTCAACTGAACGTGTTCCTATTGTACACAGTCAAACTGGACGCGTTCCAACTGAAAACGTTGCGGTTGAACATGCTCTGAATCAAAACATTCCAATCGAGCACGTTGCAACTGAACACGTTTCAACTCTACACGTTCCAATTGTATACATTCCAGCTGGACACGTTACAATGTGTACAGTTGGAATGTTGTGTCCAGTTCGAATGTGTACAGTTTTGGCACGCGTACAGTTGGAAGCTATACAGTTAGAATGTGTATATTTGAAACGTGTTCAATTGATCCATAGTAAAGTTTTTCCGTGACGATTTTCAGCATGGAACAGTTATTTCTTTTTTAATCCAATTTTCAATGTGTGGGTTTCTCCGTGTAGAGTTGGGGTCTGTGAATCGAAAAAAACAAAATAATTCATCAACTCACCGTCTCCTCTCCTGAAGAACCGCGTGAATCCAAGCGAGAACCAAATTGCCATCGGCATTGCGAGAATCGGGTCGACGTTGCGGCAACTGCTGCAACGATCTCGCGACGTTGCGCTTAACGCCCTCGGGTGGTTCGTAAGCAAATTTCCGGCATATACCAGCGAGACCGGGATAAAATCCCAAGCACTCCTCCGTAGTGAGCCATATACGCGTTGCAGAATTTTTTTGACTCGTACACGCGTCCGAGCGAAGTATACTCTCGAGACGCGGCAGCCAGTTGAGGGCGAGCTGTAGATTACTCAGTAGTATCCAACTTCCGTTTCTGCAAGCTCTATCCAGAGCCACTTCAGCCTGATTCACCTGTCCCTGTCCCAGAGATATCTCGATGAATCCTTCGGAAGACCCGACTTTATCGGATGCGAGAGCTTCCAGTTCCGGACCGGGATCGGCACCGGGCGACAGTAAGAGCAAAATCGGATGCTCGCTTTTTTCGTCGGCGATGGTTTTCAGACTCCAGGTCGGAGGTGTCAGATCTTTGACGCCTGTAAAATCGTACGATCCAATTTTACATATTTCTCGAAATAAAAAGTCTTTCGATCTAATGTCCAATTGGTGGTTCAACGTTTCTGGTCAATGTAATGAGGAAAATAAAGAAAATTACTCAGCAGCTCGGTTGCCAATTTCGTAAGTGCCGTGTACAGATGATCGGGACGCAGTGCCTGAACAGCTAGGGTCTTTTGAAAAAGTGTCAGGCTCTGATCTACGTAAATATTCTTGGTATCGTTGACCCAGGCTGGCTTTAATCTCGACGCTACTTGCGGTAGCGTCGAGGCAAGTGTTTTCACCGCTGTTCTACGTTCCTCGGGTATCCAATCGGGCAATTTGTAATCCGTATTCTCGTCGTTTCTCAACGAGGCCCCGTCGAGAAGAAGATTTCTCTCGATCTCCGGTACGGGATTCAACGAGAGCGCCAAATGCAGAGCAAGTGGAAGTCTGTGACGTCTGTACGCCGAGTTGGCGCAGTTATGTAGCGTGAGAGCGATGAGTCTGAGAATTAGAGAAACATCCTACTGCGTAATCGTAAGAAAGAGGCCCTAGCACCTCTGCGCGAATATCCCATAATGAAAATGTCCCGAAATAAAATCGTTTGGATCTACGTAGGTATGTGGGAGTTTTACTTGTATGCCCCTACTCGGACATTTATACGGTCAGAGCCTCTCTATTTTTTTGGTCACTCTATTTGACCAAACCACTTACTATTAACATAATACTTTATCTCATTTTATTTTCACTTTCACATTTTACTGACGGAGGGAAACTGCAGAAAACCTTCAATCCCGGGATGCCCTAGGCAGATTCCTCCTTTGCTGTGACCCAGTGGATAAGTCAGTGCCCGGCTAAGCGGCCACCTTCCAAGCGATAAGAACCGCTTTGGGAGTCCTCCTAAAGCTGTACACCGACCACCCACCCATCACTGAAAGGTTTTTGGCCATTTTTTTTATTATGGTGGGGTCCGAACCAACCAGAACTCGAACCTGGGTCCGCTGCGTGCGAACCCAGAGCCTCACCCACAGAGCCACTGTGCTCCTCAATCTACGTAGATATTTTTTAGATCAAATCTGATCCATCTAGAGATCCGGGAGAATTGTTTTGGAATGGCAGCTGTCTGTTAGACCCGTTCTCCAGACAATGGCGTCCAGTAAATATGTGAATTTGATGTCAATGACAATGACCACTTACCTCTTCTCGATCAATGATTCCTGCTCCTTTCTGTCACTGGTGATCAATGACTCGCGACCAGCCTCAGCCTCCAGATAAATATCGGTGAATGCCTCGACCGAGAACACGTACAGCGGGCTCAGATTGGCTAGAGCACGCACAGATTTGTAAAGATGAGCAGCGAATTTAGCAAGCTTCTCGTATTCCTTGGCTCTCCTGATGACATTCTCATGACTTCGACGACTCTTATCGAGTTCAACGGCGATCTCTCGTGCTTTCTCCTGAGTCACTTCCAGCGATGCCAATAGACCACCGCCCTGCGAGCCATTCTGCGATTCCTGAAGCAAATCTTGTCCCCTAGCAGCGCCCAATTTTTCCAACAGATCCAATCTCGCCTGATCACGTTCACCCGACAATTTTTCCTCTCTCTCCAGTGCATCTCTTCGCTGACCCTCGAGTTCCGGTGTCTCCGCGAGCAGTACTCTCTCGATGAATCTCTCGGCGAGACTTCGCGAACCCGCACCAAGGCTTATTCTCACGAGCACCGCGTCAGCCTCGCTTGGCAATGAATCAACGAGCGTGTCGCGTCTCGTTGCGAGAAATAATTTGAAACCTTTCTGCGCCGGTAATGTTCGCTCGCCCAGTCTCAGTGAACGCATACGCAAAAGTGGCAATAACAAAGATGGTAACTCTACGATTTCCTCGATCAGCAATGGTTTGCCAAAACGAACGGCCAGCTCGAGGGTCGTGACGAAATTTGTATCCTCAGTTTTTGCCACCTCGAGACGACTTTCAATGTTGGCTTTCAACCAGTTTACGGCTACACCAGAGGGATCTACGAACAGAGGGACCAACGGACCTCGAAGGGAGCAAGCAGCACCAACGAGACTGACCGTGTCAACTGGAAGACCCTGGGCACGCCACAAGAGTCTCTCGCGTTCGCTTATCAGCAAATCGATTGCCGATCTCTTCCACTTGTCGTCACGGCCGGGATCCTGCAATTTTTCATTACCACAGGATCGAGATTTATCAATTTTGTTCGGAGTGCCCACCGTCCAGGGACATTTTGTTAGTTAGATTCTGGGGTAAATTGAATTTCGATGGATCTATGGGAATTCAATGTGTCTTTTTTTACAGGAATTCAGTGACGACTAGTTCAGGTAATTTGATTGTCATCCTGGCTGTTCTCGTTCCCAAATAAAATCAGTTCTACGCATCTCATTCAATGAGAAAACCAAATGAACACCTCCTACGTCACAAAGTCAAAGATCCCGGGAAAAAAATGGTTCAGATCTACGTAGTTATTTTATAGATCAAAATTTTGGAAAGTCGAAGATCCACTTGGATCTTTGTATGCAGATTTACATACATTCGAGTCAATCTAATATTATATTCAAATACTTTTTTTTTTGTTAGACGTCCGTTTATTTACTCAAATCTCAGTAGATTTACTTGGATCTGAGTAGATCTAACGGTGATCTAGGAAAACTAATTTTTTCCAAACTATTTTTTTCCAGGACGCGTCAGTTTTTTTTTGTTCCATCTACCTGATACACCAGAAGCGAAGCGACCTCGGCAGCCTCGACGTCCAGTCGAGTTTTCCTCTGCGTCAGGTTCTCGTACTGCGACTGCCAGTCACTGTGCTCAGCGTCGAGTTTACGTAGAAGCGCCCGTGCCGTCGCCAGACTCGATTCCGTAGCTTCGGTTCGCAATTGAAGAGCAGCCGCGCCTCTCGAGTGCTCGGCAAGCTCCTCCTGAAGCTGAGCGACTCGGCTCTCTACGGAAGTCAGACCCGCGGCGAGTCTACCGAGCTGAGCTTCCGCCGCTGACAAACGTCTAGCAAGGAAACTCGTAAATTTTATTCGAATCCACGATAGAAATCGAAACAATGAAGTTCATGACACTCAGAGTTGGGAAAAGTTCAGCGGAGATTAATGTATTTGTGAAATCGACGAAATTCCAAGTATTGGGACAATGCTAAAAAGTAAAATGATCACAAAGTGACTCACTCGGCTAGTACACGTTGCTCCCGCTCAAGAGGCGCGACTTGCTCCAGTATCTGCCCGTACTGCAGATTCGCGAGTACCCAAGCCGCCAGGGGAGCAGCAGCGATAGATGCCCTCTTGGCGGTCTTCTCGTCAAAACTGTCGGGACGTTCCTTAACGAGCTTGGCAACGGCCTCGAGGCTCGCACCGGTGCTGCGTCTAGCATCCCAGGTTCTTATCTCGTCTTTAACGCCACGTTTAGCTAGAAATGTCTTCATGCTGTTCCAGGATGTGTCGCGAATACCCATCAGTCGGAGAACTCCCTCTAGAACATCGCGAACCGGTGCTGGTGGCGCACGGAGGGAACGAACTTCGGCCAGGGCGTCGGCACCGATTCCCGCCACTGCCTGAGCCGCTTGCTCCACCAAAGGTTCAACCTTTCCAAGTTCACCCTCGATATCGGCCTTGCATTGAATTAAAAACGTTTCAACACTGTCCAACTTTTTATACGATCGATATTAGGTCGTCGTTTGATGTCCAGAAATTAATTCAAGTATTCAATTATCGGAAGATGTCCAGGAAGGCATTTGTTTTGTTTTTCCTTACCTTTCTTCGAGCCAATTCCGCACTTTCTCGTTCCGTATCGGTCTTCAGTGTCGTCATCTCACCGCGTTGTCCGGTTGCTCCTCTCATTGTCGCGGTTATCTGTTCCAGCGCCGCGTTCGCTCGTCCCTTCTCCATCTCGAGTTCCTGACGCTGCTTCGTTGCCTCATCTTCGAGCTTAGCCACCCGTTCACCGGCTTCCCTCAATCTTCCGATTCCAGCCTCCAGACTCGAAAGCTTCTTCTCGACCTCGTCGCTCCACTGATTTCTCAGCTCTTTCCAGGTACTCAGAAGCGCCAAAAATCGTGCTGGCGCTTGCTGCTGACGAGGCGCACGTATATGAGCATCCACGAGTGTATCAAGACCCGGTGATAGCAGTTCCGGTGATGTATTTTCTCCATTTTCCATCGATCGTGTGCACAAATCCTTCAGTGATGATTCCAGTGACCACCACTCGCTACCCGGTGCCTCGGCTACGAGAACACAGTGGCGCAATAGTCCCGAACGGATCAACCAGTCTTGATTGATTTCACCGGTATCGATAATAACGACGACTCGCAACAGGGCTCGAAGACCTAATTGTATCGAAAAAAAATCGCTTTTTTGACATTACAATGAGTTCTTAAAGTTGTTTAAACGGCTTTTTTTTCTAGCACTCCTGAATCAGTGAATCCACTGTTCTGATCGTCAAAATACAGAATTGTAAGATATTCCAGGATCAATGATTATGCAATTGAATAATAAGTCTGAGAAAACTTCCTGAATTGGAAAGACACTCACGATGATAGAGATACTGATCCAGAGTTCCAGCAAAGTCTTCCTTTCTCGCGAGATCGGCTAGAGGTGCAACGAGGCCATCGAGCTCTTCGGGAGTCAGAAGACCCGGCAATTCCCCTCTCGATACTATAGCACCAGCCAGTATCGCCAAGCCAGTTTCTCTGGCGTGATGCTCCTCGAGCAAGAGCAAGCACGGTTCACCCTCTATTCCGGCTGCTTGGACAGCGGCTTTAACCGCTGCTCTAGCTCGTTCTGACATTGAAAATAAATTTACAGAATCTTAATTTATATTCTCGGCTGCATTACAGACTCATTCCCAAATTGTTCAACCCGCACCCCCAAACTCCCATGAAATTGTTCTGGCTTTAACGAGAAATCAAGGAAAAAAAAACGATAAAAATGATTACCAGGTCCAGAATCAATGAGTCTCAGTGAAGAGATCGATGCCACCAGTTTCGTTGCAGTTTTCCTTCCAGCACCCGGACGTCCTGTAAGAATTACTCCTCGACTGCCGCATCTCAGGGCCCAGCTCAGATCTTGAAAGAAAGCAAAACGACAAAACGTTGCAGTGTCCACATGAAGTTCATCTAATTTTCATTCCAACGATCCTCCGTTTCTCCAACGAAATCTTTAAACCTTCATCGATTACCGGAAACTGTTTTGAGCAAATGCTTGGAGATCGATGCCTGCACCGGTTCACCTTCCCTCGCCCATCTCGAAGCTGCATTCTCGATTTCCATCCGCCAGTCCTCATCTCCGTAAACTGTCAATCCCGCGTTTCCACCTTTCCAGACGTACACGTCGTTTCCGGTGTCTCTGAGCTCGGGAATTCTCGAGAACATCGTCGATGACCAACGCGCCTGATCCTTGGCCATCAAACGAGGATGAAACATTCGATATCCAGCGTCCCAGAGATGACGCGTTAATTCTATCTCGTCATTCGCCGTTGGATAATATCTCAGGCAATCTGCCCAGTGTGCCAGATCTTTGGGGGTCCAGCGAAAAGTTGAATCTCGGAAATTTGCAACTGTCGTGACGATTTCGGACATTGTGTTTGACATACGAGTGATCCAGGAATCGATCGACGAAATTTTCGTGATCGTTGAGTTTCTCAGATGAAGCTCTACCATCGATATTATATCCTTTGAGCTAGGATAACTGAAAGTATTCAAAATGACCGAGTAAGACGATTCTGGTAATTATCGAGTGGACCTATGGGGACATAGAAATTCATTACGGCAAATAATGTGTGGCGAGCAACGCCTCCAATCTCGGATGAAGTCTCGTATTTTCATCGCCGGTGCACAAAAATGTAATTGGCAAACTCGCGAATTCAAGATCATCCTCGTGAAAGCCCCCTTCCTGAAGAAGCTGTCGTATCAATTCCTGCAAATTTAATTCTCATCGTGCAAACGTTCAAGGCTCGTTCGCTCGGATGGACTATTGCATTTCATTGATTCTCGACGAGTGATTTTCAGTTACCTGCAAGTCTTTCGATGCCAAATGCAGATCCTCGAGTATTAGGATCAAACGTGAGCCATTTCTGGGACGATAATTTCTTCCATTAGCCGAAGATTCAACGCGAATGCACGAACGTTTTAGACGCGTAATGAGATCTTGAGGACCGTAGAGAGAGGAGCCACGTACGATCGAGGAAGCCTCGCTGATCTCGTCGTTTCGAGAGGCGAGTGCAGCTGAGACAAGACTACTCTTTCCACAAGCTTCGGGGCCTCGTATTATCGCGGGATGGCCAGATTCTAGCCAGGGTAGGACAGCGGCTAATGCTCTTTTCACAGGTCCTAACCGAATATCAAGATAAAATAAATCTCGTACCATGCACCACTAGCACATTGATTTACTTTTGTACCTAAAATTTTTCGTTTTTTTCCCCTTGCCGTTATATTTTCAGCTGGCAATACGTAGATTATGTTCATTAACCGTTAGCATTTATATCTACGTTAATTGAAAGCCAGGCAGAAGAATTGTTGAAAAAAAAAAGAATTCCTACGCCTGACTGACAAAAGCATATAACTCTCCTTTACTTTTAGGCCTAAAACTTTTCTATGTTTTTTTTTTTCCTTTTCATTACTTTCTGCTAGCAGTACTTCGATTCAGTTCACTATTGCCACCTTTCAACTTAAATTTAACCCTACTTTATTTCTAATTTCGTAATATCACCGACCTGACAGCGACACGGGTCCATTATCAGTTGGAATCGACGTCAGAACATCACCATAGGGCTCCAACCGATCAATTTCCAAATTGTACAAAACTGCGCATGGACTTTGAGGATCAGGACACCTTGGATCAATAATAATTGATCATCGATTATCATCCAAATGATTTGTCGCTATGAATTTCGTTTAAATTCACTGGATCCACTCACCATGTGTCGGTGTTCTGATAGATGAGTCGCGCGATCTCATTCGTAGATTCTTCATCGGCCAATTGGCCACAGAGCGAGGAGAGCAAAGCATGAGCAACGAGATTCTGCGTATTGGATTTTCTCAGATGAACGAGAGCCCCTTCGATCAAACCGGACGCTGACTTTTCATCGCCGTTAATTTTAAGGATCGACTCGATAACATTGCAAAGATGGGTCCTCGCGATTCCTGCCGAAATTGACGATAAATTTTCGAGTTTCGACGGCGCAAGGAGAGACGTGACTGACGTTGAACCCAGATGAACAACACCGAGGCGAGAAACCGTGGCTGGGCTTGCTCCGCCCAGTTTGTGAGTTTCAAAAATAAATCTGATTGGAGTAAATCAATCAGATTAATCGATAATTTATGATCCGATTAATTCAGTAATTAACTATCACGTAAATTAGTAATCAATGATCAGACTAACTAACAATTAATTATTCTTTCGAGAAAATATTAATTTTTAATTCGTTATCCCTAGTGACCAATTATTTCTCGCTATATCCATTCTTAATTAAATTTTACACACCTCACACCTTGACCCAGACGAATACCAACTCCGCTGGGCAGGGTGAGAAGACGATTGTCATCGAGAGCCGAGTTCAATGCCTCGGCCCAGCCAGGCTCGACGTCACCATTCAACACAATCCAGGTCGAGGAGTCACCCGAAATCGTTATGGCAGTCGACAATAGACCTTCCTTCCATTCCCTCAAATAACACATCGATCATACGAATAATACGACTTGATTTTTTCCTTTTTAATTCTCTCATAAATTCTACAATGCATTGTATTATTATATTATCATTCTCGGGATATAAATTTTGGAAGGATCACGTCACACGCGCCGAGGTCTATCAAATTTTACGAAACTACGAAGTGATAAATAAGAAAAACAAAAGTATACATTTTTCATTTCCAATCTTCAATTATTCTTGAAACTTTGGACCATAAGTTTTGATGCAAAAGAAAAATCAATTTTTCCAAATTTTCAGGCACACGATTAAGCAAAAAAAAAAAAAATGATAAAAATCCAAAAATAATTTGTCAGTGCTATTATTATTTTTTTTACTGATTATGAGAAAAAAAATTCGTTACCTCGTTCTCGGATCGACTTTTCCGAGGAGCATTGTCTTCGGAATGGCTCCCGGATAAACGACAAATTGTCGCACGGGTTCGCCAATTTTGCTCAGACATTCGGACAAAATATTTCTCACCATAGTCTTGCCACTTCCCGGTGGTCCGACAATGGCAACGCCCGTACGGCTCCTCAATTGTCCGTAAAGTTGCGCGCATCTGTTGACAACGTCGATCGATAGATCGGCTCTCTCGCGGGTGTCATTGAGGCACGCGAGCAAATCTTGCCTAGTCGTCGAATCGATCAATGACGACGAATGTATGATTTTTGGAAAAATATCTTTCAGCAGATCGACAAAATTTTCCGTATCCTGCTGAACGAGTTTCGGCAATGTTGAGCCACGTATGGCAACGAGAAGACGCTCGGTTTCGTTTAATTTTTCATTTTCTCGCGAACCCGTGGGAATGGCACTGAGAACCGAGCGCAAAGCACGAAGACCCCAGTCGTAATGCGGCTGTTTTTTAAGTAATTTTTCGGATATATCGAGGGTCTCAACGAGTTGTCGGGCAAGACTCGAAGCTTCGAGAAAACCCTCGCACTCGAGCAACGATCTTACGATGTCACATCTGTCGGGATGAGCCATGCCGATCGGACGAAATAAACGCGCGAGCGAATCGGGCAATTTGTGTCGTCCACCGTAATCATCGTCGGCCGGATTCATGGTGATGAAGACGCAACAGTGCGAATCGAGTCTTACGTGATTTTCGCCAAGTTTAACGGTCGCCGACGAGTCTCGTACGGCTTCTTGAAGCGGACGAACGAGCATCGCCACTGCACTGAGGGTCTCCTCCTCGAGCCGATTGAACTCGTCGAAACAGCCCCAGGCACCGGCTTGCGCGAGTCCACCGAGAATTCTACACATACTGCCGGCGTCCATTCCTAATGGACGGGACATTGACACGTTGTTCTCGGGATTTTTAATTACAAATATATTTTTTTTTACGCGCAAACAGAGGATTGGTCTTCTGATTTTTCCAGGTAAAAATTAATCAATGATGAGAATAATATTAATAACAACAGTAATGATAAATCTACCTAGATCTACGTATATAATTGTAGATTTATCGCTTATCAGATCTCCGTTCATCTACTTAAATATAATTAGACTCGTAATTAGATTTATCTAGATCTGAGTAAATCAATCGAAGATCTAGGTAGATCTGATTGAGTCTACCATGACCAAGGAGATCTGATTGATTCTACCATGGTCCAAAATTTAGATTTACGTAGATCTAAATTGTTTTCCCTCAGAAAACAACAACAACAACAACAACAACAACAACAACAACAACAACAACAACAAAAACAACAACAACAACAACAATAAATTATTTAAATTGAATGATGAAAATGTTTCTTTTATAATATATTATAAATCAAACCTTCGTCACAATTAAAGAACAGCACGAGTCTGCCGAGAATTCTACACATACTGCCGGCGTCCATTCCTAATGGACGGGACATTGACACGTTGTTCTCGGGATTTTTAATTACAAATATATTTTTTTTTACGCGCAAACGGAGGATTGGTCTCCTGATTTTTCCAGGTAAAAATTAATCAATGATGAGAATAATATTAATAATAACAGTAATGATAAATCTACCTAGATCTCCGTATATAATTGTAGATTTATCGCTTATCAGATCTCCGTTCATCTACTTAAATATAATTAGACTCGTAATTAGATTTACTTAGATCTGAGTAAATCAATCGAAGATCTAGGTAGATCTGATTGAGTCTACCATGACCAAGGAGATCTGATTGATTCTACCATGGTCCAAAATTTAGATTTACGTAGATCTAAATTGTTTTCCCTCAGAAAACAACAACAACAACAACAACAACAACAACAACAACAACAACAACAACAACAACAACAACAACAACAACAACAACAAAAACAACAACAACAACAACAACAATAAATTATTTAAATTGAATGATGAAATTTTTTTTTGTATATATTATAAATCAAACCTTCGTCACAATTAAAGAACAGCACGAGTCTGCCGAGAATTCTACACATACTGCCGGCGTCCATTCCTAATGGACGGGACATTGACACGTTCTCGTAATTTTTAATTACAAATATTTTTTTTTACGCGCGAACAGAGGATTGGTCTTCTGATTTTTCCAGGTAAAAATTAATCAATGATGGGAATAATATTAATAACAACAGTAATGATAAATCTACCTAGATCTACGTATATAATTGTAGATTTATCGCTCATCAGATCTCCGTTCATCTACTTAAATATCATTAGATTTACTTTGATCTGAGTAAATCAATCGAAGATCTAGGTAGATCTGATTGAGTCTACCATGACCAAGGAGATCTGATTGAATCTACCGTGGTCCAAAATTTAGATTTACGTAGATCTAAATTGTTTTCCCTCAGGAAACAACGGCATCAGCAGCAATGATAAATTATTTAAATCGAATGATGAAAATGTTTCTTTTATAATATATTATAAATCAAACCTTCGTCACAATTAAAGACCAGCACGAGTCTGCCGAGAATGGCGGCGAGTGCCTTTACACTCTCGGTTTTACCGGTACCAGCTGGTCCAGTTGGACTTCCGCCAAGGCCGAGTTTCATTGCCTGGGTAAGCGCGAGAAAGCATCTTTCGGTGAGAGGCGTACGAACGAGACCCACGGAAGCGCCCTGATATTCAAAGCGATATGGAAATTCTGCACCGGCGCAACGAATCACCGGACCGTTGCTCTGAAAGACATTTTTGTTTCCTTTTTCTTCCAAAATTATTTTTTTTTTTTTTCGAAATAAAAAATTCATCTACGCGATTATTACAAGGAGATTTTGGGGCTTTGGCTTGCACACAGAGGACGCTTCGTTTTCGTGATACTTTTGTTTTTCAATTTTTTTTTCTTTTTTCGAAATTAATGGCAGGTCACAAGATCGGTAGGGCCTGATTACTCATAAGATCGTTGACGGAATATCTTGTACTTACGGTTCTGTAACTTCTCAGATGTTTGCTCCATGTCCACGATGGATCGTCACGATTCTCGAGCGTCGTTAACAAATTTCTGGCAACTTCGAGATGATGAACCGTATCCAACAGAAGACCGCGAGCCTTAAGCGCCGTTAAACGATCGCCAGCGTCCTCGAGACCGCGAAATCGTGCTCTCTGAGTCTCAAGAAATTCCACGAGATTCTTCAAGCTCGTCGTGCCTTCCTTCAGCGCTATTTCGCAACGTTCAGTGAATCGTATTCGCTCGGAGAGCAAAAGGATCTGGAGCAACGAAAGGCATGAGCAACAAAAATGGGCAATCGTGGGGATCGATTTTTTTTTTTAGTTTTTCTCTCTAGAAACCTGAGCCGGATAGAGCGAAGGATCGGGTGTCGTGTCGATTAGGCATTTTTCCAAACTCTCGGACAGTGCTTCCCTCATGCCATTCTCGAGGCTACCGAGCCACCGAGGCAGGGCTTCACCGAGATCGATCGGTATGGAAAGTTGCAATGTCTCACCCTCCGGTGACACTACCGCTATCAATTTGTCGCCCTCGCGGACTACCGATCCTATGCCTTGATAAAGTTTCGGTAAATGAGCGTTCAGACCACCCCCGCTTCCCGACACGAGCTCCAAAAGATCTTCGTCGCTCAGAAAATAAAGACGAGGATAAGACGATCTTTTTTCCTGGTATTTAAAACGAAATACGCGATGAAAACCTCCTTTTAATAATAAAATTTAATTAATTAATGAATTAATACATTAATTGATTAAAATTTGATTCATTAAATTAATTTACGAATCAAAATTTTTGAGAGTTTTTGTATCCTACTTGATTATTGGGGAAAAAAGCAGAAATTAGGCATGAATTTATGAACTGTAGTTAAAAAAATCAGTACGAAATGAATTTAAAAAAAAAACACATCAGGTACCTCGAGAAACTCGTCCAAACTTCGTTGACATCTGTCCAGAAGATCCTTCAAGCTCAACAACGCCGGAAGTGGCAATCTTCTCAGTGAAGGGACTCTAGGATCTCTCGCAACCTCTCCCATGAGATAGCTGGAGAAACGATGAGGTTTTTCGTTTTTTGTTTTGTTTTGTTTTTTTTTTTTTTTTTTCAAATTCAATACCAATTTGCAGTTTACTTTATAGTCGTTATATTTAGCGTGAAAGCAGGATAAAAGGAGGATTGAATTTAGATTGAAAGAAGGGTAAAATTTTTCGCTGAAAGGAGGATGAGATTTATATATTGAATTTAGGTTAAAGGTTGATCTTAAATCTGCGAATAATAATTATGTTTCTATTTTTTCACGATAATCGTCGATTATCAATGACTCGTTCGCCATGAAATAATTACTAATTATTCTTCATTAACCAGAAAAATATTATTTTTTTTTCGCAAGACTCTGATTCATACAATTTTACGCTGAGCAAATACGATTAAGCAATCGGGAGTTAATTAACTCGCTGGGGGCCACCAATCCTTCGAGTAATATTTCTAAAGAGGTCGTGACAAGCCAGACAGCGTTGCGTTCTATCGTTTATACTATTTTTCACAGTCGTTGTATCAAAGCTGCACCTGGATATTCTTTTTCTAGACACTCTGAAAATTTCATTTGACTCATATGAGCTCAAAAAATATTCAATTAAATGTGTTTTATATACGGGAGAATTTATGGATTACCGCATACCCAGGGTGGCTCAATTAAGGACGGGGAAAAATGGTGGCCCTCAGTGGGTTAAGGCCGTCCTCTAGTTTCTCGGGTCGAAAAAATCGATTTTTTTTTTTTTCATAAATCACATCTACAACATGTGTAGAAAATGTGTGGAAGAAGAAGAGGAAGGCCTATTGTATGGTCCAGGCATAGCAGATTGACGGTGAGATGAAATTTTTAGTATAAATCACATGCGCGAACTTTTAAACGCGTTTTTCTCGAAACACCATTTTTCGAAACGGTAACCACGATATTTCAGAAACTATTGCACCGATCTTGTTCAAATTTATACAGCATCTTTAATATGTTATAAGCCAGCGATTGAACTAGGATTATCATGATTGCTTCGATAGTTTTTTTTCGTACGAGCGAAAAACTTAAGAAAAAATGAGTAAAAAATAGAATGTAATTTTCAAAAGTGTATAAAAAAGTCAATTTTTGTAATTTAGAATTCACTCTAGTTCAATCGCTAGTCTTGAATATGAAGATTAAAATGCCGTTTGGTTTTTTGATTTCAGATAAGCAGAACAGCCGCAATCTTGGTCACCGTCAAGTACCTCTTTTACTTGATGTCTTCCTGTCGGCCACTATAACTGCTATTCTATTATATATTTTGACTTCAAAAAATTTGTAAAGCTTATTTAAATGTTAATAAAGATTATGCAAAAATAATGAGATTGATTATTTCGATGCTTTGCCCGTAAAAAAATTATTGAAAAAGCCATAAAAAAAACAGCCGAGAAACTAGAGGACGGCCTTAAATTTGTTAAAATGTGTTTTTTTTTTGTTTAATTACCGAAATTCCTTGTCAGCCCTCGTCCATCTTCCGGCATCATTGGGGGCTGCCCCACTGCCGTAAACGGGCTCGAGATAAACCCACATTCTCTGCAGAGTACTCAGTGCCTTTATGCGTTCCTCGAGCTCGAACATGGCTGTCTCGCATGTCGCGGCTCTCGCCGCGAATCTCTCGTAGCCGGAAGCTCCCTTGGCCCCCTCGAGAATTAGCTTCAGTTCACCGGCGCGTGCCAGCAGCTCGCCGTATTCGCCGACCAACAATATCGACGAATTCTTACTGTCCTTGGATTTTATAAGCTGCAGCGATGCACCAGCCCCCCAGGACTCGAGCTCGTCGAGAGCCTGACGTATTCCACTCTCGGCAATCGCCCTTTTCGTTATTTCCTTTTCAATCCAAATATTGATATTAAAAATTCGTCACTCGCACCACCAGAAAAAAAAAAAAAAATCATCGTTCAATTGGCACACAGGATGAAATTTGAATTATTCAATTTTTATTTCAGTACTTCTCTTCTTGATCGGACGAGGACTGCAGAAATTCATTTTAAAAACTTCGAGAAAAAAAATATTTCACATTTCTCGTCCAATCGAGAAGAGAAATATTTTAATATTTATCGCCTCTCTTAAGAAATTTCGGGCTGATATTTCAAGATTCATTGCAGTTATACTCTTCGTGGGACACAAAAAAAAAATTCCAAATCAAAGACACCCTCGGATTTAATTTGTAAAAGTGAATAAAAAGAAAAAAAAAAAATAAAATAAAAAATTGCCAAATACCTTGACACGATCGACATTGTCCCGTATCATCTTCGAGCTATCGAGCAATTTTCCGAGCGTTAAATCTCGAGTACTCGTGGAATCCTCGATTCCCAGCAATGGCCGTAGCTCCGACCAATGTTCCTCGGCTATTTCGTCGCCTCGCAAAAGCTGCAACGACTCGATATCAGTCCTGATCTCGCGTATCTTTTTTCCCACAAATGTATCGACCACGATACGCGAGTCCTCGTTTCTCCCGATCTCCATCGTCGAATCCGCGGCGTCGCTCAGTGTCTGAGTCTTTATTCTCGATTCCCAAGAATCCAGCCAGTCGTGAAGCCTCGGCAATCTTCTTCTCGCTACGCTCCACTCTTCGATCCTCTGATTCTCATACTCACCGTTGAATTCCGCTTGAAAACGACAGTTGGATTCCTCCGCGTCCAATTGTCCATCAAGCAGTCTCATTGCCTCGCGATCGTCCTCGAGCATCTGTTCGTCATCGACCTCGAGCCTCCGACAGTCCGATCTCAGTGCTTCTCTCTGCTCGTTCATCGTTCTCCAACGTTCGCGCATCGCTGCGATCCAATCGAGCGTCATTACTTCCGGTTTCAATGACCACTTTGCCTGCCAGCGTTCTTGCTCATCGCGCAGCGCTATCGCACGATGACGAAGATTTATCCTCGCATCCTCGAGTTGACGTGCCACGACACTTCGATGCCTTTCCAAACGTTCAGCCAGACCTTCCCAGGCTCCGTGAGCCCCCGAGAGACCTGGCAAAGCCCCCGATAACGCGTTATCATTTATCGAGAATTTCGTGAATATAATTCGAGGGATTTAGCGGAGCGACGACAGATGAAAGCGTCCAATGACTTTTGTGGAACGAGCGAGAGTTCTTTATATTTGCTGATTTTTTTTTTTTAAATGAATTATAAACGTTTTTTTTTTTTTATTATGAGAATTTTTACCATCGAGTTTTTCCCTCGTCCAAGCAGCCAGAACTCTCGCAAAACCCGTAACTGCTTCGAGCTCATCCGCCATTGTCGCCGATTCGCTTTGTATTCTCGTGTGAATCTCGTGAGCCATGCCAACCTCCTCGACATTGCGAGGACGTCGATCGAGTTCACGCGAAGCCGTTGACAAAAAATCAACGACAGCTACCAGCCTCGAGGATGCCTCGGCTCGTAGATCCGAGGACAAACGATCCCAGTATCTGCGCGAGGCCGATTCGAGATCGTTTCTCGTTGTTCCCGTGTCAATGCTTATGCACCATATCTTCACTTCGCCGCCTCGCAATTTACCTACCTGCACGATACAGAAGCGATTCCAACAAATTTCGGGCCCATTTTTTTTTTTGCATCAAAAACGTTGATCAAACATTGCCCGAGACTCATTCAAGTTTGCATGAATTATTATTAATTTTACATTAAAATTACGCGAGAATCGGTAAAACGATTATTTTCGAATATATTTTTTTTTTCTTTTTACCTCCTGGGCCCATTGTTTTGCATCTTTGAATGCTCGCTCCCATTCCTGAGGTGATTTACCCTTTAGCCTGATGGGAGGAGTAAAGGAGAATTTTTATTTGCCTGGGAGTCTCGTGAATCTGGGAAAAATGACGAAGAAGCGTGTGTGTGTCTCTATGAATTTTTTTTTTTAAACTGTCATACCTCTCGCCGATATCAATTTTGGCGGGTGCAGCCAAATTGATCCACTTGACGCGTACAGCTTCGATAGCGGAGAGTGCAACCTCGGCCTCTTTGTAGACACCGCCGTAAAGATAGGCACTCCTGTCGACGAGACCGCCGAATTGTCCATCGGATGGATCACCGACGCCCCGAAAGTTGGTGGGAATAGCGAGAAATCGTCGTAGACCCGAATAAAGTTTAGCGCGTATCTCCTCGAGGGTCGGTCGCCATTGAAGATGAGCATCGCGAAATGTCAATTCGACCCTTATCTCCGGTAGCTTTCTCGTGAGGTCCGGTAATGCTGCTCTGTTAAAAGAAAAAAAAAAAAAAAAAAAAAAAATCGGCAAAACACTTACCAAATTGACGAATGTTCGATTGAACCGCGTCGGCGAATTATTCGGGGCCCTTTGATTCGACACGAGAACGATATATCATTCGGAACTTCGTTAGACTTACCGATACGCGACACCGAGAACTTTCAAGAGCTGTCGATCCCAATGAAGCTTCCATGCTTTCGTATTGCCATACTCGTTCTCCACACCCTCGACGATCGTTCGTATATTTCTCAGTGTTTCCTTCCAAGCTCCCTGACTACCAACAAGATTGACGATCTCACCTCTGAGCAGACCGGCAACGAGATCACGCAGAGTCGCGTGTTTCGCAGCGAGCTCGGCGTTCTGTCGGGCAAATTTTCTCACGAGTTCCCGCAGACGATACGTGTAAGCGTCAACGGCGCGTGGATCCGACCATACGACACCCGATTGTTCGCGCACAGCGCGGGACAATTCGAGCGCAGTAGCGAGCATCAGAGGTCTCTGAGAAGGGACCATACGATCGCCGATTGTATTGTGAAAAGTGGCTACTTGCTGAAGAGCACGGGCTCGACCGGCAAGTGCCCCGGCGCGCTCGACAAGATCGCGAACTTGGCGAGGTAACTCGACACCCTGACCGGCGAGAGCTCGCGCTTCTTTCACGAGGATCGTCAGTCTCGGATCGTAATTGACGCGCATCATGCTGGTACCCGTGAGCTCGACGACCGACGAATCAGTGCCCAGACTCAGTTCCTTCGTGTCGATCGCAGATTTCATCTCACTCACCTGATAGAGTTGGAACACTTAAAGTTTTGGATAACGTGCAGAGTTGGAACGTGCAGAGTTGGAACACTTAAAGTTTTGGATAACGTGCAGAGTTGGAACGTGCAGAGTTGGAACACGTGAATATAATTGGAACTTGTTGGCTTGGAACACATATACAGGGTGGGGCATTAACTATTAGCAGTAGAAATATTTTCTACCTTGCCAGTCTTAGGCGAAAACTTTTCCTACAAAAGTTGCATGGTTCGTAGGGGGTCATCAAGTGGTGGCTACGAGGTTCATCTAGGTGGAGGCGCTTCGAGAATTTCAAGGTCACCTCCGTTTTTTCAAATGGATCCACTATTTTTTTTCTTCGTAATTTCATCGAGGAACAATGAATAAGTTCACACACCAAATTTCGTCATGATCAACCAAGATTTAGCATAAAAAATCGATAAAATGGAAATTTTAATATTTTTAGCTTTAAATCGATTGAAAAAACGGTGCAACCACTTACTCTTATAAAATGAGCTCAAAGTGATGGCCACCACTTTCAATTCATGCTTGCAATCTGATTCGTATTAATTGTATGGTCCCATTAATAACGTCAGTCTGTATTAACGAAAAGGCTCTAATCGAGGTTTCAATACGTTAATCAAAGCAACATCGAGGTAAGTCGTACGACTTTGTTGACATCGACTTTGTTTACATTTTGTTACATTGTCAATCAATGCAAATCAGATTTCAAGCATGCATTGAAAGTGGTGGCCATCACTTTGAGCACCTTTTATAAGAGTAAGTGGTTGCACCATTTTTTCAATCGATTTAAGGCTGAAAACATTAAAATTTCCATTTTATCGATTTTTTATGCTAAATCTTGGTTGATCATGACGAAATTTGGTGTGTGAACTTATTCATAGTTCCTCGATGAAATTACGAAGAAAAAAAATAGTGGATCCATTTGAAAAAACGGAGGTGACCTTGAAATTCTCGAAGCGCCTCCACCTAGATGAACCTCGTAGCAACCACTTGATGACCCCCTACGAACCATGCAACTTTTGTAGGAAAAGTTTTCGCCTAAGACTGGCAAGGTAGAAAATATTTCTACTGCTAATAGTTAATGCCCCACCCTGTATATCTGGAACGTGTAGGATTGAGGCGCGTGCACTTGGAGCGTGTAGAATTGGGCTGTGTGTGTGTGGGCTTGGAACGTGTAGACTGGACATAAAAAATTTGTGATCTTAACGTATTTAGTTGAAATAACTTGAATAATGTGTGTCATGCTCCTATCAGTTTTCAGTAATAGGAATAAAGTGCTCCAAGCCTCGAATTTTTCGTAAAATTCAACCACGTCGTTTACCTCAAATTCGCAAATAAATTTCGGTTCAACGTGCCTTAATGAATGAAGTATAATCGAACGAAAAAAAATCAATCAATCATACCCATGATTCAACGAGATACTGGCGTTTTTTCTCGGCATCTTTCGAGGCTACTAAAATCTTCTCGCGCGCCTCGTCATAGCCCGGAAGATCGGCCAATAATTCTCTCGCCAATTTGTCAAGTATCTCGAGACGCATTTCCGCGGCTCTCGCTGATTGCACTTCCTGCAGTATTCGCGGACTGTCCAAAAGATTCACCGTGTCAGGACCGGCTTGACACGAGTCAACGAGCTCACCTATGGATCCTAGGAGAGATTCGCGTTCACCTCTCAGAGCTCGTCTGAGCCCTTCGCGCTTCATAAGTTCAACGTAACGTTGAAACTCAGTCGCCAGTACGGTCGAATTTTGCGCCCCGGCAATTTGCTTTCTCAGTTTTTCGGTAACTTTTTCCTCCGCCGGACTCAGACTATCCTCGAAACGATGCTTGAGCCTTTCCCACTCGACGTCTTTGCCATCCTCCCCGAGACCGACTGCAATAATTTTTTTTTTTTCGTCACAAGTTGAAACTTGTTCTTATGATAAAAATGATTATGAGGGGAAAAAAAAAAGCAAATTAGAAAATAAAAATTTCGAGATTAACGGGATAATTGAATTTTCCTATATTTGTAATGTAATAAAAAAATAATTATTGTCACATTGCATTATAATGATTGAGTAAAATGACCGAAAAGCTTTTTAAAAAGAAAATTTGACCTCTCAAATCGTCGAAACTTTGTAGAAGAGCGTCAGTGCCCAGTGCCGTACGTTCGTTGGGTGTCAAAAGTCTCGTGAGCTGACGATGCTGAGCACGAATTTCCGCAGTTTGTCTATAAGATTTTAACGTGAAAAAATGAAATAATTGTGAGATTAGAAATCTTGGTTTTTTTTTTCATGAAAATGCGAATGAAAAAAATTGTCCGAGAACCTCAGCCTATCGCCAAATTTTGAGCATCTCGTATGCGAGAATGCAGTTCCCTTCCAAGGATGTAGCGATTGATGAGGCCAATATAAACCAGTGAATCTTTCGCAGATGTTAACCCATTTTTCACACACACTAGCCGCAGTCGCGACAGCTTCGTCTCTCGCTCGAGAATCTGTGCTCCGTACCTGGAGATGAAAAAATCAAAACGAAAACAAAAACAAAAAAAAAGATTGTCATACAACCCGTGAGACAAAAATTGAATGAACGTAATAGAATTGATTGATCGTGATAAATTTGAAATTTATTCCCGAAGAATGAAGTGTAAGAAAATTATTTTTCCATGAGAAACCGAAGAAAGGATGTATCGAAAACGAGCTAATGAATCCTGAAATTACATTTTGCAAAACCCACAGGGAGCATTAGAGCGGTGTTAGCATGCTCGGCTCACACGCCGTGGGCCCTGGTTTGATTTCAATCACCCGCACGAATGGAAATATTTTCTATGTGCTTTTTCTGCGATCTCTCGGTGATTCGAAAGCCATCTAAAAATGTGGGCCCGAAGGAAATGTGCAGCGCCTTTTGGTGTGGTGACCGAAAGATCGCGAATGTCTCGGGTTCGATTTCCGGTGGTACTGTAGGCTCGCTAGGTGGAAGCGAAAATTTTTAAAGCCGTGTAGCTCCACATGTAGGGCATACGAACTACGACTAAATATGTCCCGGTGCTTGCGCCTAGCGAGGCGCGACGAGCTCCGGTAATGAGAATCGAAGCAGAGACAAACGGATTCAGAAAAAGGAGACCATCGTCGGTAAAAGAGTTGGAGGGGTAGCCCGTAACCCTTAAGGGGCATACCAATAAATATTGCAAAACCCATTTCGAAAATTCATAATTTTTGTCAAAATTATTTGAAGAATTATTTATAGAATTTAAAAAAAATGATGTTTTGAATATTAAAAAGACAAAACGAATAAATTGAATTCAACCTCATCGAGAAGCGTTTGAACTAGTCGAACAACTTCGTTCCCGACGATTTCCAGCAGAGATCTCATTCTATCTTCATCGTAAGCGGGTCCTTCGAGTTTCCAAAGATCATCGATGTATCCTGAGACTGTTTCTAGTATTTCATCAACGCCAATCAAACCATCCCTGATTTCAAGTCGACGTTCGATCCATCAATGTATAAATTTTAAAAAAACCCCACCATGCGTTTGATTATTCGAGCAATCGATCATTTGATCAATTAATTCATCAATCATTACAAGAAAATCGTCATGTAATATCAATGAAAGAAAATATCGAAAATTCACCTTGAAGTCGCAGCGTTCTCGAGCTCGACCCTGATACTCTTCATAATACCAAAAGCCTCTGCGGCAATTTTTTTTTCATGCGATTTTTTAGCCTCATCGCGTTTACGTCCCCAGAGAATTTCTTCCTCGTTTATCGACGAGGAAACCTTTGGACCGAGGATATCATCCTCAAGGCGTTTCAAGCACTTGGGATTGAAGCCGGTAGATTGAAGCGTCGGAGCCCAGACTTGTCGAAGTGACTCGATCAAAGCTGTGCCACCGATTCTCGGTCCTCCGATCGTTGCTACGTGTATCAAATCGTGAAAATTTTCATCCGTAACGATCGACGCACGCAACTGCGAGAAAGAAAAACATTGACAAAAAAATACTTTCCCAGATATCTCGATCGTCGATCGATTCTCGATTCGATCGAAGGATTTTTTTTTTTTTTTTTTAAGATACAAGCAATACAATGAAAAGTGTACCTTGAAGAAGACCAAAGCATTTTTTCCGACTGGGATTTCATTCGTCAATTTAAGGCAAACAATATCGGCACTCGTGCGAGTCGGACGTGCGCAGATTGTACGACATGTCGAGGCATCCAAAAATTTTTCGAGAACCGCTTTACTATCGGTAGATTCGATAGCGTCTATCGGCACACCGAAGAAATTACCTGCTGTTGAGACTATGAGCGTCCCTCGTTTATCCTCCGCCACCATGATCTATGCCTTTTAAAAGAATTTAATTTCTATTAACAAAGATAAGCAGAAATTAAGGATATCTCGAAAAAAAAAATCGTCCTGTACAACAAAACGTTCATTCTTATGCTGAATGTAATTTCTTTTGAAGCCGAGCTGTGTAATTAAGTTTTAAGAGGTTGCGCGCGTGAATTGTGTATTTTCAACTGGATCATTGATCATTTTCGAAATTTTCCGATGTATGTGAAAATAATAAATAATAAAGCTATTCAGCATACCAGAATCAACCACGCTGAGCTTTTTCGTAATTTTTTAAGTTCACTTAAGGGGGCGTCGAGTGTTTAAATTGCAAGATTTTTTATTCAAACTTTCATTATTAATTATTTCCAAGATTCGGCATCTCATAATAAAAATCAAAAATCATAAATCATTTTTAGATGACACTTTAAGAGCTGTTAAGATGTTTGAATTTCATCAAATAAGGATCTCGGGAGATCATCATACAACTCATATCTTTCACCGTTAGGGCCTTTTCAAATGCGCGATTTCAATATAATTACATCTTTTTTTTTTAAGAATTTGTCAATTAGCGGATTGCCGTACCGATGATATGTATGTGTGTTTGTAACGTACCGATCCAAACATATATATATATATTTTTTTTTTTTCGTAATAGCAATATCTTTTCATTTGCCGAAATAACGATACTGTTGTACAACTAGATGTTATAAAAAAAAAAAAAAAAAAAAAAAAAACAATACGACAATATAAATACATCCGTACATTATTAAATATCAATCATTGTTATTTATATCATTCTGCGCTTCATACCTTTTATTTCAAATCACGAGCGAATCTTTGTAGAGGAACAAAAATCTCATTATTAGTTGACATTTCGTCGGCGAGAAAATTCTGCTGGTCGCTTGAACTTCCGTGTCGTGACTGCGATGAATAACAATTTTTATTCTTGACTTAGTTTGCTTTTTTTTAATTTTTTTTTATCGACAAATGACATCGATAGACATTTGAATCAACCACGAACTCATACCTTCAACGTCGTTTCATTCATTTGTTTGACGGAAATTTGGAAAAAAAAAACGCATTCACGACACCGAACGCGAGTAATGTGGACGATGTCCCATGGAACGGTTACTATGGATACCATATTCAACAACACTATGCCTTAAAGGTTAAACGTGTGCAGTTTTCCGTTACACATACGAGTCAGAGACGTGCTGGTCGGAAACTAATACATGGACCCTAGCCAATCATAGCCATATGTTTAGTATCCGACTGGCACGTCTCCGGCTCGTGTGTATGTGCGGCGGAAAACTGCACAAGTCGTTTTATGTGCGAGCACCTTTATTCGGATAAGGCCACGTGTGCAATGGAAAGATCATCGCGTGGACGTGAGCACGTGCAGCTGTCCTCTCAATCGATACGGAGTGAGTTCAAGGCATTTTTTATTTTGGATGAATCATTCTCTCTCTCTCTCTCTCTCTCTCTCGCTTTCCGACCAGTGTATTTAACAAAGACACACGGTGCATTTGAAGCAAAAAACTGCACTAAATAAAGCATCCATGGAATGAAAAAAATGCCCTTAATGGTAAGATTCACGGATTTAATAAATAAATTCCTATATAAACCTGACCTTATACAAACCTAACTAACAATATATATATATATCTAACCGAACGGACTATTATATATTAAATCAAACGATTGGGGAGGATACGATCGCGATCGCGATAACGGATAAAAAATTATTCGATAGTCGACGCGACTTGAAAGATTGGTATGATATATTTGAAAATATATCGAAATTCGACAACAGAATTATCTTGGAAAAACTACAAAACTATCAATTATAGTTATAAGTTATAAGTGCTTATTCCCGAACGAGCCGGAAAAAATTTTAACAGCAAAAAATTGGGGGCCACGAATGATACGTGAGATATTGATGAGAACTTAAAAAAATCGTTAGAAAAATTATTCTTCAATTATTTTCAGAAATACGATAGCAATTATCGTCAATGTATGAAGAAGCATTTCAGAAAAATATCCAGCCAAGCGCGATTGAATAAAATATCTGGTCATCTGTAAATTTGAAAGTACCGCATTAATAATTGAGACCTCTGGATCACCAAAAAACTTTAATTTAATCGCAATTTCCATTGATTCTCTACATACGCCTCAAAACGTGAGGATCAGATGTCACTCTGAATGAACGGAAGTTCAACATGAGCCTGAGCCAAATTTTTTCACTGCTATTTTATATTTTTTTTTTTTCTAAATTTTTGTTCTGCAAGTATGGTCCTATACAATTTTGCTCTATGTCTAGCCGCTCTCGCAGCATCTCGATCGGGAGCCATCCGTGAATAAATTTTGGCTAATTCTATTTGACGGTTTTTCATTTATTTTTTTCATATCGACTCGCGAGATTAAAAGTATATATATAAATATTGCTGTATAGTGTTCGAACAATTCAAAAACTTCCGAGCGCTTCGTAACGATTCGCAACGATTCGCCACGCTGTGGATCGCCGCGACGCGGTATAATGAACACGCAAACCTTAACGCTGCTATATACATCGTATAAGGAGACAAATTGCATATGTATGGTTGCGAAACGTACGCGCGATGCATCGTGAGATTTGAACGACGTAAATATAATGTGCACGCGCATTCCGATGTCCAACGAGGGCGTACTATATCGAAGTAAGCCTATATCATGTAACCAGAGTGCATTCTTAGGAGCATAAATATTTTAGATATTTTAGATATTTCTCATGCAGCATACATATTTGGACGTAAGCTCGTAGATCGGCGTATGGTGCACGGTAAGTATACCAATTTTCGTGATATCAGAGAAGTGCATAAAGATAAGAATGCATGAGGAAAATTGTATGTATAGTATGAAAATTCAATGATCTCGATATTTATCATATTTCACTGTACGCACATTTTTATTCCTTTACTCATAGTACCATTAATAATAATATTAATAATTACTATTGTGCTTCTCTACGAAAACATGACCGAAATTCACCATCTTTTATTAATATCTCAAATTAATAAAATAAAGTAATACAAAATGGAGAGAAAATTATAAAAAAATTAATACGTATTAAGAAAAATGAACAAATTAATTTCGTATTGCTAATTAACGTGTTAGAGCAGATTTGATAAAAACATTTGACTGCACGATTCACCAATAACTTTTGGCATTAAAATTATTAATAATTAAAGTTATCAGCATCGTCAATATGGTTGATTTTCTTAAGATTTTCCTCGTACCGTGTGAAAGTATACTTAAATTCTAATCGAATCGGAACTTTTGATAGGAAATGTACGAGACATACAGCTCTAATATCTCAAATTCGTCATTTTAATTTGCGCTGTATGTATTCTCGAAAATCGTAACATTTTTAAATTCTTCAATTTTTTCAGCTTGCATATTCAACTTTCATGAAATTCATTATCATTATCGGATGAGAAGATCTATCGCTGTAGATGCATTTAGTGATTAAAAAAAAATTCCTTCATGACCACGATATTTTGTCTTATTTACAATTCTGTTTTTTCTTCTTCGATCGTATTTCATTCACATGCATCATAAATTTCGAAAACGTTGCTGATAACGCGGCAAGTCTTGCGGGGGTTTCCCATTCTCGCGATTAGCATTAATAAAGTCCAATGTGTTCCCGCACTTTGCATCAGACACAGCTGTGGGAATGTAAATTTTGCAAGTAAAGAGAATTTTGTCAGTGACAATACGAGAATTTCTCGCGAATATAGGCGTTATCAAAGTCACCAATAAATCCGTAAATTTTATCTTTTTTTTTTCTTACCTGCCCAAACTTATTGCACCCATTCTTTCTTTCGTATTATTTTTTGTACAACCATTCAAATTGAGAATAAAATTTATTTCGTTCATTCAAATTAATATAAATAATATGTATAAATAAAATATATTTTTATTATTTATATGTTAGAAAAATATATTTATTAATGGACACATTTTTTTTCGTACCGAGAAAATCTGCTGAATTCAAACAAATTTTCTTTGATTCATACATCGATCATAACTGAATGAACATAGACAAAAACTTGACCTCATTAACAGTCAGTGCGTTCGCCGAGAATGGAGCGTATATAGTTTCATGTTTATAGTCGTCGTCGTCGTCGCGTCATTCGCGGTTCTCTATATCTCACGAGCATGTGGCGAGAGAATCGCAATGGAGTGGAGAGACGATTAGCGGAACCAAGGACGTGAGTGGTTTACTTGTTTATTATTATTATTATTGCGATTATTATTATTTTTTAAAATTATTTTTATTGGCCAGTTAGTTGGCAAAACTGGAGACATCTCTCACATTTTTGTGTCAAACTTTGCGTGGTTTTGTGGAATTAATTTAATTCAGGCATATTCGGAGATTTTCACCTTGAATGGACCAGTTTGAGTCATACTAAATCATTTTTTTAAAGTTCATTGTACAAAAAAACGGAATGACACCGGAAGGGGGGAGAGGTTAACTTAACTATGTTACTTGTGTCCCTGGTTTTCCTCACCAATACACAATTACACACAGCATATACGTACACGTATACGCATTAAAAAATATATATCACTGAATACGATAACGTGGAGACGCTCTCCTCTCTCTCTCTCTCTCTCTCGCTCTCGCTCTTTCTCTCTCCAGCTCTCCCGATAAACATTGAGTCTCGAAAGCTCGCATCATTCAGTTGTCTTCTCGTAACGGAGTTAGACGCGGCTTGTGGGATTTTCAACGATTAATTAACACAGCCACGCGATAGTGAGAATCGTGTAAACGTGTTCATCGTCGTATAACGATGTGAATTGGGTCGTTGAGAGGTGAGGCCAGAGAAAATAAAAAAATTTCAACTCGAAGAAATGAGAGAAGCTATAAAATTGTCCGCACGAATCGTGCAACGCTATAGTGATACGTTTTTTTTTAAATCGACAATCTATTCATAAATATGATACAATATCGATAGATGCCCAAAAGTACCGGAAGTGATTGTGAAATGAAAGATAACACGAGGAGCGATTATTTTCTCGAAACATTGAGACTCGACAAAAGTTCTACGGAAGATATATCGAACTCGTTGTTGTGCGTATTCGAGGAATATCTCGTGTAAAAAATTCTTTGGGCATCCAAAATCAAAAAGAGCCTCCTCCCCCATCTCCTAGGCATCAGCAGGGCTTCCAATTAAACTGTTACTCAACTTGGCTCCGCACGGGGCTTTTTTGGGCATCCAAGTTAATCTTATCGATGCAAAGATACTTGCAAAGAATCTTGAATTTTCGTTACAAGCTACCTAGTATATGATCGACGATATTTTTTTTTCGAATATAGTTTGAAATAATTATGATTTTTCATAATTAATAATATAGCCAAAAGTAACATCTTGAATGAACACAGATAATTTATTTTAATTTTGCATCCACACATGCATAATCAATTATCGATAAAATAATAAAATAGTGCGATTTAACTTTCCAATAATTACGGATAATTTCTTGACACAATTTATATTTATTCATAATATTTATATTTGTATTTATCCCAATCGATTCGTGTCGAATGTTAATTTAAATCAGGCATGACACCTCTTGCTCCATCAATATCTGTAAATATTATTATTTAAAAAATTTGTTAAATTACGTCGAAAATCGAATTTTAAAGTGATCCAGTATGGACGCTGCATTTTTTTTCATGACTTTGATCATTGCTTGTTAGATTCGTATCTTTGGAGGGAAAACTGTTTTAACGTCGATGAAGTCAGAGGCTTGTCCGAGTGCGAGGAATTCTCCTCGGTTATACACGGGTACAATTATTCCCGCGTGATTCATTTAGCTCGAGTATACTCGTTTATTGTCCGCTCGTGTTGGCTAATAGTTACGCAACGAGATTCTTTTTTCACGCCACTTTGTATGACAGTAGAATTTTTGTTGTTGTTTTTTTTTAGCTTCTCCGGAGGATTTTACTCGACAGCGAAGATGAAGGAGGAAGAGCAGCATGCGAAAGGGATGCCAGGAACGGTGGTACTGATTTTTTCTGTACTGACCCACGTTCTTTTATTGGCACCGGTTATCTACATCGTGGCACTGTACTTCGAGAATTATAGCTTCTTCTCGTGGCATCCTATATGCATGGCCGTTGGCGTAAGTATATTGAAAAAAAAAAAAAAAAAAAAATCGAAAACTTGTGAATAATTCATCAGAGAATTACATCATTCAATTTAACTACCAGCAATATATATTATTTCGCAAGGTCATCAAGATTTTGCAAAAAGTCTCCTGTGAAAAAACATACCCGGAAGTAGATTGTGTTGAACACTTTTTGGTTCTATTATTGGGTGTATTGTGTTGAAATTAGGACAATCTGTCTTGGTCAAATAAACGTCGAAAAAAATTTTAAGAAAATTCTCATCGTTTGGCTCCGACTGTCGGACCTCCTCAAGCCAAAATTTTCCCGATCGAAGGTGTGCGCACCGTACATGCATCGAATGAGGCACCAATTAACATTTTTTCTCAGCTTCGAGCTTTCGTAACATATTACTCTTAAGATTCAAATCTAAAAAATAAATATATGATCCTTCGAGCAATGTATATCACTGACCAAAAAAAATTACGAAACAAATTCTCTACAAAGTTCTTTACGTATTGTTTTTTTTTTTTTTTTTTTTTTTTTTCGTTGCCCGCAAGGTCGGTCTCGTAATGATGGAAGCTGTCTTTGGGATATCCGGTGAGGCTTATCTTAGCTCTAAATTATCGCGATCGGGTCGTGTCACCTTTCACTGGATCCTCAACGCAACTGGCCTCGGTCTCATGATAATCGGTTTGGTGATCATCGTCGTAAACAAGAATAAAAATGGCAAGGAACATTTTGTCACGACACACGGCAAGCTCGGTCTTAGCTCCATCGTAATATCAATGATAGTGGGTACATTTGGCATTCTCGCCAACAACACACGCTGGCTTTATCCCCGCGTAAGACCGGTGCTAATCAAGGTCGTTCATGCATTCGGTGGTATCGCCATAACGATCTTGTTACTCGCTACGATTATAAACGGCACATACAAGCATTCGTTCCCGGGCTCCGTGACCGGCAGAAATCTCGCTTTCGCCTCGTTCTTCATTGCCGGTGTTCTCATTATCGCTAAGCCACTCATAGGCGCTGTTTCCCGAAGCCGAGTTATATTTAAGAGATCGAGACCCGCCAATACCGCGAATACGTGACTCGTATAACGTAAATTCGCGTATTTACAAATTTTTCTCGAGCATAATCTCGAATTCAACGTTTTTCATTCGTTCATTCATTCGAATTCAAGTATCTCGTTAAATTAGTGAGTAATTGCATATATATATATATATATATATATATTTTTTTTTTTAATTGTGATATCTGGGATTCGAAAAAAATGATTTTGAAAAGCCTCCCGACGCACTGCCCTGTCGAGTCGTCCAATTGAGCAGCTATCAAAGAAAATAGTCGAAAATAGGAATTTTGAAAAAGATAAAATCATATATAAAACATTAATTTATATAGATAACAATTTTTAAAAGTTTCTACGAGTCAAAATTTTATTTTTATCCATTTATTAATAATCTATTAACATTATTATTGTTATTATTAGTATTATTATTCAAATGCAATGCTCTTATTCCGTCGATTTTATGCGACGAAATGCTGTCTATAAAAACGTGTCCTATAATTGCGAAACATTTGAATCCATTAGGGACCGTGCGTGTAGACTTTTTCGCCACCTGGTGATAAAAAAATTTACTAATCTTCGGCATTTATTAAGCTTTTACACGTCATTTGCGGTTTAATAATTATTTATTAAATAAAGTAAAATAATTTTACTAATGTCTGACCCAAAATTAGTTTGTTGCATCCGAGGATGTACAAAAATCTCACGTCGCGTCGGAAGCGTGGATTCGATTCATCAGTGAAATTTTACGGTTTTCCTGACTGCACGCTTGGTGCTCTGTGCATGGAGAAATGATAAACGCTGCTTGTTTGTGGTACACCACTTGACAGGTTACGGTGACTTGTCCATTTAAATCTTCTATCTCGGCAACATTGAAAACATGACCTGATTTTTAAATAACTTTTCACCTTTTATAATATTTTGGCCTTGAACACGGTTGTTAATTGCTGGCCGAAAACTATATTTAATTACTTTTTCCATTGTTTATTGAGTTATTCATTGCAATTATACGAAATTTTTTTTATAAAGTTGACAACAGAGAGCGCGAGCTGCGGCAGTAGTGCTGCCTCTATATTTCGTGCACGGTCCCTATACTCAAAATAAAAGAATCGAAAAAAATTGTAACGAAATGATTCAAAAAAAAAAAAAAATTCTCACGCATTGGCAAAAATCGATGAATTTTTTAGACGACAGCAAATAAAATTTTTCTGATGATTGGTTTTATAATTTAAAATAATAATTATAATAATAATTATGTAACCAAAAACTGTCGACCAGGCTCCTCGTTGCATCGACATGCACTCTTGCACTTTTTTTTTTTGTAATTTTTTTATACGATTTTACATACATATTTACAAGGGCATAGAACGTATATTTCAATTCGTGTAAATAACGATTAATGCAACGAAAAAAATATATATATATCACCGAAATAACAGTACTGTAAATAAAAAAGCATCTTACCTTCTTGATAGCTCGGAGAGAGATTGAAAACGATACATACGACGAAGCTGTTAAGCGCAAACGACAAAAAAATGTCACACAGGATGGCACTGTGTACGTTATTATCGTTTGTAGATTTTTTGAGAATCAAGGCATATTTTTTTTTTCTGGGCTTGAAATTCTAAAAATAAACACAGCAAAAAATTATATATACGTTTTTTATATTCATTAACCATATATACCAACACTTTATTATAATTAAACACGCTTCGTTACATGTACATAGAATATTATATAATATATATATATATATATACCATGTACTCTTCGTGATACAATGTACACGTACAATAATACAACCGTTTATTTGCCTGTCTGTGCTTGTGTGTGTCTGGGTGTTTTTTTTTTATTCATTACCTCAAGGGGACATTACACTTTCACGGTTGAAAATTTAAATAATTTTTATGGAACTGATAAATTAATAAATTAAAAAAAAAAAAAACATTTTTCGAGTCTGTAATTTTTCTGACATATATTTCAAGTCTTCAAATACAAGAAAACATTTTTAGATAATTGTTAAAATGATTTTTCATGGGAGTTTTTTTACAGTCTCATGGAAGCCATTTTGAAAATTTTGATCCGCTGGTGTGCACGATCGCGGCTCACTGGAAGGTATGAAAAAAAAAATCTATATATCCCCAGAAAAAGTATGACTATGGCCCCAGTATAGACTAGAATAAAAAAAGATTGGTTCATTTTTTTCCTCAATTTTTAGAGTTTTTTCTTTACGCAAAACAAAATTCTATTTTTGTGACCACCAACTTTGGAGGTCCGCCATTTTGTGAATATTTGCTCAAACAAAATAATTGTTGTCTATACTGGGGTCATACTTTTTCTAAGGATATAGTATATATGTATTTTTTTTTTTCAGACACTCCAGTGAGCCGCAATCATGCACGCCAGTGGATAAAAATTTTCAAAATGACTTCCACGAGGATGCAAAAAACTTCTATGCAAAAATGATTTTTACAAGGATGTAAAAAAAATTTTCTTGTTTTTGAAGACTTAAAATAATATGTCAGAAAAATTATAGAGACTCGAAAAATGTTTTTTTTTTTTCAATAATTTATCAGTTCCATACGAATTATTAAAATTTTCGACCGAGAAAGTGTTTAATGTCTCGTTAAATCTTATGAAGTAGTAGCACGTCGTGTAAGGTAAACGCACCTGTATTGGCCACTGTATATATAGTTCAGAGTCATCGTCACGTATTATTTTCATTTTTATCCATGTTTTCTCGCGTCTTCGTTGTGATAATTCGAAAAATATTCGTATAAATCTACAAAATTATCGACTCAACGTCATTCTTCAACACTCGATCACGTTTTCGGATAACTGTCCCTTAAAATATACAGTGGCCCACAACTGTCACGTCTGACCTATGTTCTCTTATTTCAGCCAGGTCCATCTTTAACATTATCCAAAAACGTATATATGCCTATATATATTTTTTTTTTCGTTTCCTTTCAATTTCTATACATCAGGGTGTTTTGTTCTGGATTTTTTTTTTCGACTCTTGTCCTGTGCAATAATCTTAATTTTATAAAACAAAAAAACAAAAAATGTAACGAGAGGAAGGCACTGAAAAATAATTTTTTTGATCCTGATTTTCGTACAGGTGTTTTCTTCCTGAGTGAAATGGTGAAATATTTCTGAACTGGGGTGATCCCGATGATAAAATATTTTGTACAAAAGTTTTAGGATTTACATTGACGAGAGGAGAGATAAATTCAAATATTATACATCAAATTGTATAATAATTTTATATTTCGTGTATAATTTAGTCTGTAATTGATATGATTTTTTTTTCTCAATGAAATCAATAACCCAACAGGATGGGAATCGAACAATTAATTAAGAATTAGAAAAAGAGGGACCCGTCGATTAATCTGACGCACGGGGGCCAAGAGCAGGGCAATTTGTGTAGAAATTTTTTAAGGAATTTGTTTGACCAAGCCAAATGTAACTTTTGAAATTTCGTGAAGATTTATTATCGAGTAGTTTCGGAGATGAGATAATGTAAAATTACGTTTTTGTACATGTGGACTCTTGGAGAGGTAATATTTCATCTCGCGAAAGGAGGGTGCAGGCAATCAAGCCTGACGCAGAGGTGACTGATGACTGCAGTATCTTCAAGGCTGTTGAGATACCTCTTAGAATTTTTTGCCAGAGTGTCCTCTTCACGAGGCTCAATATTATACCAAAATGCTCAAATTTTTGAAAGGGGAGACGAAAAAAAAAAATTGAAGGTAAAAAATGAAACACCCTAATATATGTCATCTGCGGGGCTCTCTCTCTCTTTCTCTCTCTCTCTCTATTTTCTTGAAATTGTTTGTCTTCCCTCCAGGAAAGTATTTTTTAACTTTTGGTACATTTTAAGATAGATTTGTTTTATTCTTTGTTCATATATATGCGTCCGATAAAAATATAATTATCTTTCATTATTTATAATATAATACGTGTAACTTCATTTTTTTTTTTTTCTTCTTAATATCTTGATGTGATTTTTTCGCTGTTTTCATATAATGTATGTATGTGTGTATATTAGGGTGTGCGGAAAAAAAACAATTTTTTTTTTTTCGGTTGCATCCACCAAAAAAAGTTGAAGTAAGGTAAAAAAAGAAGAATCCTAAAACGGGAGGTCAAAAAAAAATTATTTCGAACGGCGCATTGCATTTGAATATTTTCCATAAGAATAACACAGGAAAATATTGGGATTTCTGAATGTGGTAGTGCAACTCGTCAGAAAAAAATCACACAATGATGTCATTAACATATTCTCATGGAGAATCGAATTCCCTACAAAAAAAGTTCTTACGAAAAATTAGCTCAGAACAACCGCTCAAGTGGAATATAACGCGAATGAATATAGTGGAAATAACGCTGTCTGAAATTGAATTGATAGGAAAAAAAAATAATTCAAAAGGCTGTAAAAATCGAATTTTTCGCTTTACGAAAAAACTTTTCGGGGTTTTTTTGTAAAGAATGTTCTGCTCTAACAACGTCGCTTTGATAGAAGCATATAACGGTTCATTAACAAAAAACGAAGAGCAGCTACAATATTTAATGGGCATAGTGCTAAATTATCGATAGAAATACCCTAATTGCAACAAACAGACTCTTAAAAAAAAGAAACGATGATTATTAAGCATTATAATGTAAAAAAAAAACCTATTCTATCTTATTAAACCAAATTCATTGAATAAAGCTTTTCCAAACACGATCAATGATGAACGTCGTTTCTTTTATATTTCTTGTTGTACTTGATTTTTTTTTTTTTTGTATAAGAGAAATATTTTGAGAACAATTTCATGCAAGTATGTTAGAGCAGAACATTCTCTACAAAAAATCCCCAAAAAGTTTTTTCGTAAAGCGAAAAATTCGATTTTTACAGCCTTTTGAATTATTTTTTTTTCCTATCAATTCAATTTCAGACAGCGTTATTTCCACTATATTCATTCGCGTTGTATTCCACTTGAACGGTTGTTCCGGGCTAATTTTTCGTAAGAACTTTTTTTGTAGGGAATTCGATTCTCCATGAGAATATGTTAATGACATCATTGTGTGATTTTTTTCTGACGAGTTGCACTACGACATTCAGAAATCCCAATATTTTTCTGTGTTATTCTCATGGAAAATATTCAAATGCAATGCGCCGTTCGAAATAATTTTTTTTTTACCTCCCGTATTAGGATTCTTCTTTTTTTACCTTACTTCAACTTTTTTTTGGTGGATGCAACCGAAAAAAAAAAAATTGTTTATTTTTCCGCACACCCTAGTGTATATAGTTCCGTTTGTTTCCTTCTCTCACTGCTTCTTAATTGTACAACGTCAGGGGTGAGGGGGTCTTTTCCGGTTTCTATCTTGTATTTTTTTATACGAATTTTTTTTTTTCTAGCCCACGATGGATCGAATTTTTTTTTTTTAATTGATTTTCGGAAATTCGATCACACAGCCCATTTATTATTATTATTATTATTATTATTATTGTTCCTTTTTAAAGGGGGGAATACAATTTGAATCTCCCCAAGTCACGAGGAAAAATCATTCGAAAAAAAAATTTAATCAATTCCACTGATAAATTGATATACACTGCATAAACTAACAGTCATTTTATATTATTTATTCTGTCTTTATCGCCTTCTTTTCTTCGCCCCATTCGCTTCACGATTTCTAAGTTTTACGTTGTTTTTTTTTTTTTTCTAACTTTGTACTTTTTGCTCTACGGTTTGCTCTTTGGCCAAAATCTACCTCTCACCAGAATTACTTCTCGCAGCTTCGGCAATATACATCACAAATTTTCCTACGTAACCTCGTTATTTATATCTCTTTTGTTTTTTCGTTTATTTTTTTCGACAATATTTTTTCAATGTATCTTTAATCTTCAATCGTCTATCTAACAACATTTATAACAAACATAGATATTTATTTGTTTATTTGGGTGTATATTTAAATGTTAATCATCAGTCGACGTGTATTGTTTGCACAACTGAAAATATCGATCGTACAATTAATCATTCACGTGAGGAAGACGAGGAACAAAAAACAATTTCTCGACTTTCCTCGTAAGAGTTGTCGATTATTCAAGCTCGTCATTAATTTCTTGTTTTTCTGGATTTTTTTTTGTTTTTTTTTTCAATTCAGTCCTCGTCATTGGGGGCGATGGCGTGGCCTTGGGTGCACTTTTTTTTGTTCATAAGATTAGACTCGTCCTTTTTGCATTTTAATCACAATTAAATCTACAACTTTTCACATCATTTTACGCTATTTTACGTCACCACAGAACGGATCTATAATTAATAAATCTCGCTGTCGCGTTAAATTTTTTGTAATTTTCATAGAAAAAAAAAAAAAATTACTCGGAGTAATTTTGTTTCATTTTGAATTTAATTTCAATTATTTCAAGTAATTTTAATTAAATGATAAAAAATTGAAAATTATTAAGCCAATTGTAGTGTTTTTTTTTTTGCTCGATTACTCTCACAAATATTTTCATCTTCTAATTTGACTATCAATTCAACTGATGAACTATAGGAAATTTTTTTTTTTTTTCCGTGTTATGAAAGAAATCTGTTTTCGTTAAAATTTGAGACTTGAGCTGACGACACTTTCCTTTGTAAAATCGAAGCATATAGGATAGTTTGTAAATTAATAAGTGGCTTATTGTTACTGGAAATAAGATATAAAAAAATAAAAATAAAAATAAAAATATAAAATAATTACTGGGAAATAAAAATTTTACACGTATAGTTCCAACAGTGCAAACGTTATTTTTCTTCCTTTTTTTTTCAACCCTTTTCTCACCTATAAACAAAATTTGCCTCACAGCTATACGAGGACATCTTGAACGCAGAGGGGGTTTACCTTCTCAAACAACATTTTATTTTTGTACGTTTATCATAAACTATGCCAGGACCCATCAACGTGTCTGCAATATTTTAATTCGTATATATATTTTATCCATTTTCCATAAACTACGTATACATATAACTATTTTTCCATTGTAAATTAGGTCGGTCAACTTTTGAGCTTTTTTTTTTTTTAATTTTTCGTATGGCTCTCACTAAAAATCTGACAAATAAGAAGAAGATAAATGCTCATAAAAAATTCCTAAGTTCAAAAAATATTTAGAGATTCGAATCTTCTTCGAGATTGAAATTTTTAAAAATTTCCTGTATCAAAGAATCAATGATATATATAATTTACAGAATTTTCGACCGAGTATTCAATGCAAACTTCAAAAATGATATTAAAAGCTTTACAGGGTGTTCCCTCTGCTTGGAAATATTTTTTTTTAAGAATTTTTGTGGAGCTGCTATTTTTTTTTTTATTCGATTTTACGTGATTAAAATTCCGAGGCGATTGTATTTTAATTTGTCACGTTTTTGGCGGTGCCTCGTCGATTAAAAAAAAAAAAAAAGTTTACAAGTTTACCGACCCAATAATATTTATGGGACATCTCGTGCCAACTCGACCATCCATCGTATTAGAATTTATTGTAATTCCTTTAGAATTTATTGCTGATCATCACTCTCTCGAAATTAATAATATTTCTGATCAAAAGTTCATCCACGATCGATACTTTATTGTAATTGATGTTCTGCAATCTTGCAGATTTTACAAAAAATCCGTTGGAGCGCAGAAAGGTTTTTTTTTTTTATCAAGAATTTGTCATGAATTTTCGTATAAAAAATAAATGGCATTAAAAATTGGGTAAAATTAGTGCAAAGAGTACGAGACGACCAAAGATCAGTTGGTCAGTCAATTTGACGTAGGATGCCCCATACTTAATGGAGTAACTATAGCAACACTTAACAAATATAATTTCACATAAAAAAATAAATAATTACGATCTCTCATATTATTGACTTCAATACGCAATTTAATTTCTTGCTCTGTCAAAATTATCCGACAAATATTTTTATTATTATTATTAAAATATATACAAATGAATAGAATTATATCCCTATAATTTTCAGTATTTCACTTCCGGTCTGTCGTATCCTCGCCTTGCCACTTTTTCGGATTTTTGTCTGACTAGTTCATGGATTTTCTACTTCGTGCGTGCAAACGCGTTTGCGATTGGACACTTTTTTTTTTTTTTTACAATAATCATTCGACGGAAATATATTTAGAACATCGATAACGAAAAGTGTCTTTGCGAGACGCAAAGACGCGAAAAGAACTTTCGGCCAAAATGTCGTCTTGGCCGAAAGTTCAAATTTTTCAAGTTGAATACTTTTTTTTCCAATTTTTTTTTTTTTGTCACCCATGAACGTCTCAAATGTCTCGTCTTAAATTCGCATTGACACTCATTTATGGTTTATTTTTATTTCGTGTTCTTTTTTTTTCCCCATGAATACATTTTGCCCTGCAAAATTTCTATATTATATTTTTTTTTTTTTACCTGACTACTGAGCAATACATCTCGACAATGGCAAAACTTTTGACGTTTCGAGCAGTCTCGTTTTTTTTTTTTTTTTTTTATGGATTAATACGAATATCAGATATCTATAAGGATATACCGGGTTCATCCAATTTTTGATTTGCTTATTTTTTAATTTAATGCTCCCCCAAAAACGTGACTCATGTGAATGGAATGAAAAAAAAACTTTACAGGTCTGAAATTTTTCAAAGCTAATTATATTTCGAAAAATCAATGCATCTTTGGCAGCGTAAAATTTTAATTTGTTATTTATTAAAATTTCGATGCGACGTTAAGTTTAACTCGAGTAAAATTATTAACGCAGCGTCGGTTTGACAAAATAATAATAAATTTGAAAATTTTTTCGATTTTCGGGATGTTTTATGAAATTTTTTTAAACTCATTTGTCATCATTTTGGCCGGTGTTTTGTTAAATTAAGAAAAAAAAAAACTGAAACGTGGATAACCGTAATAAAAGCTTAAATTGTCATAAAAATAGTCATAAAAATAGTCTCTCTATAGATCTAACGTCGATAAATTTTTCTCTCACACCTGCGCCCAATAATATTTCTCGTATATTTTTCTTCTAAAAAAATTTCGGAGTACTCGTGGAAGAATGACGGAGGGAAAAAAAAAATAATTACCAGTCACGACTGAAGACAAACTTCATAATTCCTTCTCAATTTTTTTCTATTTTTTTTTTTTTTTTTTTTTTCTTTTCTCAATTTTCGTATTTTTTACTTCACGCTCCCCCGTTCCCCTTTACTTCCTTCTTTCCTCCACAATTATTCATCTCACTCAGTCTCGTTGACATTTTTATAAAAAAAAAAATTACTTACCCCTCTCTTTGCTCCCCTCGCTCATTTATCTTTCTCGCCTTCTCTTCTTCTTCATTGATTTTTTTTTTTTTTTTTTTTTTTTTACGATTTACCTTCGGAAAAAAAGTGAACATCGTGTCAGACCTGCTGGGACGTTATGAGCTCGGCTTTACTCGAGTTCTTCAGGATCGAAGGTCCCGGAAGTTTTTGTCCCGAGCCCGGGACATTCCGCGACTGAATCATCAATGGTTGGCCATTCGCGAGAACGATCGTGTCTCTCACGGAATCGTAACTATCCGATCGGCCTGCGAATAATCATTGAGCTCGTTGATTGGAGAATTAACGATCAACGAGAGAAATTTCGCGAAAAACCGGATTGCCCGGATTAAATTATAATTATATTATAATTTGATTATAATATAATTTAATTATAATATAATTTAATTATAATATAATTTAATTATAATAATATTTAATTATGATATAATTCAATTATAATATAATTTAATTATAATATAATTTAATTATAATAATATTTAATTATGATATAATTTAATTAAAATATAATTTAATTATAATAATATTTAATTATACTATAATTTAATTATACTATAATTTAATTATAATATAATTTAATTATAATATAATTTAATTATAATATAATTTAATTATAATAATATTTAATTATGATATAATTTAATTAAAATATAATTTAATTATAATAATATTTAATTATACTATAATTTAATTATACTATAATTTAATTATAATATAATTTAATTATAATATAATTTAATTATAATATAATGTAATTATAATATAATTTAATTATAATAATATTTAATTATGATATAATTTAATTAAAATATAATTTAATTATAATAATATTTAATTATACTATAATTAAATTATACTATAATTTAATTATAATATAATTTAATTATAATATAATTTAATTATAATATAATGTAATTATAATATAATTTAATTATAATATAATTTAATTATAATAATATTTAATTATGATATAATTTAATTAAAATATAATTTAATTAAAATATAATTTAATTATAATATAATTTAATTATAATATAATTTAAGTATAATATAATTTAATTATAATATAATTTAATTATAATATAATTTAATTATAATATAATTTAATTATAATAATATTTAATTATAATATAATTTAATTATAATATAATTTTCATCGTTATAATTACCGGCGATCGGTGGACGACTGAGGGTTCTCGATGGAGTCGACGAGTTTCTCGAAATTGGTCCCCAATCGGCAGTCGGTTGCAGCAATATTCGCGCACGTAACAATATCGTATCGTTCTTTATCTTTGATTTGCCACTTACCGAGGTTTTCGTGACGCCATCGTCATTCGCGTCCTCGTCGTCGTCGTCGTCGTCGTCATCGTCGCAAGTATTTCGTCGACGATGCACTCGGAGCTGAGCCTTGGTAAGAAAAATTTTTTGGGCAACGAAGAGATTTGGCAGAAAAATCACAAAATTTCTCTTAGTTTGTTAATTCAAGGTTGTCCTTGGACTTTTACACTTATCGGAGAATTCCGTGAGTTCGAAATATTTTAATCCTTATACATTTTTAAATTTCTTCTTTTTATTTTTAATATCGCAAGGTTTTGGATCACGTTGACGATATTTTTTTTCGCAAGTTTTGATTTTTAAATCGCTGCTTTATCACAGAGGATGTGAGAAAATATTAGCTTGCTATAATAAGTTCGATTGAAAGATTGACCTATATACTTTCATAATGAATAATTGATTCGTTTGATAATCAATTTTTTCCACCAAATTATGATCTCTCGACAGATTACATGGGAAAATAAATTTAAAAAACTGTAGAGAGCTTTCTGGTACGAGCGTTGGCGGTAATTCGTGCTAATTTCAAATTTTTATGAATATCAAACTGATAAAAACTTGTTTTGAGATTAGCATAGCTGAAATTATTCGGTGAATCGTCAAATGGATGACGAAAAATCGAAGCTATACTCGACAAAAAAAAAAAAAAAAAACAAAAATAAAGTGCCCAAGGACATCTCCACAAGTTCTCACAAATTCTGACAACAATTTTTTTTCGTTTTATCAGCTTTTATAACTTTCTCCAACAACTTTATTGCTAGAATTGTCGATCGCTTGACTGGTCTATCTTGAAAAAAAAAATCACGATTATTCCCAACGATATTTTACGATTTACTCCTAATTAGGAGTAAAATATCGTTGGGAATAATCGTGATTTTTTTTTTCCTAATTAGAAGTAAAATATCGTTGGGAATAATCGTGATTTTTTTTTTTTCATGGTCATTTAAATATTCCCAAAAGATGAGTCGGACTTTCAGAGGGGGCAGTGAAATATCACGAGAAGTATTCGTCGTAAATGATTTTTTTTTTTTTTTTTTTCAAATGGATCAACAGTTTTCGTGATATCGATGAAATTATAGGCAATAGTATCGAAAAGTTGTCAATTTGGATACATATGTGAAAGTACTTTGCGAAAGGAAAAGTCTGACAATTGTCTGAGAAATCTTTTTTTTTTTTTTTTTCAAAAATCTGAACAATTCCATCCATTTTTGTCAAATTCAATACCAAACGTCATTCAATTGATATAACCCATTGGCGATTGGAGTAGAAAAATTTAGCTCGATAGCTCAAAATTTGGAGAAGTTATGGCAAGTATAGAATCTTTCTTTGAAAAATTAAAAATGACACAAATGATCCGAGTCAATGTATGAATTTTTTTTTTTCATAAAAATTAGATTAAATGAAGGGGTCATGGTGCTTTAATTAATTGCAAAATTTTATATACTCACGACAGCAACGACGATGATAATGATGACCGGAAATATTCCGATAAGCCAGCCAATGGCGTATGACCAAGTCGGATATTCGTACGAGCCGTATGTCATCGGTGGATTATCTAGCCAATTGAAGACGAGTATGAAGAAAAGAGCCGCGGGGGTCACGATTTTCCACATCCACGTCCAAAAGAAACACCACAATTTACAACGCGGCCCAATCATTTCCTGTACATCTTCCAAAAAATGATCAGCACCGTAGATCCATGCTACGAGAATGCATTCGCTTATGGCGATCAGGAGTACCGACCAATTCGCTGCGTATTTGTCCATCAATTGGAGCCAATACATTCCTGCCTGGATTTCGATTTTTTTAAATTTTTTTATTTTTTGAAAGAATGAAAAACGAAAATTAACACCAAACATCACTGATGTCTCGAAGAAATATTGCCACGCAAATATCACGGTCGTAATGAAATATTTTTTTGCGGAAATCGGAGAAGAAATGTTTATTCACAAGCATCACTCTTGTGATTGAATATTTCTTCGCAATTCTCGGGGAAATAATATTTCTTAACGATTATCGTTTGCTGCAAGTATAGCGCATATATGAAATTTAGCTTCGAACGAAAAATAACGATACTTTTTTTTTTCTTAAGTTGCAAATTGAAACTTGCACATTGGTTCTTCGTAATTTTCAAAATTTTATGAAGCTTCTTTTTTTTGTCACGCTCATAGAGGAATCTCCGTGACCGAGATGATAAAAAGAGCTTTATAGAATTTCGATAATCACGAGGAAGCGATGCGCAAGTTTTAAGTTGAAACTTTTTTTTCTCAATTATGCAATTTATGTAGAAATCTTTAGGTGAATATTTCAAAATGTCGGAAATGTAGAATTGCTACATAAAATTTAGAGAAATTCAAACTTTCGTAAAATCCGAATCCCGGCATCGAATTTAGCTGAATATGAATCTCAAAATTTGGGAAAATTGAAGCGATTACACAGATATTTTTCGAAACAAAAATGAAAATTTCATAATATCCGAACACTCGCATCGATCTTCCCAAAATTCTATACCAATCGTTCTTCTATAATAATTTATTGATGTAAAAAAAAAAAAAATTATCACGGTATCGCAAAATTTTGGAAGCCGAAATGATTCCTGAAATTTTTTCGAAAAATTGAAAATTTTATAAAACCTGAACACTTGCATCGATTTTTGCAAAATTCAGTACGAACCATCCTTCAATTGATAATCCATTGGTGCAGAAAAATTTATTTCGATATCTCAAAATTTTCAGAAGTTACAGCGAGTACATCGATTTTTTTGAAAAATTGAAAATTTCATAAAATCTGAACACTTTCATCGATTTTTGCCAAATTCAGTACTAACCATCCTTAAATTGATAATCCATTGGTGCAGAAAAATTTATCTCGATATCTCAAAATTTTCAGAAATTACGGCGGCTACACCGATTTTTTTGAAAAATTGAAAATTTCATAAAATCTGAACACTTTCATCGATTTTTGCCAAATTCAGTACTAACCATCCTTAAATTGATAATCCATTGGTGCAGAAAAATTTATCTCGATTTCTCAAAATGTTCAGAAGTTACAGCGAGTACACCAATTTTTTCGAAAAATTGAAAATTTCATAAAATCTGAACACTTTCATCGATTTTTGCCAAATTCAGTACTAACCATCCTTAAATTGATAATCCATTGGTGCAGAAAAATTTATCTCGATATCTCAAAATTTTCAGAAATTACGGCGGCTACACCGATTTTTTTGAAAAATTGAAAATTTCATAAAATCTGAACACTTGCATCGATTTTTGCCAAATTCAGTACGAATCATCCTTGAATTGATAATCCATTAGTGCAGAAAAATTTATCTTAATATCTCAAAATTTTCAGAAGTCACAGCGAGTACACCGATTTTTTTGAAAAATTGAAAATTTCATAAAATCTGAACACTTTCATCGATTTTTGCCAAATTCAGTACTAACCATCCTTAAATTGATAATCCATTGGTGCAGAAAAATTTATCTCGATATCTCAAAATGTTCAGAAGTTACAGCGAGTACACCAATTTTTTCGAAAAATTGAAAATTTCATAAAATCTGAACACTTACATCGATTTTTACCAAATTCAGTACGAACCATCCTTCAATTGATAATCCATTGGTGCAGAAAAATTTATCTCGATTTCTCAAAATTTTCAGAAATTACGGCGACTACACCAATTTTTTCGAAAAATTAAAAATTTCATAAAATCTGAACACTTGCATCGATTTTTGCCAAATTCAGTACGAACCATCCTTCAATTGATAATCCATTGGCACAGCAAAAATTTATCTCGATATCTCAAAATTTTCAGAAATTACAGCGAGTACACTGATTTTTTCGAAAAATTGAAAATTTCATAAAATCTGAACACTTGCATCGATTTTTACCAAATTCAGTACGAACCATCCTTCAATTGATAATCCATTGGTGCAGAAAAATTTATCTCGATATCTCAAAATTTTCAGAAATTACAGCGAGTACACTGATTTTTTCGAAAAATTGAAAATTTCATAAAATCTGAACACTTGCATCGATTTTTACCAAATTCAGTACGAACCATCCTTCAATTGATAATCCATTGGTGCAGAAAAATTTATCTCGATTTCTCAAAATTTTCAAAAGTCACAGCGAGAGTACACCGATTTTTTCGAAAAATTGAAAACTCCATCAAATCTGAACCCCGCCATTGATTTTCGCCAAATTCAATATCCACCGTTCATCAATGACAGCCTATTCATACATAATAAAAGTGGTTACACACACACACACACACACACACACACGCTTGGACATTTTTTATAAAATGATTTCTCGACGTTTCGTCATATATTTTGAGCAAATCGACCTCGAAAATTAAATTAAAAAAAAAAACCCAATTTTCACCAAAACAAAGTGTTTCCTCTGCGAGGAAGCAAAATCGCGTAAGCTACAAAAAAAAAAAACGAAAAAAAAGAAAAGTATTCGCAACTCACGTGCGTCGTGAAGATTATTCCACCGGCATAGCCGAATATCGTCGTGGCGAGAACGACGAGAGTCTTGTAATTTCTCAGAGCCGGTAAACCATCGAGTATAGCCGTTGTCACGGTCTCCATGAGGGCGAATTGCGAATCGAGTCCGAGGGTAAGAAGCATTACGAAAAACAATAGAGACCATATCGGTGCTATCGGTAATCTCGCAACGACCTCCGGATAAACGATGAATGCCAAACCAGCGCCCTGATCCACGACATTCGAGACGTTCTCATTGAGCTCGTGAGCGAGAAATCCAATTACCGAAAATATAACGAGACCGGCGAAGAATGACGTGCAAATATTGCTTATAGCGACGATCAACGAATCCTTGTAACAATCATTGTCGAATTTGTTGTACGAGCTCAGGGTTATCAGGCCACCCCAGGCTGGGCTCAGAGCGAAGAATATCTGAACGGCCGCGTCGCCCCAGACTTTAGCCGAACCGAGACGCTTCCAGTCCGGCGTCAGATAATATATTATACCCTCTCCCGCGCCAGGCAAAAGTATTCCACGTACGAACAGAGCGATCTGTCGCCGAGCATTGATCGAAAGAAAAAGAAGAAGAAAAAGAAAAAAAGAAAAAAAAGACGATATATTTTTCCTTCGTAATATTTTCTTGAAATAGCCGATAATTTTTATTCATGCAATAATCAATGAATCGACTTTGATCGAAATTACAAATTGAATTGCCACTGTTTGTCGTTTTTTTTGTTTTTAACAATCAATTCTGGGGGAAAAAAAAAAAAAAAACGAATTCGCGAAATTTTTGATTCAACATTGCTGGATGCACTTACCAGTACGACGTAGGGAAAAAGAGCCGTAAAGTAGACGACTTTTCCTGAACTCTGAACCCCCTTGCTGAGACACAGAAAAACAATGACCCACGCGAGCAAAAGACAGGCAGCCATTTCCGGTCTTATGTTACCGGTATCCTCGATACCGCTGCTAAGACCCAGAACGTGATTGCTGGGGGGAGAAAACGAAAAAAAAAAAAAAAAAAAAAAAAAAAAAAAAGAGTCGGTACGTTCGCGACGAGAAGATCGAAAAGAGAAAATTAATAAATTTTTTTTTTTATAATCGATTTTTTTAATTGATTGTTTTTTTTTTTCATTAATTGCTTCTTTAGAATTTAATTGCTTTTGTATTTGTTGGAATGATTTTTTTCGAAAATTAATCCGAGTCGTTGAAAAATATTTGGCTCACTTGAAGTACTCCTCGGCCGGTGGTTTTCTTATCGCCGCGCTAATATTCAGTCCCATTGCTTCGATTTCACTGGAATTCAGGCATTTCAATTTGTAATACGAGGCGTTTTTACTTGCACAAAATTCGGCAGCTTTGGGCTCGTAACAGTCCTCGGTACTCCAGGCAGGATCACAATTACTCCAGGGCAATACGCTCCCGCCTGAAGGGTGTGGACGACAAAACTTTTTCGTTTTTTTCCAGACGCAAATTATGTATAGTCTATTCGTAATTTTAAAAAATAATCGTTCGTAATTTAAAAAAAAAAAAGGAATGCTACGTAATTTTTCTTCGAGTAAACCGACTCATCGACAATCACTGTCCACAGGATTGAATTTGCAAAAATTAAGAACAAAAACTGAAATAAAAAATGAAAAAAATGTGAGCCTACCAGTCACCGAGGCGAAAATATAGTAGAGAGTCCAGGCAATAATGAGATTGTAGTAGAGCATCACGATCGAACTGATGATGACCATGCCGTAACCAAGACCGCGAAGAAGGGGACAAAAACGTTTGTAAGCGGCTACAGGTCCTAGACCCGCGTACTGGCCTTGAAAAAAAAAAAAAAAAAAAAAAACTAATTTGGAATAATGGCAGTAGAAAAAAAATTTCATTGAGCAATCAATTTTGACGATTAAAATTGCATTGCGTCTTTCTCATGCGAGTCTCAAGGGACCTCGTACTCGGGGAAAAAAAATCATTCGTGATCTACGTAGTTATTTTTTAGATCGATCTACGTAGATCTAAATTTTGTAAAATCATAGATAACCGTAGATTATCTATAGTTAAGTGCATTCGAGTCAGTCCAATATTACGTTCGAATACTTTTGCTTATCGGATTCTTCGTCTTGTCTACTTGAATCTCAGTAGATTTACTTGATGGATCTAGATGGATCTAATTGAGATCAAGGTAAAGGTGTTTGGGCTGTGGGTAAATTTAATCAGTTTACCTTTATCTAGATAAATTTAATTGAATTCTGGGTAGTTCGACATGAGATCAAGGTAAATCTATGATTTTGCAAAAATTTACATCTACGTAGATCTGAAAAATAATTACGTAAATCTATATACGTTTGATCTGCGTGTAAGTCTAAACTATTTTTTTTCTCCGGTCGAGTAAATCTTTCGAAAACTCACAATCAGTTCCACGCAAAACCATTGGGAATTTAAAATATTCATGTCGAAAAAAAAAAAAAAAAAAAAAACCCCCTCTATTGCGCGTACGTCCGTAAGGTAAATGTACCAGTGGCCGCACACCTAAGGGACCGTTCAGATTGCTATACAAATTTAGGACGCAAAGCCTCGTCCGTTCTATTAATGACTTCAAAGACCTTGAAGCTCATGATTTCGAGTTTCCAAAACGCATGTAATGTTCATTAAAATATTGCGTAATTTATTACTGATACAGCGAGAAAAGTGAAAAGCTGGAATGTACCGGTGTCCGTACAGCGCTTATATTCGCTATGACCCATTATTCAGACACGAGAAGACCCAGTGTCCGCACAATACGATATTCGAAAACTAAAAGCCCGAGTTAATGAGCATCGATTCTCAAATAGCTTTCGGAACTTGACAGCGCATCACGATAAAATGGATACCGATTAATTCAAAGTACAAAATTTGAATTTGGTCAGGAAATTCAAGGATTAAATTTTGACACCATATGTCACCAGCCCGACATGCCATGTAAGTAACGACGCCGATTGCGAAACAGCTGAATTAATATGTCGTAGCGTGCGTCTACCGGGCTACGTGCGTCTGTACCAGTCTCCGAACGGTGTCTTTTGACAGGGGTACAGCTTATGATTTGATTGTTCCAATAATAGAACACGAAGATTACAATGGTTCAATTGAGTTTTACGCGGAAGTTTAACTGCTGCATGGAAAACCCTACTTTTTCCTGAACAAAATGAGCTATAATTTATCTTCAATACACGTTACAATCTAAACGATGAGCGCTAAAGTTCTTTCATTATTCCTTAGCATTTACGATAAGAAATCCGTTGATACGGCCTCCATAATACGCGAGCCGGAATAAACAGATGAAAAAAAATTTATATTCCGCGTATAAGACGCTAGTCGATTTTTTTTTCTTATACCGTTAGTGAAGTATTGGCAATCACCTTGCAACTATTAGAATTTCAATATTAACCATGGAATGCTTAATAAATGTAATTTTTTTATGGTGTTGTGCGACGACTGGGACGTGTGCGGCCACTTACATTGCAGACGGTACATTTAATTCACAGAAATAGCGGTACATATGATCGCACAAGCTCTCGGTGAACGGCTAAACAATAGATTCATGTTGACCCTCCGTGATTTTACTTTTCTTTTGCTTTTTTTCAATTCGTCGATCGACAGAGTTTCGAGAGAGAAAATTTATTATATTTTTATCTTATGCATTGAAATTAAGAAGAAAAAATAAAACCTACCGAGAGAAAGTTCCATAAACATTAGAGGCAAGCCAGCGATTATGAGCATAATCGTGAAGGGAATGAGAAATGCCCCACCGCCGTTTGAGTAGCAGAGATATGGAAAACGCCAGACGTTTCCCAATCCAACGCTGTAACCGAGAAGCGAGAGTAAAAAATCGAATTTTCCGGTCCAGGTGCCGCGCTCCGGATGCTCGTCTTCCCCATCTTGCAGAGGCGCTTGGCTATTCGCGACCGAATATTTGTCCTCGTTCTACGAATAAATAAATCGCCAGCGCGCGATAGATAAAACGAAGCCGTTGAAACAAATTAATTTGCTACTTTAACAATAAAATTTCCTTTACTGAATACTTTTCCTGTCATTTATTTCAAAAATTAGAAAAAAATTTTATTTACAAATTTTCGTTTCCCATACGGCAGTTTTGTATTTTTAAACAAAAAAATTGTAAAGCATTATTTTTGGGTTCATGTATAATTACTTCGAGCGCTCTAACACAAAAATAACGCAATATAAAATAATAATGACATATAATATAAAATAAATATTGAAAAAATTAGCCAAAATTAAGGTGCTAAAATTGGCTCATTGGTCAAGAAATTTAGCAATTATATTGACAGCCGGATATAGCCTGAACTTCACTTTGGTCTTTTTTTCATTTATTTTTTAGTTCTTAGACTTTGAAGAAAACAAATCCCCCTGGAATCGAGTAACGAGCGAAAAATTTTTGAAAATGGCGAGAATTGAAAAATTTTGGACTCACGTCCCAGCAGTCGAGATAAGGCCGAATTCTTGGGGAAGCGTCCTCCATCCTCTCTCTCTCTCTCTCTCTCTCTCTCTCTCTGCAGAGTGATCACAGCCGCGATGACGTTTTGTATTAGCCCTGGGAAATTCGCGATCAAAATTAAAAAAAAAAAAAATTTTATATATATTTTTTCCTCCTGAATGTATTATCACTTTTTTTTATTAGCGACGACGCTCTTCCCCCCTTCGTGTCTCTCTTTCCTCGTTGTTTTGGCTCTTCATCGCTCTATTTACTGTCGTAAAAATCCAGCAATTTTTCATTTCTTTTTTTCTATTCTTCACATTTTGCTCTCGGATTTTTTTTTCTCCTCGCGATCGCGGATCATCGTAAAATGTGGGAACACAATTTTAAAAAGAATAAATACAAATGAACAAATTATCGTCCATTACGAGACGATCGAAAATTTACAGATAATCCTACGTTCATTTCGAACGAATAGATAAACTCGAAAAATTCAAACACGAACAAAACGAATTTTAATTATAAAATACTGTGACGATGTCCGAAAGTTAATCAGGACAAAACCCAAGGTTGTTTTTCTCTTTTTTTTTAGTCTTGGATGATCAGCTGTCCTGAGAAAAGGTCGAGGTCATAATCTAGCCTAGACCCGGTGCTCTTGTCGATCTCTCTCTCACTCTCACTCTCTCTCTCTCTCTTTCTCTCTCGTCGCACATTTGTCACTGAAACTTTTTCCCCGCACGATCAATTTCCTCTTTTCCGAAAATATCTTATTTTTTCCGCATTGATCGCGATTTAAAAAAAAACTGCATTCCCCGATCGAAGACTGTATAATATTACGAAGAAAAATAGACGAAAATTCAGTGGAGCGATGGGGGGGGGGGGGGGGCAAAAAAATCGAATACACGATAGATTTGAGGAAATACGGACGTATTGGGACGGACAGTGAAAATAGCCCGCGCCCGGCCAGACCGCCAGTCTGCTTATGGGAGATCTTTCCATCTCGGCAGCATCCGCGGGGCGAACATATCTATCTCTCGTGAAAAAGCGATCGATATAACTGCTCCTGCGGAGCTGCGTCCTAAACCTTGCACCTCTCGTCGCCTCGCCTTACTTTCGTCATTCTGTGCCTCTCGCTCGTTTTAAGATTGATGCACCTTCCTCTCTTTCACCCTTGTATTTCCAAATATAGTATCTTCGTTCCTCCTATAAATTCCAATACATCACCTCTCGAGTTTCATCGGAGAATCCGTCCCACTCACCTCAATACATTGATGAGCTTTTTCACGTTAAGCGCAGATCGATCTTTGAGATTCGTAGTGGAATAAAATTACGCTAGGATCATGATATTTTGAGGAAAAGAAAAAAAAAAGTCTCCTGGCAGAGTCACGATTTTCAAATTGTTTTGAAAATATCTCGGAGCTTCTTGATTCGCTCCGGGTGTATATAATGGCCACATTTCTGGATCATGCAACATACGAATGTGTATGATGTCATGGTAGGTATATATGCACACACAGTGATAAGCTCGAGAGTACAAGGTCGATAGAAGCGTGCTATTCGCGCCTCCTCATTAATTTGCATTAACACCAGGTCATAAACGACATTACCATGCATCCATGAAGTGTCCGTGTGTGTTAAACGATATGCGAGAGTACCTGTACGCGAAGGTTTCAGGTATGCGCTTGATATATGCGGAAGCTCGCAGAGGCTCGTTAACTCACGTCTGGTAAAATGAAAGGAAAAAAAAAAGAAAAAAGAAACATGAATATTCCATGGAAATAATGAGGGAAAAGAATAGCTATATATGCTAAAAGCAAAATGGAACTTAGGGAGAAGTCCGGCATAGTACCGGCCAGCAGGTAGCATCGGACGCTAGTAGTTTTGGTGCTTTTTATGGTAAATGACGTTGATCTAATTGTTGCAGCCGATGCATATGACTCCCCAAATAGTAGGTAAAATTAATGGCAGCTTCGCGTCGATGATTGTTCGCCGGTATTGTTGCCGAATGTCTATTCGGCGAAACACGCGCGCTATACATTTATAAACTTCTCTGTATTGCTACCTCATCCTGAAGAAGTATATTCAAGCCCTTATTTTTGCTACGTATTCTGTATTCATTCACCTATCAGAAATCAAGAGATTATTCTTAAAATTTATGTGATTCTAGACCTATATTCAATATCAATGATGAAATGACAAAGGGAGAAAGAGAGGGACTTGGAACATCGGAACATGGATAGTATGCATTACGCGATAGATAATAAGGCTCTTTATGTCAGAAATTACAGAAATAGGGCTGGGTCCAGCGTACAAACTATGTAAAGCACGGGTGTAAAAGCATTTGCTAATGTATCAGAAACTTTAAATCGGTATATTTGCGACAATTTCATTGTGAAACACGTTTATTTTACCATATTCGATACTGCCAGCCACACTTTTCTCGAAGTCAATCCTTCTATCGCTCTGTAGTTTCGTTACAAAACTAATACTGCGCGAAGATAACGGTGCTTCATTTAATTTTTTGATCGAAAGACCCCAAATCAGCAATGCCATGAATGAAATGTATGAAATGTATGAATGTATGAATGAAATGAAATGTAATGAGTTGTCTAAACAATATCGTACAGGTTTCGCAGGAAAAAAATATGAATACCTTAGGTGGTCGGTACTGCCTGACTTCCCCCTATAACCAAAAAATTCCCAAGAAATAAGTGTCTGTGACGGAAACTCTTATACAGAAAAGAATCTGTCATTGGAATAAATGAGGTAAATGAAAAAGTCTAATAAGTCGATAAACAATCATGAAAGTGCAGTATATGTAACGATGAAGTAACGGTACAGTAACTGGTACAGTGACATTAAAATAAGGGTACAATGACAGTATGGTAAAAGTCAATTAAGAGTCAAGTAAAATTACTCAATAAAACGTGTTCACTGGGTTCTTGCGACTGAAATAAAAGGATACTAATTTCAGTGGTTCTTGCTTTTCGCTACTAAAATTTCGGATTTTCTGATATAATTATCATATTTCCCTTGATATACATTCGGATTCCAGCGTCGAGCGGATTTATAGTTCGCCGGTACGAATAAAAAAACCCGGGGGGATTGAAAAAATAAATTCTCATTTCTGCGTTGGTCAAATGTACAGACTTCCTTGCCGTTTGCTACCAAAATTTCGAATTTTTTGAAATATCTATCATTTTTCCCGGAAAACTATTGGATCCCAGTGTCGATCGCTTTTATAGTTCTCGTCTGTACGAGAAAAAAACCCGGGAGTAACGAAAAAAAATTTTCTCGTTTCTCGATCATTCAAATGTACAGCATTTTAGCCTTTGAATATCATCGCCATCACCCGGCGCCGTGCAAAACCATCCAAACATTGACAATTGAAGTACGTTTGCACGACGCTCTTATTCCGGTGTTACGAAAACCGGCGTTGTTAAAGCAGGCGTTAAAATGCGCGTAGACTGGTCTCAATACTCAATACTCGCTTTACGTTGTAAAGCGGGTGCTATAGGTACCGTGCTAGGTACCTGGTTTAACTACACCGGTCATAAGTCATAATAACACCGGAATAAGAGCGTCGTGTAAACTTACTCTGACGGATTTTCGTAATTCTCTTTCTCTCTCTCTCTCTCTCTCTCTCTCTCTCTCTCTCTCTCTCTCTCTCTCTCTCTCTCTCTCTCTTCCTCTCTCTCTTAGGATATGTACGAAACGACAAAGAAAATACGCTGAAGCCCCTCCAGCTGGGTTAGATAATCCCCTCTCGCCAACCATACACAGCACACCCAGCACATTCAATTCTGAAATGTCAGAATTTTTTAAAGAGCATACTCACCTGACAGCTGGTCAAAAGGAGCATGTTTTGTAAACGTTGTTGAGAATATCATCGATGTTACGACATTAAAGAGAGATATTTGGAAAAAAATTTTAATCTATTTAACGATATCGTAGAAGAAAAATGAGAGGAATTCTCATATTCGATCATCTCAACGATGTTTTGTTTACAAAATGCGACAAAAAGTTTGCCAATCACATTGAAAGTCTCGCAAGAATGCAAGGCATACTGCGCGAGGGCAAGGTGAGAATTTCGAGAAAAACAAAACAAAACAAGAAAACACCAACAAGTATCGCGGAATATAAATATTTCATATAAATATTTTAATGATTTTTTTAGGACGAGGATAACGGAGATGGGGATGAATTGAGTCCAAATATAATAATGCAACTGTTTTCGCCTATCGTCACTTCTCAACATGTCATGGCTTCGCAATTTGGCAATTCTTACACGTCGATGAGATGTCAGGACGGGACAAATATGGTTTTCGATGATTTCATGGGTTACGCATTCGTTCACGTCGCCACGGAGGAGGTGGAACTCATGAGAAGAACATTGGGCGTTTGTGTGTCGATCGTAAGACACATCTGCGGTCCGGACATTGCAATGTTAGTCTCTCAAATTTTTTTTCTTATTTTTATTGTTTTTTCCAATTTTTCTTTGCTTCGCGCAACACGAAGCAATATTGTCGAGCGATGAAATTTTTCAGGCTCAAGACGAGCAGACAAAAAATTCATTTAATCTCGGCGCTGCTCGATGCGTGGTTTCATCTTCGCCGCTGCGAGCAAAGTTTACTCGCAGAAGCGGTCGAACAGCTCTCCGTAAATGGCGAGCTGGCTTCGGCGATACTGAAAATACTTCACGATGCCTCGGACAAATTAAAGACACAGTCGGAATTCGCCAATGTTCACGTACTCGTGCTCGTTGAGCACAAATTTTTGTCCCTTTACTCGAGTAAAAATGCGCAAGATCTCAGCGCGGCTGACATACTGCTCATGGTATTGCTGTGCAAAGTCGCGAACAGCAGGATCACCGACGACGCTACGCTCTTTCGCGACGACGGCGACGAGAGCGATATACTTTTGCCACGTAACGTTCATGCCAGTAGGGACGGTAACGAGGACGCTGGAACGCTCGATATTAATATAAAATTGGCAAATCCAACTTCGGAAGACATAACGCATTTGTTCGGTGGGTATCTCGGACGATATAAAGTTACCAATTTTCGTTGCAGTGAAAAAAAAAAAAAAAAAGAGGATACTTTGCTTTTTTTTTTTTTCATACAATTCATCAAGTATTTCGTTAAAAGTGACCTGGAGGATTTTTGCTCGATATATTTACCGCTTACTTCATAATGCAAATCATTAATTTAGGCTTGCGTCGCATGGAATAAATGAAAAATCTTAAAAAAAAACGATTGCAACGAACAAAAGCCAATAATACAATTCTTTTTACGAGGGGTTTTTTTTTTCTTCTTGATGCATTACGATGGAATAATGATCATTTGCGTTCGAGCAGAAGGCGGTTAAAAGTATCATGTCACTTTTATAAAATATTTATTTATTTATTTATTTATTTATTCAATGCAAACGGGGAAGAACCCCCAATAATGGTGGATGCTCACCAACCACACAAAAATTAAGTAACTTAAGTAAAATTAAGTAAGTTAAGTATTAACCAGGCAAAAATTAAATAGTGACTCAAGAGAGTTAGCAGAAGACTATGATACAAGAGAGTTAACTATAAGACTATAATACAAGAAAGTTAACGAGGACTAAAATTAGAACACGAGCAATTATGCCATATAGGGAGTGGGCAAACAAAATTATATTTTATATATAATTAATTATATATAAAATATAATTATATATTATATATTTTATATATATATATATATATATAATTTTATATATTAATTATATAATATAATTAATAGTAGGAAAAATACAGAATTTTTTTAGAACACTTTCAGCCAATTGGGAGTTTGAATGAAATTTTTTTATCTCATAATCCGGCAGTTTAGGAAAAAATATTTAGGACGTATTTTTTATTTTTTTATTTGAATCAAAATTGCCGTTAATATAACAAATTGAAAACTATAACATTATGACGTCACGCATGTTACGCTATAACTATATAAACATCAAAATCCGTGAAATTAAATTGCCGTATGACATGCGCATCTGTCATTTTTAACGAAAAATAAAAAAATACGTTCTCATTATTTTTACCTACATTATGCGCCCCAATGATTGAAAAAAAAAAAAAAACATTTTATTCAAACTCCCAATTGGCTATAATTTTTTGTGGACCGTTGATAATTGGACGGCCTGTTAACTTCTATTCACCGCAAAGAGTAATGCAAGATTATTAATATTCACGGACTGCCAGCTAGTTGAAAAAAAAAAAACAATTCCAGTAGATGGAACGTTATTTATAGGTCTTGTGATTTTTAGACTTTATTTCAACCCTGGCGGATCTAGGAATCATTCCTTTTTTAGTCCCAAATGGAGTTCAAATGCGGAATATCGCTCAAGTGAACCGTTTCAACGTGACAAAAGGAACGATGAGAGTTGGGATCCTAAGAACGAACAGTTCCTTCTTCAGTCTCTTTTTCAGTCCCTTCAGTGTATTCCAAAAATTCATGTTACTTTTCCAACGATTCCTCATTCAGTGTCCTTTCGAGTTTCTTCTTCGCTAAATTGTTAATATTTCGAATGAATCCTTTTTCAGTCTCTCCTCGAGTCCCTTTAGCGAGTCCCCCTTGCTCATTTTCCTATGATTCCTGTTAGAGTCTCAAAGACCAATTTTTTCTTTTACCAAGGTTCCCTTCGCAGTACCATTCATTCATTTCATCGTGACTTCATTTTTCTCCGTTGAAAGGCTTCCTTTTTTTTTTGGTCTCCCAACCCAAGTTTCTCAGTTTCGCCAGGTAACAAAAATTTCTTGCATTCCGAGACATTCTTTGGTCGAGGGGGAAACAAAAAAAAAATGTATAATCAACTATGAATATAAATTGCGAGATCCGTGTTGGCCAAAATCCATACGTCCATCCAATTTTATGATAAAAACGAAAAACAAAAATGTTCGATCGCAGGTGACTCGAGAGATTCGTCGGTCAGCGAGGGTTTGTATTCCTTCACGGACGACGGTCTCTACAGTCAGTTGGTACTGTTGGGCTCGGAGCGTGGTTGTACCGCTAATGCGGTTCACATTTCCGAACTTGCCGAGGGTATAAATCTCGTTACGATAGTCGAAGTAACGAATTTGGGAACGTCGTCGGGCCTTTACGACAGTTTTTATCATCTCAATATCGTCAATGGTCTTCAGCTGCAGCGCGACATTGACGAATTGAGGCCGGCTTTTGAGAATTTGGATTGCTCGATAAAGAAAGCGGTCGAGGGTATAAAGAAGAACCGTGCGAACGTCAGTAACGACGTGGACATGTGCCAGAGGCGTCTTCAGGTCAAATGGGACTTTGTTCGACGTAAATACATTGATTTGTTGAAATCGAGAGATCCGGAGTTTGTTCTGCAGATTGAATCGAACACAACGGGCTTTACGGAAACGATGCGGGAATTATTTCGCTTGACGTGTTTCGATAAGAAATTTTTGAAAAATGGCACCGACGTTGTCGTGACGGTGAGTCGTTTGGTACGACAAAAGCTCAATGACTTTAGCGACTTTCTCAAAGTCAAAGCGCTCAAGAATTTCAGCCTCGGATCATATCCTTTTTTTTGTTTTGTATTTTTTTTTTTTCTTCTTGAATAAATAATTATCATTACGGGTAGATGTATATCGTTCCGGCTATTTTTTTTCGCTCATTTCTCGTCATTGGAGAAACATTGAGATGACGAATTATGTAGTTTTGAAAATAAATACCGAAAAATTCGCTATAAGAATATGGAAAAGTGATTATGTTACGTAATAGTGAAAAAAATGGCCACAAACGGTACATCTGCCCTTTGCCTCGTCTGCAGGAAGGTTGCGGTTTGTAAAAAAAAAAAAATTGTTTTTGTCCTTTTCTAAGGCACATTGTCATGTACATCGTCGTTGGCTTGTTCTATGCTTCCTTAACGTTTATCTACTCTATATATATATATATATATATATATACGAGAACTTCCCTAACGATCAACAAATATCTCGAAGAGTTTCCAGGCCTCGTACACTTTATATACATAGATCGAACGACGCACAGGCTTACAGCGCCGACCCTGGATTTTACGAATCCCGAAACTCTCGCTCTAACGACGAAAAAGGTACTGTAAAAAGCTGAAGATGAATGGAAATTTTTTTTGCCTAACGAGCGGATACCGTTGTATCATTTGATGACAGATATGGTCGATGGTTGAGCATAGCAGAACGCATTTGCAAGAGGGACATTTCTCGGTAATGTGGAAAGACACGACCTTCAATTACGCTTACTTTCTCTGGTTCGAGGATACTTCGGTAAGTTATGGCAGTCCTAGGCGTTTTGGCGCATTGTGCAGAATCGCATGAAATTTTCATATTTCAATCTTAAAGCATCGTCCAATGAACCCGCAAAGTTTCATTGTACCTTAACGACGTTTTTAGCGAGAAAAATTGATTTAAGGAAGAATCATTGACGCGCGGATATTACCTCGAAATTCATAAACTAATATAGTCGAGAATCGCACAACCAAACGTTCATTTTGTTTTAGACAATACCGAGGATTCAGATTTTCACTGCCAAAAAAAAAAAATAAGCTCAACGGTTGTTTGAAAAAGATTTTACGAGTTTTCGGTATAGTGAAATGACACAAAATCGTCGGACGCTCTCTTTTTCAAGCGTGCCCCGCTCTAATGATGTTAAAATTTGCGTCGTTGGAATGCAACGAAAATAAGTTTTTTTTTTTTTTTTAATCATTCCCAGTATTACTGACGCTTTTCTGGCATACTTAGGCCCCAGGTTGCGAAAAAAAAAAAAAAAAACCCTCCCGAAGAGAAAGGTTTAAACGATTTTCGACTTCGAGCCGATACTGGAAATGATTTTTTAAAAATAATTTCGTTGCATTCCAACGATGCAAATTTCAGCATCATCCGCTCTACCGTGCCCACATTTCCGCTTATTCCCTGCAGCCGCGGTCGCGCAAAAACTATCTTGAATTCCGTCGGTTTGTGAAAAAAAAAAAAAACAAAAATCCCTAAATCCATGACACTGTGACAACTGGTAAATTTCGAGATACGAATTACGAAAATTTTGACCAATCGGATATTCGAAAATTCCCGCCTTTCATAACTACAGTGATCGTGGATGCTGATTTTCGTACAAAGTTTTCTAGCGTAAAATTGACACGAGTTTTGGAAAAAAAAAAATCATTCCTGCTATCTAACAAAATCCAAAAGCTGCAACGAGCAAAAAAAAAATGGAATAACCATAACAATCTTCAATATTTGTGATTTTTAACATCTTCATCGTTTTTTTTTTTTTTTTTTTTTTGGTAAACAAGAAAACGGATATCCTCGTAAATTTTTGTTTTTCTCAGATGCGACATTGTATTGGAATGTAAATTGTATGATAAAATTATCAGCAATAATCCAGAGCTGCGCTTATTTCGTCACAAAACAATTAAGAACAGTTCGTCGATGTTCGGATGATTTTTTTTCTCTTCTCTCTTCAGGGATCATCGCTCAAGTGCAAGACATATCTGAATCATCAGATGAAAAATTTTCCCGTTCCCGGTATACTCTGCGGAGATTATTACAGGTAACGAGTATAATACGGTGTGCTCGTAATTTCGTGGAATATACAGTCATTGAAATAAAATGGCCTATAAAATTTGGCTATTTTTTCTTTTTTGCAGAAAATTAGCTCAAACGTGCTTCCCAAAATTATCACCCAACAAGATACGAATCTACGAGTTGTATTGCGTGCATCTAGGCCTGGCAACGTCCTCGTGCGTGTTGGAACATTCCAGAAGACTGGCGGCTACGATTTGGGAAGTTACCGGTATACCGAACAATCCGGCAGATATACTTTGAATCATTCGATAAAGTTGAACTCAGTCGAAGAGCTAGCTTGGTGTTACGCACCGTGTATGTTCCAGAGTCGACTTGTAACCGGTGAGACTGTGATTATACGACGCGATCGATTTTTTTTTTTTTTTTTTTCATCAAAGCACGAGGAGAATCGATTAGTTTGCCAAAATAGATTCGATCGAATATTTCGTCTGTGAGTGTGAGAACGAGAAATTTTGAGACTTCTCGTCGGGCTCGGGACATACTTATTTGTGTAATCCCAGGGTTAAGAGAAATCATGATCATTCCATTACTCTTCCAACGCAGTATTTATCTAGTGACGTAAGGAAACGCTATTCGAATGTGTAAAATAAGCGAGATCTGTGAAATAGGATCGATCAGGCCGAAGCGCTGTGCTTTTTTGCAAATTGATATTGTTATACCGTAGGGCTAGACAGTTGTGGCCACTTTAAGCATTTTCGAACATTGATTTACGAACAGCGTTCACATTATTGCAAATTCAGAACTGAAAAAGTGATCGATATGACCCAAAAGGTACACAGAAACGAATTGTTATAATTTAAAAATCTTTTCCGATCATGATAAATAAGAAAATAGGAAATTATTTTGTAGCCGTCATTTTCACCATTTTTGGCTACAATTTTTACTACTTTTGGTCATCCCCGAGTACCAGTTGTGGCCACCAAGCTTTGAATTTGGGATACGAATGCGCTAAAAACGAAAGATGGAGCATCAGACAATCAGTGACGGCAGATTCGAGTCAAGGTATATATACCTCGAAGTAGCTCCTTTTTAACATTTTTTAAAAAACTTTTTATACATATTAATTATATTATCTGAACGTGTGTTAAACTTCAAAGAGATATGCCGCATCATATTCGAGATATTTACTTTTGAAATCGGCAAATTTTACATGTATCATCGATGCTGAACGCATGCCAATGTCCTGCGATTTTTGAACGATATTTAAGATTTTAACAAAACTCCGCAAATCAGTAGACAAGCACAACCCGGATATTCTAGGAAAGTTTTAGAATGATCTACCATTTAGTTTTTCGTAAATAATTAGTCAAAGTTGCCCGCTATTCACGGGTATAGCGCATGAACGGTCCCGACTCTCTTTAGTTTCGAGCGTGGCCATAAGCTGGCCACAAATAAAAACAATTGCATTTTGAATGCACCACTTTCGGCCAACGCCTATTTTTTTCGGGTATTTTAGCTGATATGTCCGTTTTATTGTGATTCTAATCCGAAAAATGAGCTTTGAGGTATTCCTCGCGCTACAACAGTGCGAGAAAGTTTCCTATGTACCGCATGATAAAATATACACGGCACTAGTATGGTCATATGCAGCTAACTTTTGATTGAGTCCGTACAGAAATGACTGTTGCCCACGGAACCGCGCATATTCAGATACATTCGCACCATAGAATATGCAGCTACCATATCTGTATACGCGTCGAATTTTCATTTATATTGCATTCTTTTTGTGATCGTCGTTCATAAACGAAACGATAAATAATGCTGTTCTTTTTTCCTAATATATGAATGATAGTCTTTTTCCGTCTACAATTTTTTTTTATCAAAATCTGGTGACGCGTTTAGTTGTAATATTTAAAAAACCCGTGCTTGTATCAGGGTACAGCAATGCTTGCTATTTGCGATCGACACTAAGCATGCGACTCCTAGCGGGTTTTTGACGAACTGCTATATTGGAGTGCAGAATACTTTATTTGTACACGCGATGCACACGACACAGCGTGTAGTTTTGACATTTCTGTACCTGTTCAAATTAACAAAAAAAAAAGCTGTAGTTCAAATTTTTATATTATTGGATATTGGAAGGGAGACTGTCGAAAGGGTCGAATCTGCGAAATTCAGCCCAAAAGTGAAATCTAAACACTCGAGTTTATTGTTGCGCGTTCGAATGTCATTCTCGTCCGTTCACGGATCGAGACGTGACATTTCATCGGTTTCCCGTAAAAATAAACGCCGGTAAAGTATCTCGGATAAATTTATTCGGCGCGCGTGAAATGATAGATCGACGGAAAATGTGGATAAGAGTGCTCAAAATGTCTCGATGCGACCCGAAGTCCTTGATCAGAGTGTACCGGCCCTAATATTTCGCGTTTTGTTTCGTTTTTTTTTTTTTCAGTACATCCAACTACCACCATTTGCCCGAACTTCAGAACTTCTTTCCCTTCGGTTATATTTCGGTTATTTAGGTCTTCTTTTACGAAATCGTAAATATGTCGCAGTTTCAAGTATAAACGTCCCATGTTTTCATTTCTAAGGCCCGATTCCACAACACGACTTTAAACCAGGTTTAAGAGTTAAACTGAGTTTAACTTTGATCTCAGCCAATGGCAGGCAGTCTTTGGCGATTTAAACCGAGTTTTTGCGATAAACTAGGTTTAAAGTCGTGTTGTGAAACCGGGCCTAACTGTCACAAACTGCACTCCACTAGCGCCATATTTCCGAGTGACGCGAGCGCCGCAATCGGTAGTGTCGATCGCCAATATGCTCTGCACGCAATGGTAGTTAAGGTAGTTCGGTCGAATTGAGGTTCACGTTTAACACCCTGTTTTTTTGCATTTAATCAAAAGAGTTGACCTTGCTCTACATGTCTGCAAAATTTCAAATTAATTTACCGTGTAGTTTTTGCGTAATTAATAAATAAGTTAACATTGCTCTTATGGGGCATATGAGGCTCAGATGACACGCCAACTATCGAAATTTCAGTATACACGAAAAATTAATCGTTGAAGGGCAAAAAAAAAACATACCACAATAATGGTTGATATCTATAAGAGATATTTACCAAAGATTTAAGTCGATTTACCGTACGGTTTTTTTTTTTATTTTAATAATTAATGCGAGTCCGCGGTCTCTGTCCTTGTCATACACCGGATCTGCTCGCTAGCAGAAGACTAGGGGAAAAAACATGTGAAAATCGAAGCTAATCCGCGTCTCACTTCAGATTCGATGAACGCCAGCAAAAGTGGTTCCGAACAACTGTCACATTTGAGTTTTTCGGCAAGATATACAATGTCAACTAGACGAGTTCCGAGTTCATTGCATACCGGCCGTTGATTCAACTGTACTTGCCTCGAGACGAGCCTTTTTTCTCCCCTGTTCTTCATTATACTGTTTTAAAGCATACAACAAAACTCGCGAATGCAATCCAGTAACTTTATGCGTAAGGTTAGATTAGCTCGCTCCCTAACGTAGAGAATGAGTCAAGTTGAGTCTGTCATTATTCCGGGTATTAATTATTATTAACTCATTATTTACACCCTAAAAGAAGCTTGTAATATTTTTTTATGCAACAATTCAATTTATCATAGCTTTCATATGATTAAATTGTACGTAAATAAATCTGAATTACGGATGAAATTTGACTTCGGCCAAACTCGACCGAACTACCTTAACTCAGACATTGAATATCTCGAGCTAGGAACGGTAAATCTGCTTCAAATTTCACGATAAGTTGGTTACCAGCATTCTCTTCGTCGACTATAAATTTCAACAAATTCTCATGAAAAACGCAATTGCACGAGGACTACCTTAACTGATAAAATGTAAATTTTTCATGGGGCGAAACGACCTTAGACATGAGAAACCGTAGTCTTCTTACCTCGTGATCCCTCAACACTTCTGACAAGAAAATTACACAAACCCCTCAGCGTTGACACATTCCGTCACATTTCGTTGAAATAAATTAGCAAATATTCAATAAAACTATCGATAGTGGTGCGCGGAAACATCTCGAATATCAAAATATTACGCTCGATTAAGTGAACTTGAAACTTGAAAAAAAAATTCGAGGGAAATGCGGAGTGACCGCAAACGGTAGAGTGGCCACAACCGGTACGTTTGCCCCTATACGTGCCTCAACGTACTTTTTTTTTTCATATTTCTATCCGTAGAAAATGTAACGAGTTATTGATTCTAAAAGAAAATTTAAAAATTTTTTAAAAACTACGCAAAGGTTTCAATGTCATGCCACTGTGTGAGAAAAAAAAAAGAAGAAATTGTTATGCAGCAAGGCGTTTTCTTTGTATTAAATTTAAGTAATATAATTAAGTTCTTTTGTTTTTTGGAACTCTTCTGGTTTTTTTTTTTGTTTAAATATAATAAAAGCCAAACATAGACATTAATTCACGGAATGAGGGACCTTGGTCGTGATCGCTCGCGCTATCAACAATCGGTCGATCCGTACATGTCCTCGTTATCGGTAGACTTTCTTGAGGATTGACTGTTAGTAAATCGCGAGGGCGGAGATCTTTGCGCCGAATCGTTAGGACCGCGCATCGTATTTATCATACCGATCGGCCTCGGTATTCCTTTTGTCTGTAAGTACATCGTGTTTCAAGGATTCGTTCGAATCTCCCCTCTTTTGTTCTTTTTTTTTTGTTTTTTTTTTTTTTTTGGCTTTTAGATTACACAGCGATACAGCTCAATAGCGAAGGAACTACCTTTGAAAATGGCGAGTCTTTTTCAGCGCATTCATCGCCGCAAACTTTCGGCACTCTCGTCGGTGTCTCTTCTCTCATTTCCACTTTCGAGCTCGTGTCGCCCTTCATGCGCAAAGATTCGCGACGATCGGACTCGTTTTTACGTCGATTGTCCGCTAAAATTCGCTTCGGAGACATGACTCTGCTTATAATTTTCAATCTTAGCTCGTGAAGCTGCGTCTCCATCTCGTATATCTCACGATCGGATTTGCAGACAATGGGAATCAGAGCTTTAACGTGATTCTCGGCGGCTTTCTGTATCGTCGTGACTAATTCGCTTCCAGTTTTGTGACGTTTGTCCAGGCTGGGAAAAAAAAAAATCAATAATCGACGCAGCTTTATTATTATCTTTCTCATGGACGAGGCGGGAGGATGAATTTATTTATTTTATTTATTTTTTTTTTTTTTTAATTCAAAGAGCTGAATTTCTCACTTCAATGATCTGACGAATTTCGTGAAAACGTCGGGTTCCTGGGAAATTCTCGCCTCAGGAGCGGGTATGTAATCGGATCCGTCGCGTCGAGCACCGTCATCGCCGAGATTGTTTATCCTCAGGGGAACCGGCCGATACGTTCTGCGAACAATTTTTTTTCGTATTTCTCAATCTTTCAATGAAGAACTTGTATTATTTTTAACCTTTTAAATTGTTTGAAAGATAAATTTATATTTTTTCGTATTTCTCAAACTTTCAATGAAGAACTTGTATTATTTTTAACCTTTTAAACTGTTCGAAAGATAAATTATTCGCGAACATCATTTGCATGAGTTTTTTTCAGTTACTCATAATTGTTAAATTAATTATAACAGCTTGAAAATTGAGTTGCATTTCAAAGGTATATCGCGTGACAGTGACGTCACAACACCCTAGTGCAGCAGCGCCTCTAGCGGTAAAATTAAGAAATTCAAGCAGCCAATCATTCCTAACTCAAAGAATCTTCGTGATTCGTGAATATGTAGTCCAAATAGTGGTTCAAACATGACTAATGTGGAAAAATCGAAGAAAGTGTAGAAATATTGTTTTATAGCATGTTGCAAAAACGCAGCTGTATCAATGCCAGAAAAGAGTTTATTTGCGTTAGGAAAATCTCTAAATCTATTCTTGGCAAATTTGCAGATGTCGCTTTCGTGTATCCTTGATTAATGTTTTTTTTTTTCAAGTTACGGCATACGCTGCAATGTATATTTGCTTAAAAACTTGCTTAAAAAAATTTAATGCAATGCTCATTGAATTCAGAAAATATTTAACTACGACAGAATGATAACAAAAAAAAAGGAGAAAATCGTTTACATGCAAGTTCTCTATTCGATCACAATGAAATAAAATACGGTTTTTTTTTTTTTTTTAATTCTGCCGTACATATTTACAAGCAGGCATAATTTCTTTGCTCGTGAAAAATTATAGTGCAATAAACATATGTAATATGAATTACCGAATTGAAGATAAAGTGAAAGTTAAAACGATGGTGAAACAAATGAAATAAAAATAAAATACGATTTCGGCGGTGCTTAAGGGGTTAGATACACTTGCAAAGCAAAAAAAAAAAACTTTTTTTTTGAGATTTTTTTTCGAAGAGAGTTTTCATTATTCATTGATCAATATTTATCGGTTCAAGAGATACACATCTCAAGAAGTTACAGTAAAATTTTTTCATGTCAAAAGAGTGATAAGCAACCGAGAGTTACAGCCAATCTCTCAGAGGCCCAAAACAAAAAAAGTTGTTTCGCGGTGCGTAACGTAACTTCATGACTGGATCATTTGTAACAAACTAAATCGTTGGAATTAGTTAAAAACAATATTCTCTTGTACTTGACGGTGAAACATTATGAATTTTCGCTTTATTTTTTTTTTTTTATACAACCGAAAAATCAACGATTTTTTTCAGTGAAAAAAACATTTTTATACTTTGAACATCCGCCATTTTGTCAAAAAATTAAATTTTTTGATAAAATCTCGCCGTCAAGTACAAGAGAATATTGTTTTTAACTAATTCCAACGATTTAGTTTGTTTCAGATGATCCGGTCAAGAGTTACGTTACGCGCCGCGAAACAACATTTTGTTTTTTGGGTCTCTGGAAGATTGGCTGTAATAATGAAAACTGTCTTCGAAAAAAAAAAAATCTCAATAAAGCGTTTTTTTCTTGGCCTTGCAAGTGTACCTAACCCCTTAAGAGAATTACTATTACGATACACGATGAGGACTATTTAAGGAGGTTCTTAACCCAGAGAAAAACGGTAAGAATGATTCTAAAATTCGAGGGGAGGTTTGTGCTGGTACTAGGAATACACCGTAATTATTTCACGATTTTTTGAACGCACAGTTGAGGAGAAAAAAAAAACATTAAATATGCCGCTTGTACGTGGGCTCTTATGGGAGAAGTATTCGAAGTTATGATTGGAGATTATTTTAGGAGTGAAAAAACGGTAACATTTCCCCCAAAGAACCGTTTAAACGACAGATTAGACCTTCGTAGATATAAATTTGCCCATAAAGAAAGTTTTTCACCGTTCCGATTGTGAAATATACTTGTAAACAGAATTGAGCGTGAGTATAATGGCTTGGCGAAACAAATGAGGTAAAAACTTGAGGTAATATGCCAGCATCGACGAAAGTCTGTATCAAGAGTTTAGAACGAGCGCGCATAATATATTGAATTCGTCGACTCACCCATCTTCGTAACGGAGCAAAACGTGTCGAAATTTGTGAGTTCCCATTTTTTCCGTCTTGGTAGCGTTCACGACGCAAGCTAAGAACAATTCTTTGGGTAGGCGACCGTTGCACTCGTGAAAATACTTGGCCAATTCTTTGTGGAGAATCTTGTCTCTGAAGGAAAGAACGGGTCTGTTGTTGTGTCGAAATCTGAACCAACCGACAATTTCCTTGCTTCTCTCATGGACGAAGGTTCTCAATTTTTCCTTGTGCAATTTTCCAGTTTCGTCGAAAAGTTGTCCGGCCGACGGGCATGCGAGAACGTCGGTAATCTCTGACAAGACACAAGCACACAAATACATATATATATATACGGATTCATCATCGACACGATGATGTTGAAATTTGCATGGTTGGAATGCAACGAAAAAAGGTTTTTTTTTTTTTTTCATCATTTTCAGAATTGTCTCGAAGTCGAAAATCGTTTGAACCTTTTTTTTCGGTTTTTTTTCGCGATCTGGAGCCTAAATATGCCGGAAAAGCGTCAGAAATACTGGAAATGATTTTGTTTTTAATTCTTAAAAACCCATTTTTGTTGCATTCCAACGATGCAAATTTCAACATCATTCGACAAGAGCATGTTTGTTTTTTCAATCGATGAATTGTTGAGAGTCGTGGAATGAGAGAGAGAGAGAGAGCAGAGAGCTTACCTATTTGTTGTCTCACGGATTCTACTTGTCTCTCGGAATCGGTGACTTTTTTCGTGACAAACATGACCACATCACCCAACAAAAATCCCATCTGAATAATTCAAGACGTGTATGTTTACGAAATTTGAAGTATCTTTTTTTTTTTTTTTTACATCAACAAAACACCAATCGACAATCGACTTCAACATTAAGGTTATGTTCGTCGAGGTTAGAGGCAATCTTGAGCGTGTAATTTACTTGGCTTCTCGCAATGGCAAAAGTGCGTTTGATTAGGAAAATTTACGAAAGAAAAAAAAAAAAACTCTCACCTGATCACCGACGCTGCACGCATTCTCGTAGAACAAAAGAGAAAGAGCAGCACCCGAAATTGTAGCGAGTACACCGCTGTCCGCCATGTTGATGTATACTTATTAGGCTTATTGAATATGTATTGAATGCAAATGATTGTACACTTTTCTTTTTCACTCTTTCACACACACACACCCACTGCGTTATCTCGGCGGGATTTTTGGCGGCAATGAATACAATCCAGCTTACGTGGTCTTTAACAGCAAATTATATATTTCGATTCGAGAAATTTGAGGCGCGCAAACAATGTATAATAGCGCTTTCCACTGGGGAACTCAGTGCAGATTTTTACATGCGAGTGAGTGAGAGAGAGATGCACTGAGTACATATGTGTCTCACTTACTCTCATCCGAAAAACTTGAGTCGGTGCGCACTCGGTGCACCAGTGGAAAGCGTTATAAATGAATAACGATTGTCGCGCGAATCACAACACACCTTTCTATCCAAAACAACAGAGATACGTTAGATTTACAGTTTGACCAACTGTAAACTGTACAGAACCCTAATTTGTTACGGAATAATTTTAAAAATATGTCTTATTGAAAAGAAAATAAATTCTTACTTTTTATATTCATGATATACATATATATATATATATATATATATGTATTTTTTAAAATTAAAACAAAAAAAGTTTGTCAGAAGTGGGATTCGAACCCACGCCCACAGAAGTGGACTGCGACCTGAACGCAGCGCCTTAGACCGCTCGGCCATCCTGACATTTTTATCAAACAGTCTGGCTCTGGCCTTTGTACAGTGCGCATCGCGTTATTTCAGTGTATGAAGTCGAGAGTGAAAAAATAAGCAAAATTTGCATGTGTCGAACGTCGCATAAACGTGAAAAAGAGCTACCCCAGCTCGCTTTTGCTGTCTCCTATTTATTTATTCCGGCTGGAAGACAATAAATGGCAAGATAGCGAGAGAAGTGTCTCGCAATTATACAAGCCGGGGGGGTCAAGGGACCCATAACCTCAATGCCCAGTGCGAAATAAAAACAATGAACAAGAGACGCTACGACGATAAATCGCCCGAGAGCATGTCGCATGCAGCTCTCAGGAAAAAAGTGAAAGAATTTGACCGAATAACAGGAACCAACAATTATCAAAAGTTTTTCCAAAGTGAGAAGCCAAGAGCAGTGCCTAACCTCACAAGAGCAAGACACAGATCGACATCGAAAGAATCGATAATTGAAGACGAAAACCAAGAGAGCGCGACACCAGAGACAGCTGGATTCGTGAAACCAAAGCGCGTAAACAGACGTAAAACGACAGATGATAATGCAGGCATCTCCACCTCTAACCATTACGAGACACTCTCGGACAACATGGAGCTCACAGATGGAGACACCGAACTACCAGGAGTAGATCAACCGAACGGGTCAAGGCCCCAAAGGACAACAGCGTCAAGCGGAAGAGGCGAGACCCACGCGAGGGCCCCCAAAGCACACACAAAGCCGCCTCCGATACACGTATACAACGCCAAAGTGAGAGACGTAATTAAAATGATCACTGACGCGAAAATTGCGGAGGAAGATTTTTGGATCAAACAGACGGACACGGAATATATACGAGTGATGCCTCAACGCTCTGAAATTTTCCATGCGATCAGAAAATTACTAGACGCCAGTGCCCTCCAATATTACACGTTCACACCTAAAGAGGAGAAAACAAAATCCCTAGTTTTAAAAGGTATAAGAGCTGATTACAGCGAAAATGAGGTCAAAGAGTATATCGCCAGTAGAAACCTCCCTAACCTCGAGGTGGTAAAAGTTTCTAAGTTCATCTACGACAAAAAGGATGAAAGCAAATTCCACTTTATCGTACAGCTGACCCCAAACAGCAAGGCAGCAGCTCTGACCAGGCTCAAATTCATGCTCCACCAACCTGTGAGGTGGGAGAGGATACAAAAAAAAGCAGTATTCCAATGCAAACGATGCCAGCGCATAGGACATGCAAGTAAAAACTGCCATCTACAGTTCAGATGCGTGAAATGTGGAAAAGATCATGGTCCAGTGAAAGACGGCGGCGTGTGCGAAGTCGACGAATCAGGAGAGTCGGAACAAGTGAAATGTGTAAATTGCGGCATGGTCGGACACCCGGCTTCCTACCTGGGTTGCCCGTATCTAGCAACGGCGCAAGACATAAAACGACGTGCAAACGAGATGAGGAAAACTTTGAGGACTGAAAAAATAAACAGAACAGACAGGTATATCAATCCGGGAGCTCCATATGCAGCAGTAACAGGCAATTACAACACAAACTTCCCTCCGCTACCCATGCATAGGGTTATCTTCGAGCGAAACGATGAAGAGGAACGCCAGAGACAAATGCCGACTCCTAGTCGAAACGCAGCGAACGCAAACGGCGAACATCATAATATCAATAACAATCGCAGCAGTAATGACAATAAAAATAACCTCTCCCAAATCGAGAGCATGATGAATCAATTCAGAGATAGCATGATGCAAATGCTGGCATCGCACCTCTCAGAATTAGACAAAAAAATAACGGATAATTCCAGAAAGATCGAATTTTTGTTAGCACAATTCAACTATTAGAAATGGCGAATAATACGATACGACACAACGAAACGCAGACCCAGAGGGGTGCTTCCAATTACAGAATTAAATTCTGTGCAATAAACGTTAACTCGTTAGCGGCAAACAAACGGAGGCTGGATCTTGAAGACTTTGTTAACAGCAATCATATTGACATTGCACTAATATCGGAAACTAAACTCAACAGCAAACACAAACCAAGTTTTCGGGATTATTCGTTCATTCGGACTGATCGACCAAACGCCAGAAACGGAGGCGGAACAGCAATCTTGATAAACAACAGAATCAGCTATTCATATATCACGCACCCGAATTCGACAACAAACAAAATCATAGAATACACTGCCATAAAAATAAACGTAAACTCAAACAACAACTTACACATATTTAGCGTATATGCGGCTTGCAACAATAAGAGATCTTTTATAACAGAACTCAATAAAATCTATAGAGAACACAAGCTAGGTGGCAATAAAAATTACTTTATTATGGCGGGAGATCTAAACGCTAGACATACGAGCTGGGGAGACCACAGGTCAAATGAGAGAGGCACACTTCTCAGAAATTGGGTAGAGGACAACGGAACCGTGCTCAGAACCACCATCTACAATGCGGACAGGCCCACGTACCCGAGTGCGGGGTCGTACCTAGACCATTGTCTTGCCGACTCACGCATTGAGCTCAAAGAACTGGAAAATTATAAACTCCCCACGCTCCCGTATGACAGTGATCACAACGCCATTATCTTCACTATCGACTGCGACAAACTGTTTCTTGGTTTCTCTTCCCCTCCGGAGCCGAATACTAGATTTAACTTCAAGAGGACAAACTGGAGGAAATTCACACAACACCTCCAAGACAAATACGTCGCACTACTGCCGCAAAATAGGAATTTAACTGTTGCCGAAATAGATGCTCATATAATTATCCTCGAAGAAACTATAGCAGACGCCATTAACGCAGTAGTGCCAAAAAACAAACCGGACACTCGCAAGGGATGCATGAAATATGTGAACAACAATATTAAAAAATTACAATCAGTTAAATCGGTCTTAATCGCAGAACTATTCAAATTAAATAATCCCTATACCCGGATAAGCAGAGACATCAAATCGAGAATAAAAGCTACCAACGCACAATTAACCAAGCAATTCAGAAAAGCAGAAACTGCATATTGGAATGCCAAATCCAAGAGCATCGACTACCGAGACTCGGCAAAGTTTTTTCCAAAAATCAACAGATTCCTTAGATACAAAGAACCCCCAAGAATCGATACCCTCGCCATAGACAAGAACAACAACACGCTACTCTCAGAGGAGGTATTGAGCAATACGGAGCTTATTGGGAAAAATGATAAATACATCTTCACGCAACCAATAACAAAGCTCAATATTATTGGCAAATATTTTGAGTCAATCAACTCGCCGAGATACTCTAACCAAGGAACCGAGACCAAACAACGTGCGGATGCTGCGGCAGAAGAAATCGAGATAATACTCCAACACACCAGAGCCCACAACATCACACACACGGAGTTTTCAATCAACAACCCGGCTCACTTTCCCGTCCAGGAACAAGACACGCCAAAATTCCTACATCGATATACAGAAGTAGCGTTATTACTCAAAAGGGCAAAGAACAAAACCTCTAGCGGACTGGACAATATCCCAATGATAGCCCTAAAACACCTCCCTACCAGAATGGTAAAAGATTACACAATAATCTTCAACAATTGTTTCAATCACTCTTATTATCCAACAAGGTGGAAAAGAGCTAAAGTTATCCCGATAAAAAAGAAAGATAAGGATACGACGGACCCAGCAAGTTATAGACCAATCAGCCTCACTATAAATATCAGCAAAATTTTTGAAAAATTAATAAAAAACCAACTCATGGAACACTCCGATGCAAATAAAATTATCCCAGATAACCAGTTTGGCTTCAGAGCCAAACATTCTACAGTTCACGCTATTAACAAATTTTCGTCGGACATCAATAGATACCTGCTGAATGGAAAGATTGTTGGAGCCACGCTCCTCGATCTAGAAAAGGCTTTCGATTCTGTATGGCTAAACGGGCTAATATACATTTTAGACATTCTGGACTTCCCTCGCCCACTGATATTGCTAATCTACGATATGATCCATGGAAAGTCATTTGTCACGTGGGACGGCATCAATTCAGCAACATTAATTTTTATGATCCGAGAAGGCATGCAACAAGGAACGGTCACATCACCGGTACTCTTCAACATCTATAACAGTAAAATACTAAATCTATTCAACCTAAACACAAGAAACAATACACATTCCGGAGCATACGCCGACGATATGGTGGTTTATGTTGCAGACAGCAAAATTCCAGTAATCCAGGAAAAACTCAACGATATAGTAAACCAAATATATGCCTACTACAAAGAATGGAACCTCAGGATAAACCCGAGCAAGAGTGAAACAATTTTGTTCAGGAAGACAGTGAACGAGATTTCACCGAAAACTGTGCCCCACATCAGAACTTTCCGAATTACAATCGAAGACAAAGACACGGGAGAAGCAACGGTGATCCCTAACAAAGAAATAGTAAAATACCTCGGTATACACTTCGATTACCTGTTCAGGATGAACAAGCATCATGCAATCCAATTGGAAAAAGCTAAAAGAGCACTAAAAGCAAACTATAAAATTTTCTATAATAGAAACATGGAACCAAGAGCAAAAATCATTTGTTACCAACTTCTAGTGCGCCCAATTTTATCATACGCAGCCCCTATCTGGTGGAACATTGGACCATCAGTAATGGAACACTACCGTAAGTTTGAAAGATCGTGTCTGAAAGCATGCCTCGGTAGGTATCGCACAGCCGAGTCTGAGTACACAAGACGGATAAATAACAAAAAGATATATGATGCGGCTAACATACCGAGATTTGACACTTTTTGTCTCATGCTCACTAGAAATTATTACAGTACGGTGTATCAGATAAATAACGATCTACTCAATGAACTAAGAGTAAATGACCAGCCAACAGCGCTAAGAATGGCGAGGAGCAATTATTCCCCCCCAGAACTCTTTACTAACCTGGACAGAATGGGATGCATCCAAGACGAAAGCAATGTACCGGTAATATACCACATCCAAAGACATTGCGCCAAAAAAGCAATACATATCAACATGGACGACATTCCAAGAGATAACTGGGCATACTCCACGGCCCTGCCAAAAAGAGACTGCGAGAGCCTTGACAGATTACGTGCAGACTACTGGTGGCTTCAGGGCGAGGCCAAACACATGGACGAGTTGAGAAGAAGAGCAAGGTTAAAGAAGCTACAGCAACAACAGCAACAGAGAGACGCCAACAGAGCACGCCATGGACAACACGGTTAATTTACCCGAAAAATAACGATGGTGCACTAGCATCACTTTCTCACATGCACATAATGTAAATATTGTAAATATTGTAGGTACAAATAGTTCATACCCATTCCCAACACCCCCATCCATTCCTATCCATCTCGACCCCCCCCCCCCCCTCTCCTCCACACACACAAAAAAGCCCGCAGAGGCAAGCTACAGTGGCATGGTTTTTTTTTTTTTTTACATTAAGTTTTTTTTTTTCTCTCTCTTTTTTTACCATAGCCCCTAAGTACAAAGCGAGTATTAAATACCAGATATATAAAAAAAAAAAAAAAAGTACACATAATATGGAAAAATATATTAAATCTTATAAAAAAAAGTGATTTGGTAAGACGCAGCACTGGATGACAAGCCAAATGTTTAGTATAATTATGGATTAAGTTAGATAAGGTTGTTTATTACTTAGAAATGTAAAACGAGAAAACCTGAAAATAAACTACCTTTATAAAACAAAAAACATTTTTATCAAATTCTTCGAAAAACATATAAAATTCCAACAGATTAATTATACAGAATACAAACGAAATAATCCCCAAAACAATCATTTTGGATTCAGAGCGAAACACTCTACAGTACACGCAATTAATGAATTTTCCTCTGATATCAACAAACACCTCCTGAACGGCAAATTAGTTTTGGAGCGAACACTTATAGATCGCGAAAAGGCGTTTGACTCTGGTTGAACGGTTTGATCTACTTTCTTACTGCGGACACTTAACTTTCCTCATACACAACTCCTGCTAATCTGCGATATGATTCACCGCAAATCGTTCGTCACCTGGGACGGTTACAACCAAGCAAACTATATGGTATTTCAAATTCGCGAGGGCATATGCAACAAGGAACGGTAATTATCTCCAGTACTCTTCAACATTTTTACAACAGCAAAGTTTGCAAACCTATTTAACCTAAATACAGGCAATAACACTGCTCACTCCGTTGCATATGCAGACGATATGGCAACATACGTCACTGATAATAAAATCCAAATAATCCACGATAGATTAAATACAATAGTAAATAGTAAATCAAATATACGCGTACTACAAAGAATAGAACCTCAAGATAAATCCGCTCAAAAGTGAGACGATTTTATTCAGGAAAACAGTAAATATTAAATATCCCGACTGACGGTACCACACATTAAAAATTTCCAAATCACGATAGAAGATAAAGAAACTGGTCAAGCCTCACGGATTCCCAACATAAAGAAACAGTAAGTTACCTCGGAGTTTAATTCGACTACCTGTTAAGGATGAACAAACATCAATTCATCCAGCTAGCGAACAGAGAGCTCAACAAGAACGGCGATGACACCAAAAATTCAAAGCACGTACAATCAAAGGTGCCCCAGCACCACACCAAAATGTATAATATAATCTAAATATTATAAATAGTAAATCCCTAACCCTCTCCTAACCCCATCATGTTCCTCGCCTCAAATGTCCCTCTCCTCACAAAGCACCCTTAGAGCCAAAGAGGTTTTTTATAAAATATATATTTTTTTTAGCATTGCATTATTCATACGAAAGAAAAAAAAAACAAGAGAGTGGTAACTGCTAGGAATCAATAAAGATAATTTAATAAACAGAGATAAATATTTTTATTACCACTTATATTTTGGTAAGACGCGTCGTTACATGACGACAAACCAAATATAACCAAATAATCAGTGAAAAAGTTAGATAAGCATGTTTGTTACTTATAAAGTTAAATCGATAAATCAACGAAATAAACTCTACCTTTAAAAAACCAAAAAAAACATTTCGATTTATAATTCTGAAAAGTCTCATCAATATAACCTCAACAGCTCGAATTGCGCAAAAATAATTATATGTACTTATATATGAAGGCGAATTATGTCCTCGTACATGTGTGAATTTGATGCTCTCAAAGCTTGACAAGAGCACACACGTGGTGTGTATGGTACTGCGAGAATCGTAAAAAAAACATGATTTCATCAATTAATAATACATACATATAATTATTTTCGCTGCAAGTGCGTTTCGTGCTTACATTATGATTATCATTATATCGGCCAGTCGGAAAGAAGAATAACGAGATTGTGAGATCGATTTGTGCATAACAGTGCGTGTGCGTGTGAGAAGGAGAGAGAAAGATAAAAGATTTTAATGTCTGGTATATACGCTAAATTAAAGGAGCGCAAAACCTCGCACTCCAAAAATATACCCGACGCGCGCGCGCGCGCGCGCACACACACACACACCCGAGTTATGTTATATTTCGAGACGATAGAAAAAGACTATAGTATAGGGCTTTGGCGGACGTCGTGTGTGATGTAAGCAAAAGATCTCTCTTAGTCGATGGACTGCAAGTCCGAACGCGGTCGTGTCGTTGACTTGTTTAGTTTAAAATTTCGCGAAAGATAAAAAAAGTTATATTATACCGTAATAGGATAATTAATAAAGAGAGCTGGTATTTGAGTGTGACACACACACATACATATATATATACACGCACGCACGCGCACACACACACGCACACACATTAACTCGCGCTATGGCCGAAGAGAAATGGGACTATCTCGGGGAGAAATGGGAGCACATAGCTGATCCTGTAAGTCAAAAAATGTCACTGTATATCGTGTGTGTCGTTTGAGCCCAAGCCATATTCGTCAATTATGAAATTTTTTTCCCTCCACAAACATCTAAAATGTACGATCGTAGTTGTGTTTACGTTTGATACGAATTAACTTTTTTATTTTTCTCGTTATACAATTGCGAGCCTTTCCGTATGAGGAATCACTTGCCTAAGTCGCGGACAATTTGTCCAATCGGCGTGTTCTTCAATTTCTTCATCGAGTCAAGAGAGAGATAACGGGTATGATCGAATTTCTTTTTCTGATTCGATCAGGTCACTTCGGAGTGTATTTTTTTGTATGATACCATGAGAAATTAATTGATCGTATTGAGCAAAGCAGGGACCCAATTATCGACGATGTATTTCATTTCCGGACCGATGTCCAAGGTATATTTGTTATTGCCCACATCAGGCAACCTGATGACACAAAGTTGTCTCGAGTGGGTCTTAAAAAATAATACATTGTCTCAAATGAGTTCTTGACATATTTCAATATAGGACTTCCTAAAAGTTCTCCGAAAGAATTCAAATGCGTTTAATTTTCATATTTTTCTAGAACTTCTTAAGTTCCATGTTTATTGTCTTTTTTGTGGCCTGATGTTTAAGCTCCAAACAGTTACGGAAAGATAATTTCACATTATCCGATACATCCCAGGCAGTACAAAAATCAAAGACCTCTTACAGTCGTCAGTTTCATCAGAAATGACTTTGAAACATTTTTCTGATTTTTGCGCTGTCTAGGATTCTATTGGAACACTTGCGGGAAGCGATATGATTCAAGCCGTCTAGCGTCAGTCCTGGAACTAGTCCATGCGCCACTGAGCGCGTGTACAAAACCAAAATTGCTGAAATTATTTTTTTATTTCTTACTAATTTTATTTATTTATCTATTTTATTATTTGGGTAATATAAATTTATATACCTTACTTCTTTTTACTACTTTTTAATTTCTTTCTGTACTTTAAGGCGTATATTTATAATGAGATTTTAGAACAAATTTTTCATAAAATTCTTAAAGAGTATTTGTACTTGTGTAAAAGTGTGGCACACCGTTATAGGGAACGTTAATGAATGAAGCCCCCCACCCCCCTCTCCCGAGGGGCGCGATACGACGATGTGAGATTTCATTCGAGAGCCATCGAACGCACAAGTTTGTAAAATACATATATGGTATGAACGTGCGCGCGATAAAAGATTGTTCAAGACGATAAATCACTTGAAGGACAGGGAAAAATAAAAATAATATATGCGGAAGGGTGCCATATACTCATAAAAAAAAAACAAGCAAAGAGGAAGAGACGGTGATAAAGAGCGAGAGGGGGGGGGGGCCGAAATGAGGTCTTGGTAATAATCAGTCGTAATTCGTTCCGACACGCGTCGAATAATCCACAGCCAATTCTTCGTGATTGCATTAACAATATGGCGATTGATCAAGGATTCTGGCTGATAGGTAAGTACATGCAGCCATCTCGGAACGAAAGACGTGATGCTTAAATGGATGCGAGCTAGCTCGAGACGAAATAAACGAAGTACAAATAACGAATAAATCATTTTTCACCGATTCTACGAGACAGGGAGGAATAACTTTTCAGTTTTACAGCTTTATCTCGTGACATATGACTCTGTATTTTGTATAACAAAATATATAAGAAATATCCCTTTTTCTCAAACATTTTTCGACGTTACGCATAGCAATGTCGAAATTGATAAAGTATCACCAAAAGAAACGATTCAAAAGTTATGGTTGTGCCTTCACTGCCTTCTATATATGCGTGAGTGAGGACAATCAAATAGAATATTGTATTGAAACGATTTGACATTGTGTCGTTCAATGTGTTCGCTTTTGTGCTACTTATATCGCAGCTAGAGTCAGGGGAATTCCGTAAAGGCAGGAAGGGGAAGAAAATGACACAAGAAAATTTAAACAAAATAGAGGCAAGCGTTTTATGACAGACTCGGAAGAATACTCGCCAGCTTACATCTTTTGGAAAGAATGAAAAATACGATTGTTTCATTCCTCCATGACTCAATTGCATCTCAACGTTAATCGTAACTCTGCTCCATTTTATTTTGCAAACATTTCGACGATACGAGCGAGTTTGCCGACGAATAGACGATAAAGTGAAAATTTTTGTGCTAACAAAGCTCGTATGGATCAGGTGGATCATGTTTCAGCGGTTTATTATCGATCGCTCGACGCACACGATGCTTCTCTTCGCGAGTCGCTCAATGATATTACAACGGCGAGGATTCCAGAAACTTTTCCACGGATCAGCTTAATTTATAATGTCTTTCTCAACACTGTTGTGGCTATTAAACGGCTCGGTAATAAAGAAAATTGAAGGAAAAAAAAACAAGAGGGGCAATTATACTCGAATGTCGAACGAATAACGAAGCAGGAAAGAAACGATGAGCCGCAATAACGGATCGTTTCACCCGCGTCATTTGAACTTTGTATTTCTTTGAGTTTCGAATTCCAGTAGTGAAGTAATATTTCGTCGAGCAATATATATATATGATGAAAATGGTTGACTTGAAGGGTACACGAGACTTGTTAATAACGACGTTGTCGTTTCACGTGCTATATACCTCTATGGGTGTCGACTGGCATCAGACAGAATATTTGACATTTGTTTTTTATTTTCGAAAAACGAAATTCTCATTTTGTAAAATTAATTTAAAACAGCGTATTATTAATTATTTGGCGGAAGAATTTATGTCGAATCAATGCGGATCATTACTGATCGTTTTAATATTCAAATTAGCGTATCTATATGCAAAATAAAGTTATTAATATTTTGTTTAAAATAATTATTGGAGTGAGTGGAAATTTTCCAATTTTCTTTCTCGTTCGTTCATTAAATTCTTTAGTCTTTGACGAAAAAATAGCGTGTTCCATATAATCAGTGGAAAATTTTCGGTCGGACAGAGGCTTGAATGACAACGTAGGAAGAGATAAAAAAAAAGTATATCATGTTTACCACATTACCACGACCATAAAAGTATCAAACGCCCATAAATTAATTCGCTCCCCATTTGACCGGCCATAACCATTTAACGTGTTTCCCGCTAGCCGTTGAAATTTCGAGTCAACATCTGTTGTCATTCTCGAGATATAATGTCAAGTATACATATTTGCTGTTTCGATGCGAAAAAAAAAACGTTTAAACTTTCGGCGTTAAAAGTTACATTGACACATTTTTAAATTGGCCTGTACCGTAAAATTATAAAAGCGGGAAAATGGTTCCATGTGGTTGCACACTCTGAATACTGCATTGAAAAAAAAAACATCGCTATATTTTTCTTATTTCAAATATTCCCAAGTACCCTTCGTGTAGAAATAAGCCTGGTATCGCCGAGAGCTCATACGTATCTTTTGCTTGGAAATGCATACAACAATTATTGCGACAAAAAAAAAGTATCGTCTTTACCGTCGCAAAAGATCACGAAAATCCTCATAATCTTTCAAGCTCGTTGTTATAAACATATTTTTTTAATTTTTAATTTTTTTTTCCGATGCGTAACGTTCTTTTAGCTTATCGGCAAAGCAACAGCGCAATAAGGCAATAAAACTATGATATCCATATTTTCATATCTTTATTAGCAGTATTATCATCTTTGAACTCCTTAAACTCGGGCTTGTTTTCTTATTTTTTAAAATTATTTTCCGTAAATTATTACGGAGTACGGCGCGTTCGATCGTATAGCTGAATGGCCGGTGAATCCCCGGAACGAAATGGAGAATTAAAAAAAAAAACAAATAAAAGCATATTTATTTTCTCATATCTTTAATGGCATTGATCGGTTCCCAGAAAGATCAAAAGAGTTTTGCTATCACATTCCTTTTTTTTTTCAAATCTTTTAATACCGATCGTAATAAGAGTCACAAGTTGCCGAGAGAGAGAGGTGTCTCGAGTTTCCACGCCTGTTTCGATATATCATTGTCCATGTCGTAAATATAATAATAATGATAATGTCGATTGCGGAAATTGCGATTTGAAATTCGGTACCGAGCGGTCGACCTCGCAAGCGGTGCATTCCACCTGAAGCGTATTGCTCAGGCGCACTCTCGTGCCCCTGAACTATACGGTACACCCACTATAGATTTATATGATCAGATATAGCAGCGGCATATCTCACACAGCGTCACACACAAACGACACTCCCTATAAAGAAGATGCGTTCGCAGTGGGATGCTGTAATTCACGGAAAGAATTCCGGATGAGTCGTGTCGTTGTCGTCGCGGTCCGACATCACAGTACGCGAAAATATATATATATATATATATACGATCGATAAGCTTCGACATACGTCAATATACGTATTTTAATAAATTACGATATTGCAAAGTGTTTTATCATGAAAACGAAGAATATATCGCTTTTGGGAAAGATCTGCAAGTGTTACAAGAATGAGAAATCATTGTCGGGAAATACGGACGACGAGGAAGATTCTATCGAGACACCGTTGACCGTGACGCCACAGGTTGTAATTATATGTTGCATATATATACGCATATACCTATATAATGTATATAAATGCATGTACGATTTGCCAATGCCAATTGAAATTTTCATGAAAAAGATACGTTCATGAGTAATTTCATGGGACATTCGATCAATACGTCTCTGAGATCTCAAAAAAGATCTTGGACAGAAACGTCCATCGTTCAATCCTCGCAACTTTAGTCCCAGATCCTTGTGAATTTTTTTTTTTTTTTGCAAAATTCTGTCCGTGAATATTGACGTTCCGTGCCACGTTTTCCCGAAAAGCGACAAAATTCAATTTGGAAATCGATGCTATATCGTGCCCAATGTATGTGGAGAAGTTTCTTAATTCTATAGGAATGCAAACACATTTTTTCGCCACCTCACTGCACGAATTGGATCTCCCAGATCCGACTATACGCAGATAGAATAAACAATTTAAAAAAAAAATTTCCACAGACACAGGAAAACCTGTCGAAATGACGCTCCCGGTAAAGTCGATATTTGCACGAATCGGATACTTATTTATTCAATCGAGTATAGATTGAAGTTATCATGAAAATGTGAAAATGAGAAATTAACGAATGAAAAAAAAATCCAAACAATGACGGAGATGGCGAATTAAAAAAAAAAAGAAGAAAAATGAAACTAGCGCTAGGAAAATCCGGACAACATGTCGAATAATATAGTAACCGAAAAAATAATAGTAATCGAATTTTCATAGCGCACACGATCGTTGCTTGTATAAAACATACGAAGAATCATGATGGGGGAGGCGATTATTCATTTGTTATTTCACCGACACGTTAATTGCTTCCCCGATTTTTTTATAAATTGGGGGCAAGAGGGAGGGAGGGGGGGGGAGAGGCAGCAATCTATAATCGAGAAGTTCGAGTGTAGTGCGGATAATAATAATAATTATGCCTTCGTGCGGCAATATAGAGAGGCATCATCACGGAGAAAATTGCAAGGGTATTTAATCGCGGCGAAGTTCGTTGCACGACATGCTGAAGATCAGGGTCATCGGGTCTCGCAGAGATGGATCATGGACATTTTCCCGGCGAGAATCTAGTAAATATTTTCAAACTCCCACGATTCTTCGTTTCGATGCTTTTCTTTCTATACGTTATATGCATTAACGTGAGAAATGCGTACGATGCGCGATACGCTATGATTGAATCGCATGAATATTTAACGCAACGAAGGTCGAGGTTAGATGTCAGCGATCCGATTGTCGATCGAGAAACTCTTTCCTCTACACGCGTATAATACGTTTTTTTTTTTTTCCCAATATACACACGAGTATGCGATACACATGCGTGTTTGTGTAATTGCATTATGTATACGGATAACTGTGTAAAATTGAGGCGAAAAAAAAAAAAACAAAGATCGAGTGATCTTTTATTTTTCGTTAAATCGAGGATACGTTTCACATGGTTTGTTCATTGCAGCCATTGAAGATTTTCGTGCGAAGACCATGCTGCGGAAGACGAAACAGAGCCGAGATGTGCGCACCCCCCGTCACACCCAAGGCAATTAGTCATACTCTAATTATATATACATACCTTTCGTTACTTTTTTTTGTTAATTAGAGCCTGATCTTACGATGCGAAAGTATAACTTTTAGAAGGGAGGCTTGGCGGAAAAATTGACTAGACGAATTTCTAGAGATTTACCGTATTCGATGCAAATATATAAATATTAATTGGAATCGAGCAAAAATTTCATTTGATTCGTATTTGAATGTAAATTAATATTTTTTTCTCAGTACGAATGTTCAGTGCACCAGAAGTCCGAGATACAAAGCAGCGTAAAAGATCCTGCTGGGTATACGATTTTCAAAAGATGCTCTCTTAGTTTTATTTACAAACGATTTGCACTGAGAACAAAAATTCATTCAAAATCCGATCTGTTTGAGAGAGTTATAAATGAAATTAGTTTGATTTATATCAATGTTTATATTTAAATCGGATCAATTTTATTTATAATCAAACAAATAATTGCTTCGGGTGCATCATCTGTTAAACACGTTTTTTTTTTAATTAAAATAGAAATATTTTATTATCTCTTATAGAAATCGCGAATCTGTCTTTATCGCTCGATAGGGTTACGAAAATTATCACAAATATACGGTCATGCTATTGTATAATATTACCGCAATATTTGCGTGTACATCGATTTCTCAGGCACCACCAGGGAAAATCTATCTCGTTAATGTTTTTTTTTTCTTTCTGGTTCCCGTGACGTTATCCGGAAGTATCTTGGCGTAATGAAGCGAGGAATGATAGAAATTTAATCGCGAAAGTACCCGCGAGACTCGGTATTGACCTAGGGATTCGCGCGTGCGCTTCTCCTTGTATAGGTGAAGGCAAAAGTAAAAAAGGGAAAGCGGGAATCGTGAATTTGAGACTCCAATATCTTGTCACTGTGGTTCCTTTTTTTTTTCTCTTTTACTGCTATATCGCTTTAACCTCTGTGTCATTTACAGATAGATATGCGGCAGTAAGTGCTAACTAAACCAACAAAGAAGCTTTTTTATAGATGGTTTTTGCCAATTTCTATTTATTGTTAGTTATGACTTTAAGCGACTTCAGTATGGTCTGAAATAGTCGATTGCTCGATTAGTTTACCACATGAACTATCTTGAAGCCTCATTTTAGCCTCTAAGTTCAAGTATGTCTCAAAGTTCGAACTTCTTTTTTGTTTCTTCTTAAATTTTACTCAATTTTTTTCTCTTTTTCTTCGCCAACTATTGAAATCTGCGTTTTCAAACGCAGATTCCAAACATCCACGTTTATTTTTTTCAATGATCGGATCGTGGGTGAAAATTGGCACGTGAATTTCGATTTATTTATATACGTGCTGAAGTTTTTCTGCCCATTCACCTTGTCCCATCGTGCGATGTGGCTCGTTTTCCGCTGCTCGTCCGGCAAAATAACGATCCAGTGACGATCAATGAACGAGCAAACGCGAAAACGAGATTATAATAGCGATAGTAAAATATTCATGATGAATAACCGATCGGAAGGAAGAATAATAATTTTTTTTTTACCCAAACGCTAGAGCAGTGTATAGTAAAGGATAGGGGAGACGAGGCGAGGAAAATTGAACAAATGCAAGGAAATAGCGTGTTGATAAACACCAAGAGAAAAAGGATGAAATTTATGGTCGCATCACTTCACGATGCGACCCGATGTCACGACCTTTCGAGTCGGTCAGGGGTGTAAATCCTGCCACCGAATTTATCATTTTGCAGCAAAGGCGTGAACTCCCACGCCTCGAACTAAAGTGATGAGGGTCGTTCAGGATAATCCAATTGAATTAAAACAAACACACTGTAATTAATTTTTTAAGTTTTACGCAATATCTCCTGTTGATATGATTATATAAGATCGATCAGGTTGACTTGAATTCTTTGGCGAATTATCCCGAAATTGCTAGTAGCTGAATTGAATTCAATTCGCGGGAAAGCTAAGCTGAAAAATTGACGAATCTAGTCACGAAGCGCTGTTTTTTCGTTGTTAAGCCTTCGTGGTCACACCTGCTCCGTAGAATCACTCAGTGGCCACACATGGGTAATACCCAGCCAAATTTCGACTGGTTGCTGTGTGAGAACTATCAGTCCGATCGGGATAAAAAAAAATACTAAAAAATACATTTGAACATTCTAAAACATGTATCAAAATTGGGTGTGTCAAAATTCAAATCTCAACGTGTTGAAAAAAAAATCGTAAATGGGTCAATTTTTCAAAGAATATACACCAATTCTGCCAAAAGGCCTGGGTCAAATTTACCCAGTGTGACCACGAAGGGTTAAGGTAGTAATTCCATGAAATCAATGTGTTGGGAAATCATTCAATCATTGCACGTGTGTTGATTAGGATGTTATCTAAACGTATACGTGCAGTTACAAAGAGATGTACCGTTTCAAACTCGAGCTAATTGAAGTCAAAATGAGCCTGATTAATACGTAACCTACGTGCCAGCTATACCTTAACGACAAGATTTGCGCTGCACCGCCTATGACGGGTGTAGAGAATTGACCAAAAAACTAAAGTAACGTAGATAAGTATCGTAGGAATATTTTCGTAAAATTTAAAGAGGATTTACCGTATAGTTTTCGAGATATCGTGGAGTGAAAAAGAATTGCGCTGCTGCGTGAGCGGGACACGCGATCTGTCACACATAATCCCCTTTGCTCCGCACGCCACTTCCTCTATCCCCACCACTGTAACGTAGGATGGCTTGGAGATTTTTTTCCTTTGATGAGAAAACTATATTGCTAAGCGAACTGATTGAAGTGAAGTGAAGCAGTGTCCCAGGAATTTGAATTTTTGTCTTGATTGGTTAAATTTTAATTAAACGATGGGAGATTCACCATTTATTGATTAAGGTATATGAAGAAAATAATGCGAGACACCCTTTAGAAGGTTGCACAGTCGAAAAGCGAGGTTCAAGGGCTCTTTGACCGCTTGGATCCGGCCGCGAGAAAGACCATGCACGTATAGCCAGAGCTATACACAGTTCGTCCGTAAAGACGACCACTGTTAGGCCAGAAACAATATAAAGTGAAAGATCGGGGAAACCCCTACGTCGTATGAATGAGAAAATCGTCTATCGAAGCGAATCCTTAAGGTAGTTCTATCGCTGCAGACTAGTCAATTAGCTATAAATGTCTAAATGATGATTCCTAAAAATATTGGATAGATGAGTTAAAATTAATAAATATTAAATAAGCTTACCCAGGTGAATAAAATTAATCAACGGTTTATTATAAATAATTATGTAACTAGTAAAATAGTAATTGCAACGACTCAAGTATTACTAGATCTCGTATGATATTTACGTGTGGCAACGTTGCGTTTTCTTTCTCTTTTCATTCTCGTGCCCTCTCACTCTCTCGCCCGCTCTATTGACGTTGACGCGGAGAGGTTATGTTGTTCGACTTGTCAAATACCGCTTTGGTTTCGATATCGCGTTGCCACATTTTTTCACCGTCACGACATTATGCCATAAGTTGTGTATCACTACCCGGATGCTCGTATTAAAATCAGTATAGCTTAAAAAATTGGTCGACAATCATATTTTTTTTTAGGCCCGTTAGATTTTTACGTGTTTAATGAATCTAAGTCTCGTTTTTTGTAAGAATCTTTTGGATTTTCGATAAGATATATCGTTTTAAAGTGACCGGAAATCGGTTCTTCTATATGCCGAAGCAAATTTGCCTTGAGGAACTGGCATTTTCAAGTATTAATTTCTCCGTAATTAGGTCGATAAGGGGCATTGACGTTTCGCGAAATGAATAAATATATTAAAATTGAAGATATAAAAAAAAAAAAATTTAAATCTTATGGATTAGTTACCACGATAGAACTACCTTAAGAGAGAGTCGGTCCGATGACGGGGCTAGAAAATTGCGTTTTTCAATTACACGGTGTACGGTAAATAAAATTGTATTTTTTCAGTATCTTTTAAAAAAATTTTTGCATCGATTGGTCGGTTTTTTATTCGTCGATCTAGTTTTTATAAGTATTGAAATTTTTGCGAATTAAACGCTCTAGCCTCGTATTCCACTTAGGGGCCTGTATACCCATATATCGTGTTAAATTGAAAAAGTTTACGAGCATGGCATATATCTCAGAAACCAAACGGTGAAAGAATCTAAAAATTTGCGAGCATGCTGCAGGAATTTTAACCTTACCGTTCGTCGTATTTTTATCAGCCTATCTAGATTTGACAAAAAATGCACGAACTACCTTAAGGAAAACGCAAATGACTGGAACTTTCTTGAGAAAGTCCCGGAATAAAATTAACATTTTTTCAGCCGTATCAACAACATTTTGAAAATCATTCTTCCTTTGATCATCAATATGGAGCAACAATGGTACATTAATGTATCTTCTATTTTATACAATAGAAATACAAAATTCCATAAAATACAAAGGGTCATAATAATAATATTCCGTGCGTGATGGAACGGCAATATAGCTGTACAATTTGATCGAGTTCGTGAATACAATAGCAAGAGTAAAAGAGAGAGATAGAGCGATAAAAGAAAGAAAGAGAGAGATAGAGAGAGGAGGAGAGAGAGAGGGGGAGAGAGAGAGAGAGACAGAGAGACTAGTGTCAACGATTGGCCGAATTTACGACGTCGTAGTATCTTCTCATGAACCGGATTGGGCACTTTTGTGAACAGCAAAATTTCCCTCGTTCCCTCGTCCCTCGTCATGTAAGACTCTCTGGAGCAGGCAAACCAAACTTAACGAATGAAGATTTAGGCAGTCTCGATTCCCTCTCAGTTCGGAACGATACGTCGAAATTTTATATTACGAAATACATAATCATTTTTTTAAAATTAATTTAACGCACTAAAATAATCGATAGCGTGACCAAAGTTTCGCAAACAAGTGCGTGAATAATTCGATTGAGCGTCAGAGTGAAAATAAATATTAACGACACGGGTATTTTGTTTTTTATTATTTATTTGTGATAGAAATGAAGAGCCCAACGGCCCAGCAATTAGTGAGTTTCGTAGTTTATTGATATGTTATTTATAAATTTACAATTTTGAAAAAATTCCAACCTCCACTTGTAATCATGAAATACTCCAGTTTGTACGATTTTTTTTATTCATCCAGTGACACGATGATGATGCGAATGAACAATTATTCTACGTGTTTTCTGTGATGCTATGAAAATAATCATTGTGACAAAATAATTCTCGAATTCAGAATGATTTCAAGCAGCCATTATTTTACATGGATCATTCAACGTTTTTCAAACAATGAACTCGTAATTATTCGGTCGAAAAATAATTGTTAATGATTTTTCATTCGACCGTTACTGATCTTTCGTTACGTCAAATGTATAAAATCAAAAATGTTAAATGTACTTTTCGTTCGAGAAACCACGTGCGCAAAGTATTTCCGGGCGGTATAAACTCAAGTGTTTGTGCTTGTGTGTGTGTGTGTGTGTGTGCGTGTGTGTGTGCGTGTGTGTGTGTGTGTGTATGAATCACGAACTCTCGATGAATCTATAATTAGAATTTATCCCTTCTACCTCCTAGAGAACAAGTTTGTCGCGGCTCAACGAACTTTTCTTATGTTTTTTTTTTCTATAGTATGGGTAAATTTTTATTTGTTTTTCACGATTTCTGCAAACTTTCTGCCCGATGCTCCGAAATTACGTAAATTTTAATCGACGTGGGCGAACGATTTTTCAGCGTTGTTCTGCATTCGAGCTCATTCAATTTTTGTAGAAAAAACGAGAAGTAATTTTACAAGAGATTGTTTTTTTTTTTTTTTAATAAAATAACAATCTAGCTCAATCAATATTGTAAAAAATAATTAAAAAATAAAACGGTAAAATTTTGCTCCGGAACACCTTAAATCGTTGGATAAAATTTCGAGGCCATATGCGCAGAAATACGGATAGAAAAATTGGATTTTATATCGTCAATATACCTCCACGAAGGACCTCGAACTTCCAGCGGTTATACAATTCTCGTTGACGAGGCGTGCGTTTTTTCCCCCGTATACTTTCTACAAACGACACGTGCGTCCACGCTCAACGAGAAAGAATTTTATTTATAGCGGATAATTTTATATTTCGACGACTCGAACCAATACGAATATAAATATATATATATATATATATATATATATATATGCACGTTTCAATCGTACCAGCTGTTTCCCTGATGACATTTCAAGCACCTCTAATCAAAGTGACACGCAATCTCGCGATTGTAACGTCAATCAGTTATATATGCATTGTATCATAATAAATTTATAGCCGCGTGAAAAGCAATTTGAGATAAATGAAAAGTCGTTTGAAGTGATTGAAAAAATTTGTCTGTAACTCGGGCAAAAAAAAATTTGTAACTGCATATTAAATTTGATTCATACACGAATAAATACTTTTCTCAGTACGTAAAAAATAATTCTTGCGTGTATCTTTCGCGTCCTGTAGAATCGAATGAATACAATGAACTTCAATGACGCCGAAGCGAATAAAAGACATACATATAGAGCAACGATGGATTGACAAAACATAGCATATTAATTGGTTAATCATTTAAATTCTGTAATATTGATGCTTCCTTTCCATCGTTACTTTTATATTTCAAGGCGTGAAAAGGTTAGCAGGATTGTACTGGAGGACGATGGTTATAATTTCGTTTTGATTTCTTTTTGCTATACTTTTAGTTTTCTCATTGCCAGCGCGTTTCTTCACGTCTCAGGTCGGTTTTCATTGCGACTGACACCGCGCGTATAATTACTCCGCGGCCTTGAACTATTCTCAAACATAAATGCGCGAGAGAGAAGGCGGGAGGGTGGGGGGGGGGGGGGAATTCGCAAATCCGCGTGAGTGCGCGTCATTAAGGAAGTTCTCTCGGTACCTATAGAGTCAAAACAAAAAGTTTCCTTCTCATGACCCACGTAGTACTTGATGTGTCAACGTCGCTTTTGTTGATGCGTGTGTGCGTTGCGTGTGTGTATAGCTGTGGGTATAACCTGCAGCTGCAGTACAGTGACAGTTGGTGACAGTACGTTTGACTTTTGAATAGCGCGCCATAACCGTCAATTCTCAAACGTTGCCACATCTCTCTCACAACATATGGAAAGCTACAATTTGTGTTTTATATTTGTTTATTACTCTTTTCATAAGCACCCTTTGTAAATTTTTAAGATAGAAAAATGATTCCTAATATTTTTTCTTTCTTCGGTGTAAATTTCATTAAATCCTGTCCATCAATTACGCAAATACGAATGATAAAATATACCCAATTAGCGATTTTCACTAAGAGCCTGTGTTGATTGACTCAAAACGTAATGACTGATATCTCGATCCAGCGGTACCCTCGACACACAAAAATTGGTGTGAGCTATTTTTACATCTTAATCTAACATTCCGCAAAGTTTCATCAATTTCTATCCATTAATTCTGTTTCCGAGAGAACTCCCTTAATCGCGACAGATGTCGATAAAAACGTTTCACTTGAAGAGCCGTGGTATCAGAAGATAGATATTGAAAGTGTAACGATTTTTGCCCAGGGGCATTTTTCGAAATCGTCTAATTCCCGATCGGTCGCTAAAGAAAAGTAATTCAGGTCAAATTTTTTTTTAGGTCAATCACTTTTTTCCAATTAATTTTTCGGCAGTTCCACTTCAAGTGGAATGGTAAATATGCATGGGCTTATCGTTGATCGAAATAACAATGCTCCTCCAAGTAAGGTAGTACCTCCAAGGGATCGATGTGTTGGGAAATCTTTCAATCTTTGCACGTATGTCAATTAGGATATATATTATCCAAACGTACGTGCAGTTACAAAGAGACTTATCTTTTTAAGCTCGAGATAATTGAAGTCAAAATGAGCCTGATTAACACGTGACCTATGCGCCAGCCATAACCCTAACGACACGGTTTTCGCTGTACCGCCTAGACGGGTGTGTCGAGAATTGACCAAAAAACTAAAGTAACGTAGATAAGTATCATAGGAATATTTTCGTAAAAGCTGAAGAGGATTTAACGTTTATAGTTTTCGAGATATCGTGAGTGAAAAAGAATCGCGCTACTGCGTGAGCGGCACGCGCGATCTGCCACGCAACTCCCTTCGCTCCGCATGCTGCTTTCTCTATCCCCACCGCTGCAGCGTGGCGGTACTACCTTAAGATAGTTCTATCGCATAGCGATTTACCGTTTAGATTTCGATAAAAATTGGTGTACGGGTCGATTGTGATCGAAATATGACTCAGTTACATTTTTATGAAGTCAGATGGAAAAGAAAAAAAAGTTATTAGAGTTTTTATTTTTATATATTCAACGTGCTGTCATACGGAAATTCACGCTTTCGACAGATTCAATGACCAAGTTAACAGAAACTAACGTTGATGATAGATGAAACTTTATGAGATTTGAATGTTTGACGAACATTTTGCATGTTTGAAAATATTGATTGATGGCCTATAAGTGCATAAATAAATAAAGTAATGCCAAACTTAATTGACCGCCGACCAATATTTAGCAGATGTGGCAACGCCTCAGGTTAGCGCGCAATTTAAAATATGACGCGCTCGATAAATCATCCATGCCCGAGGATTTCTCAGGGTTTTCAGTGCAATTATACATTGGATATTTGGGAGAAAATAATTAATTATTAAATGTAATAAATAATATTACTTTAAAAAAAGCTTGAATAACGCATAAAAACTACGCTGAGAGAAACATGCGCCGCAGATCGTTGTGCAACGTTGCCAGATCAATGTACCGAGTTAATCAAACTCAACAACACTCGAGCTTGACTAGTTATGTACGGATAGAATTCTCTTAAGAAATTCACGTTCTCGAGGAGAGAACTCCTCGTCACCAACAGATGCGAGAAGGCTCTATGTATCACGATGAGGTACACAAAAATCGAAGATTGAATAACATGACAGCAATCATTGAAGTTTACAATGAATGAATTACAATCAATGAATTTTCATGTCATTTTGATGATGCATATATAGAAAAAAAAAAATGCATTAAGGAAGTTTCAGTAAAATTTGTCGACATTAGTTGACCGAACAACGTTAAATTTGCCTGAGTATCAATTGGGAAATTTGTAAATTTTTCCACATTTCATTCAAATAAGATAAGTTTTGTTCGATTAATATAAATTTTTAATTCGAATAAAATTTATGTAAATAGATTCATTTTTTTTTTTTCGATATGAGTCCTTGAAAGTTGAGTGTATCTGGGGAAGCAATGATCGATCACACAGCGAGACTTATTTTTATCAAGAATTGAAGACTGAGAGATGAGGAAAAAAAAAAGAAAGTTGAGAGAATTCTCTGAAGAACTCTCGTTAAACAGAGGGGCCAGTGTCATGGATACCTCAGCTTTGGATCCCCTTTGAAAGAATGAACGGAAATCCGACTGCAGCTGCTTCCCTGAATAGAATCTTCTCGCGCGAGCCCTTAAAAGTCGATCCTTATATTCGTTTCTTATTTGTAAGTGCCAAAGAGAGAGAGAGAGAGAGAGAGAGAGAGAGAGAGAGAGGATCGAAAGAAATGCGAGTATGTTGAACAAGCTCGTATAGCTTTTTTGATCTTAATATACATGACAGTACTGAGCAATTGAAGTGGATTTTTTCACTATAAGTTTAAATAGAAAAAAAATCCACTTCAATTGCTCAGTACTATATGTATGTCCTAAATTATCAAACATTCCAACGGTTTTACAGGCACACAAATTCTCTAATCAGCACTATAATGTGCTCTTTTTTTTCGCCAGACCACAAAAATCCGAAAAGAAAAGTTTCTTATAAGCTTATTCAAAAAAATCTTATACGAAACGTCAAACTTTGTACCAACAACACGAGTTATAAATTTCCCGAAACCTAAACCTGGTAGTGAGAAATGATCGTCGAAATTGCGCTCAAGTTTTTTTGTCTCGGAATAAATTTATAATATACATTTATTTATATATTTATTTTTCAAATCTTTTGGTTCGTTCTGGCGTGTAAACAAATTCTCTCATGCATATTAAGAGGAGCCACAAATATACCTGCGATCCGAAAAATCTTAAACTTGGTAAAAGATACTTTTTTTTTGTACACTGCGTACGACCTATCAGAAGATGTAAAAAATTTAAAAAAAAGGTTGAATATAATCCCTCGTATAAATATCATGTATAACGTACATTCGACTGCTGGTAAAGTGATAGGAAAATTTCAAAATTTGACGTAGATTCGTACACGGAGAAAAATCGAGTTTTATGTGTGAGCTTCTACGGAATACATAGAAGCAGAATGTAAAAATTCCGTTGATAAGTCGACGGTTAAAATATTGGTGCACATGCAGTTTACGTAATAAAACGAACCATCGAAAAATCTCAGGTTAAACTGCAATACCCCGACAACTGGTGCACGTAATTCGATATGTATACTACACGATCGAGTTAAGTCGTGTGTATCACTCGTTGTATGATGAGCACGATGCATCAGGGTGCATCGTCGTTTATTGCACTTCTTAAGAAGGACGGAGGAAAAATAATTTTCCTTCGTCTCCGGAGATCACGTGAAGATCGCACTCGTTGCATGTACTCTCGGATGTAATGAATCGAAGTGAGTATATGTTACGTTTCGCGTTAACGCCGAGAGTCAATGACTGATGAGTTAACACATCGATTATTTTCCGTAAACACGATAAAAAGTTCCGTATTAGCGTTTGTTTGTTTTTTTTTTTTTTTTGAGTTCCATATATTTCGAGATACGAGCACACGAGTCGTCGTGATCGTGATTTGTATCGCACAATTATAACGAGAGCGATATAGAATGATTTATAGTTCTAATTATAACATCGATGTAAAAAAAAATCTATTCAAATTTAAATTACGATTATCCAATAGGCATGAATAGTTTTCCATTGAATTTCTGCTGTTAATAATTTATTCTCTAGAGAAGCTGTTAATCGCCGTTGATGATGGTGTCCTATCTTATTATGCGAACAATTACGAAATTATAAAAAAAATTGTTTCTACGAATCTTCCTTAGAACTGAGAAATATTAGATCTTGGAATTGTGAAATAATCAGCGATTTATTCTTAATTGCGCTGATTTGTGCAAATTTCTAAAAAGGTATAGGGTAGACGTACCGGTTGTGGCCACTTTAAGCATTTTCGAACATTTATTTACGAACAGTGTTCACATTATTGAAAATTCAAAATTGAAAAAGTGATCGATGTTACCCAAAAGGTACACAGAATCGAATTGTTATCATTTAAAACCTTTTCTGATCATGATAAATAAGAATATAGGAAATTATCTTGTAGGTTTTATTTTCACCATTTGTGGCCACATTTGTACTATTTTTGGCCATCCGAAGTACCAGTTGTGACCACCAAGCTTTGAATTGGGATACGAATGCGCTACAAATGAAAGGTGGAGTTTTAGACAATCAGTATCGGCAGATTCGAGTTAAAAATAGTTATTTATTTGCGTCACAAACATATTAATGAAGTGATATAAGTGTGTTTTATGTGTGGCCATAAGCTGACCACAAATAGAACAATCACATTTTGAATGTACCACTTTCGGCCACCACACAACTGTCAAGTATTTTACATTTGTGGCCATATATATGGCCACAATAGAACAATCGCGTTTTGAATGCACCACTTTCGGCCACCGCTTATTCTTCAGGTATTTTAGCTGATATGGCAGTTTTTTGTGATTCTAACCCGAAAAATGAGCTTCAACTGATGAAATATAAATTTTTGATGGGGCGAACTGACTTTAGATATGAGAAACCGTATAGTCTTCTTACTTCGGGATCCCATAGCTTTTCCAACAAGAAAACCTAACCAACCGCTCAGCGTTGACACATTTCGTCATATTTCGTTGAAATAAATTAACAGATATTCAATAAAGCAATCGATAGAGGTGCGCGAATATCTCGAATATCGAAATATTACGCTCGATGAAGTGAGCACAGCTTTGAAACTTTGAAAAACTCGAGGGAAATGCAGAGTGGCCACAATAAACTGTACAGTGGTCACAACTGGTACGTCTACCCTATGCTTTTGTACGACACTTTTTCAAACAACAAAGCAATATCGCTGCAATTTTTAATTTTTCCATAGCTCATTTCCTTCATTGAACGATAACGCACGACGGACCTTTTTTCAACGAATAAAACGAGCTATCGAAAATAAAAATTGCATAAACGGTATATTGATTATTTCTTGAAAAAAAACTCAACTGAATCGTTGCTAATTCGAAATTTTAATTGTCACGAAAATAATTCACTTTGATACAAATGAAGAATATATTTGTAATGAAATTTTTTTATATAATACTCATTCAATCTCTATGGAGCGCTGTTGCCCCATCACACCAGCTTGACAATTTATACGGAGGGCAAAGTCGAAAAACACGTGAATAATCCGGACAATTTTTGTCATCGGAAACGTTGTCTTTCGATCTGCATGATCGTGACGTATCTATGGGGACGATTATAAATCTTGATGCGATTCGGAAAAAATAAAAATAAACAAAGGCGTAAATATATGATGATTCATGATAACGATTATCAAATTATCGAGTCTGCGTACGGTTATCGGACTACAGCGTATATACGCGAAGTTCGATGAGAACGCAACTGATTGAGACGCGGTTGTGATGCAGAATTGGGTGTACGTTGCATCAGACGCAAGCAAGAATGCATACTCCGAGCGAAACGTCACGGAGAGCACGTAGCATGCGTTTCCTGATTCGCAAAAAAATGAATAATTGCTCCATTGCTATTGCCAAAGAATTGTTTGATTTTTTCATTTTTTCGTGTTAAATATTTTCATTGTCTTAAAATTATGAGAGATCATTTAACGAGAAATTAACATGTTATCAAATATCACGCGGCAAACTGTTGTTCCCATTCTCTCTCTCTCTCTCTCTCTCTCTCGCTCTCTCTATCTCGGTGTACTTTGGTCTGATGCATCCATTCATAAACAATGAAAGAAAAAAATTTGTATGTGATACGACGACGATTCGTATATACATTTATTCATTTTTTTTATTGAGCCGTTTAAAAAAACATGATACGAAATTTTTTTGCGTAAGTTATTATCAGTAGACCGACGAGATTTTTGTCTGGGCTGATAAAAAATGATTCATTAAGAAATTTTCTTCAATCTGAAGAAATTCCCTTTCTTTTGCGCATAAAAATAATCAAATGACAAACGCAAAGACAGCCAAGGCGTCACGATACGCTGATTAAGACGTTGCATTTACAAAAGATACGTTACGATTGAACTTTTTTCTTCCATTACATACACCCCGTCTCGAGCTTGGGAATTCCGGACTGCGATGACGATAAGACTCCCCCTTTGCTCTAGGCCATGACATATATATATATATAGTTCATCATCGTTGAAACTTATTATCGCACAATGTTCTCGTTAATTTACAACTAATATGCATAGTATTATTGTATCGGGTCACACCGATCGCTGAACATAAAGATAACATTTTTTTTATCTTCGTTATCAACCCGATGTTAGTTATTTTTTCTAACGCTGTTGAGGACTCTCGAGGAAAATTTTGGCGGATTTTTGTCAAATTAAAAATATGGAACGTCCTCTCATAATACCCCATGAGTGTATACAAATTTATCACGAGGGATGGACATTTTTTCGAGCCAAAGTCCGATCAGACATCGTTCAAAAATTTCGATTTTCCATTAAATCTCAAAGTTTGTATAGATTGGAACGAAATTTTTAGTTACAATTTCTTCGAATCGTCATGTATCTCTGGGTACCACGATGCTTTAAACAATAAAATCGAGTGAGAACAGCTGTTGCATGCAGTGTGTTTTTCATTCAATCTTCTCATTTGCCCGCGACATCTCTCTCTCTCTCTCTCTCTCTCACCTAGAAATTTCATCCGAGAAAGCTCAGTCGGCGCTATAGGTGTACGATTGTTTTAAGCCTCGAATGGATTTCGTGGTATAGTCACATGTATGTGGCGAATGCATGTATTATATCTAGAAATAAACGAATGAACGGCACGTACGCCCGCTCGGAGACGCATGAGTAAAATCACATCAGTTTTTTTGCGCAAACGTCTTCGGAGCATCGGGTTATTTCTGGACACGTCGATCCTCGTGCGTGAGCGACGACACAGATCAAAAAGGGTATACGTTAACGAGCACACGTTCGCCCACCGTTTAACCGAAAGATCGACTGTGCAAGCCGAATCCAAAGATCACTAAATAGTACAAATATTGATTCCTCTTTGACGCAACGTCAAATTTCATCGATGCCATAATTCATGCACAGTATAGATTCTCATTACACATTATCCATGATTTCGTATATCACTGCCCCATTTATATGCTCAGTTAATTTTTTTTGGTGTGGCCAAAAAAGATTGATTAAAAATGTCTGCGCTTTTGAGTGATTTTTTCCATTGCGCTTCAACAATAAGACTTGCGATAATTAGTTTCGAAGGTATGAGTTTAAAAAAAATATATCTTCATATATTTTTTTATCTGTAAATTTTTTTTATTTATAAGACAATTTTTAGATCGAATTGGCCAAAGTTCAAAAAGGATACTCACATTTCTGGAATGAGAAAAAAAGAAGCAAAAAACTGCAACAACCGAAATGAAATTTGTGTTGCATTGTCGGTCGAATATTGTAAAAAATAAATGTCATAGATTTTCCGATAGAATCGAAATTTGCAAAGATGTCAAGCTTCGAAATTTTTTTTTTTCAATTTCCCGATAGCAACCAATAAATATTTCACTATCGTGAGCAGTATTTACGACGATTTTTTGTCTCCTCATTTGGCACGACTTCTGCAGTTGTCCCGTGAGAAATAAAATTCAAAGTGGACCACCCTAATATGTGTGTACAGTGGCTGTATAGTATATGTGGTCAAGTAGACAGAATAAACGTTTTCGACAGAGTTCAAAGTCTCAGGCGACAAAAAATTGTGCAAACGATACTCGCGGCTCGTCTGGAGAAACTGTGAAGAGAATTTTTGCTCACACTCGTCATCAATGCTATGACTTTTATTTCAGGATTATCGATGGTAAAATTAAATACGAGATGAATGTATAAGTGCGACCGATTATTGGGAATAAAAATTGTGGACTATGAACTGCAGCAATGTGAATTGAAGTGGCGACATTTATCGATGATGATAAGACCGAATAAAATACCGATTAAGAATTGCGATTAGAAGAATGGAGAGAGAGAGGTTATTTTATGGTACAACGCGTTGACGATTGACGGCGTGCTTTGGCCTAGAAATCTCAATATTAATGCTCTCGTATTTAGACAAACGCGATCAAGGACACAGATTTTATCAAGCTTATGCCTTGCTATTTCAACCAAAATAAAATTTGTTCACTAAAATAATCTCGTGTATTCATATTAAGCAAATTTCATTTCTTGTTAAATGTAGCATGGAAATTTCATTGAAATTTCAGTCTCTCAGATTGGATATTGGATTCGAATTAATATTTTTATCCTTCATGAACACGATGACAATCGTGACATTTTCACCGCGAAATGTAATATTTCTCTCAGCGAAATTCTGGATTTTTCTGTGAGCTAAATATTGCAATTTTGCAAATTTTCGACTTTTTCGAAACTGAAGAACATCAATATTCGAAATCAAATTCTTGCATATAAAACTTTTCTTGAGTCGAGGATATAATTTTCAATAGAGAAAATATATACAATATGCACATTGAAATTGTATCAAAAATATGTCCGGAAGTATTGACGATTAACATTAAAAAGCAATCATAGTTTTTGACGGCTGTTAATGGGCACGGACATGTCCCTCCACAAATTTTTCATATCACGGCGGACACGCAATCTCTATTTTTGAAGTCCAATAAGCGATACAGATAATAAGCGATACAACATGGAAAACCACGGGCAACGGCACGACGATCAAAAGACTTCCGAAAATACTCAATGTGTACGATAAGCGAGGCACAGAGAGTGAGGAAAAGATAAAGTGATCGACGAACGTCTCGAATTTCAGACCGAGGTCGAAGAACGACGAATTTAGTAAACGACAGAGAAAGAAGTAAGAAAAAAAAAGGAAGGAAGGGAGAGTTTTCCTCCGTGGAATCTGCTCCGTGGACCGCTGATAACTGGGAAAAGTGTATCGTGAAGTCATGCCTCGAAGGATCGAGCGCGTGTACGAGCCTCGAGAAACCAACCAATCGTGGTTCTTGACAAAGGGGCTCGTCGTTCTCAACCCCTCTATAGCAGAGACTCGTGATTCGGCAACCGACGTATCTTCCTTGCGTCAGCTTTCGAAATTCTATAGCTTTTCGTGATATTATGCCTTTTCTCATTTCGACTCTTGCGATTATGACGTATGCATGCGTGAATAATCGGAGAGTTGAAAAAAAAAAGTTGAGTTCCGGACATTTCAAAGTTCAAATACAGAATACTGGGATGATTCGTAATCTTGTTGCCGAAAAATCAAGCCAGTACAGGGTATTTTAATCAACATTTACCGAGTCCCAATAATTTCTTCTTTTTTTCGAGATAAGAACGTTTGTTGATTTTTGTTTTCATTCGACTTCAAGTCATTCATCGAATTTCACGATTACAGACCCATCACACCCCGAGTAAAAGTAAAAAATATGCGAAAAAAGGCAATTAAAGAATAAAAAAAAATTCTCCAATATAAATTACTCAATTTTTCATATTCGATATAGACATATTGCGAGACACATGTAGTATCGTCTCTTGAGCATCTTGATTACTCGGCGATTTTTTCGAAACGAAAATTCGATCGATTCGTTATTAAATCCCAATTTTTCCAGCCAATAGCAAAATGGATCGAACAAAATCTCCAAGTCTCAATTCAAATTCTCTCCTATAAGCAACAAAATTTCCCCGTGCAATCTGACGCAACATGAACGCTGAAATTTCGCGGATTTCGCGAGATTTGCCGCGAAATCGCGAATCATGCGATCATCAGCTAGAATCCCCCCGTGATCTTATTCGCCCTTGAAACTATACATGTTGAGCCTCCAGCGTCTCGATTGAAGACCCATCACCCCGAGTAGAAGTAAAAAATATGCGAAAAAGGCAATTAAGGAGGTTCTTAACCCAGAGAAAAACGGTAAGAACGATTCTAAAATTTGAGGGGAGGTTTGTGCTGGTACTAAGAGTACACACCGGTAATTATATCAGATTTGTTGACCACGCAGTTGAGGAGAACAAAAAATTTAATTTGCCGCTTATATGTGGGCTCTTATGTGAGAAATATTCGAAGCTATGATTGAAGATTATTGTAGGAGTGAAAAAACGGTAACATTTCCCCGAAGAACCGCTTAAACGATAGATTAGATCTTCATAGATATAATTTGCCCATAAAAAAGTTTTTCACCGTGCCAATTGTGAAATATACTTGTAAACAGAATTGAGCGTGAGTAATGGCAAATTAATGAAATGAAAACGTATTTGGTAAAACAAATGCCGAAGGCAACCCGTCCCGCATGTCGCCCGCGCCGCGCTATAATGTTCCCCTTGCCGCACCCAATATATGTTAAGAACCTCCTTAAAGAATTTTTAAAAAAATTTCCAATATAAATTACTCAATTTTTCATATTTGATGAAGAATTGTTGCGAGACACATATAGCAAATTGTCTATTGAGCATCTTGATTACTCGGCGATTTTTTCGAAACGAAAATTCGATCGATTCGTTATTAAATCCCAATTTTTTCAGCCAATAGCAAAATGGATCGAACAAAATCTCCAAGTCTCAATCCAAATTGGCTCCTATAAGCAACAAAATTTCCCCGTGCAATCTGACGTAACATGAGTGCTGAAATTTCGCGGATTTCGCGAGATTTGCCGCGAAATCGCGAATGATGCTATCATCAGCTAGAATCCCCATGACCTTATTCGCCCTTGAAACCATATGACGAGCCTCCAGCGTCGTCGTCGCCGTATTGTTATCGCAGCGACGGCGCAATGTTCGTGAGTTTGCACGATCAAAAGGATGGTGGGAAAAGCGTCGTAGGGGAAATACGAATATAATCGTGTGTATGTGGATCTGTTTGTGTGCGTGTGTGTCCGTATTTCATTGAATCATAATCAAATAGTCGCACGGAGTGTACGTCAGATAAAGTCTTGACGCCTTTCTGGCGCAAGTAAATCGATCAACTTGCATACACATAATCGCGCGCGTTTGTACAAACAGTGCGTTTTTTTCGGTACGTGCGCTTCTCCGTGCATCACACACGGGGAGATGGAAGGAAAAAAAGTGAGAAAGAGAGATCCCCCACCCCGGGTTTAGCGTGGCGGCAGCGCGGTAGTGGCCGCTAGTGGAGAAGGCGGCGTCCTTTTACAACATCGCGGCGACGCCAGTCGCGATATAAAACTCGGTGGGTTCGCGGCTCTCGCATCCAGAGTACCGAGAACTCACGTTAACGCAACAACGACAGTTACGCGATCATTATAACATACGAAAGTATAAATTGCGTGTGTGTGTGTGTGGATGTGCGCGTGTGCCTCCGTGCATTTATTTCATATTGAATCTACATATATATATATATATATATATATATGTGTATCTATACATACGCGTATATACCTGATTGCTCGCGCTAATGAACGTAAAAAAAAAAAACGAGCGACACACATATCTGCGATAACTCGTAACCAGAGTCTGCACAGAATATAAAACGCACATAACGTCACGTTTCGTCAAAGTCACGCACGAGTTTATTTGAAAAATTCTTTTTAAATCACGCACGCGCTCCAGGAGTGCAACGTTGTCGATGAGCGAATCATAAAACCGGCGAATTTCATTGTCCACACACGAACTGTACTATAATACCGTGTAATACGAAAACGTGCAATTACGAGGATTATTTATTTTATTTTGTTTTTTCGAGATACATCGAACTCTACGTGTAGCCGAAAAAAAAAAAAAACGGTAAAACTGAGCACGTCGAAAGAAAACCACGAGAATTAAATTCTACATTCTTCGTAACACGCGTACAACAAACGCTTATATCAGCGTTGATAAAGTGAAATTTTCATATATATCACGGAAGGACAAGTGTTGGACAGCTGATATTAAAAGTGTCTTGACCGCACGCGGCGTGGATTTTAATTTGACGAGACGAGATTTAACGAAGGAATAAAAGAGAAGAAGAAGAAAAATAAAATGAAGACTACGCCAATGAGAACGGAGGATCTGGTGAAGCCTGAGGTGAGAATTCTGCCGTTGGCAAGGCGCGGAAGCAACTTTTTTTCTCCGAGTAGATAAATGTCTCGCTGACACAAAAAAAAAAAAAAATAATCGATCAGTTTCATGATCGCCAAGTGAATATACGGATTATTCTTTTTTGGAGTAATTTTTACTGTACAGGTCGTAACAATTACTCCAAAAAATTGACCGTCCATATTTTCACTAACGCGACAGTAAAATTATTTTTTTTACATTGCATGCTCTCTCTCTCTCTCTCCTTATCTTTGTCACTTCGTGAAGAAAAAAAAAAAAAACGATACAGCAATTGGGAGAAAGTTGCGAGCTGTAACGTTTATAAGGCGGCGCGGCCGCGAGAATAACCGTAGGACATAAATCAGAAGATTCCAGCCTCGTGTCGTTTTGTTTATTTTTTTTATTTTATGAGATACGCATTGGTAATTCCTAGACGTGAAAAGAGGTGAAGGACCCTCGGGATTAATATAGGATGCAGGACGATTTTTACCCGAGCTCGCTCTTATTCTTGGCGGTGAAGAAGGAAGCGTTTAATAATCAAGAGCATATTTATCACACACGAGGTTGAAAAGTGTGAGTGTATAAAAGTGTGTGTGTGTGTGTGTGTGTGTGTGTGTGTGTGTGTGTGTGTGTGTGTGTGTGTGTGTGTGTGTGTGTGTGTGTGTGTGTGTGTGTGTGTGTGTGTGTGTGTGTGTGTGTGTGTGTGTGTGTGTGTGTGTGTGTGTGTGTGTGTGTGTGTGTGTGTGTGTGTGTGTGTGTGAGAGAGAGAGAGAGAGAGAGAGAGAGGGGGAGAGAGAGAAAGAAAGAACGGTGATCGATCGGGCACGCGGTAAGCGTTGTTCACGAGGGCATCGTTTTGTCGGCCAGAACCGAGAATTACATAGCTCTGTACAATAGTGTACGAGGTCGAAATAAATCGCATTGTTGATACAACGAATAATACGAGGAAAATTTTTTTTCAAAGGATTTTACATCAATAAAGATAGAGGATTAATCGAAATTTCGTAGAAAAATAATGAAATTATAATTCGCTTATCAACAGATTATTTATAAATAATTACTTGTGATTATTAACGAAATTATTTTGAGTGCATGAAACGGTCACGATACTCAATGTTCGAATTATATGAGTTAACGTAGTCTGTACTGAAAAATTCCCTAACGAAATACCAATTAGCAGCGATATCATCCGTTTCTGTCTAATTCCTTCTTTATTGGTCTATTTCCTTAATTGAATGATCGCATTATCGACTGAACTACCCACGCGAGGAAACTCATTTTTCTATCGTTAAGATATGGCGAAAATTTTTCGAGCTTTGATTTTGAAGCTTGCGAAGTTATTAAAAATTTTACAACAGAAATTATCGTAATTAAAAAAAAAAAATGTTAACTGCAATATCAGTGATGTTTTTTTTTCCGGCTTTTATCAAATTTTTTCAATACAATTCGGAGCAGAAAAGTTTGTCAAGAACTTTACGATCGATAATATTTCAGTTGGGCATTTTTTTGTTTAAACGCTCAAAATGTTTAAGGTTTTTTGCGGGTTTTTTAAAGTTGTAAGTCAGAAAAAATACGTCCAAGGAAAATATTGTACTTCACGTTGGGAAAAAATTGTATAATTTTTCAAAAATCTTGCAATCGATTGTACGGCAAAAATTGTAACATTTAACTGGTTAGATGTTTTTCCAACAACAACAAAGACTATCCTATCTCTTCGGGGAAATACAGGCAGGATAGTTTGGATGACTATCCAGGCATTATTAGCTACAAGGAAAAGCATATATAGATTTAAGCGAGCTATTACGCAATTGTCATCTCGAGGAAATAATGAACTCCAAAGTTCAGTCAACACGTACGACTGTCATAACAAAGCCGGACGAAATTCTGAAACTTTTCAAATATGCATTTGAACATGAAAAAAAAATTGCACGGATAATTAATCAATTGCACGAAAATAATTGGCGAAAAAACTTCTCGCGCTTGAAAATAATGCTTTTTTTTGTGCTGCAGCGTGCGCGTGCATATAATCGCGTGTTGAATATTCCACGTGCATATGTAACGATAAGCCGGTGCGCAGTCGAACGATTTTTTTTTTTTTGTAGCGATGTGCGGAGCGTATATTTTCATTTCGTACCTTCATTCAACTGATTATTTAAAAAAATTGCGACAGCGCAGCACACGCGAAAAGAGATGTACATACGTATAATTTACAAAACCTTTTTTTTTCATTAGTACGTTGACGTTTTGCGCGTAAAAGCAAGTTCGGAGAATGGGCAAAAATTATGACAAATTTAATAATTTTGAAAATGAATGAAATAAATATTGAAAATGTGGCATTAGCGTTTTATATTTGACTTGAGTAATTATTATTTCAGTTAAATTAATGTTGGCCCCTTGGGCTTCGCTAAAATACGATGTATGTATATTGTTTTTAGCCACTTCACTTTTTTTTGTTTGCCTAATTTTCACGGTTATGTAACATTGACTATATCATTTCCTCCAATTTTCATAATTATGCTTCGATGATATTTGCTATAAATTGCTACACTGTCATTGACTCGACGTTTCTTCGATTAAATTTCATGTTTTTTGATTTACGGCATATTTACCAAAATCGCATCAAAGTCAGCCAAAAATGATAAATTTATCCTAAATCGTTGATCCCGCGGTTCGTGTTTGCTTTTTTCTCGAAATTTCAACCATCGGAAAAATTATTTTGCTTTACCTCGATGTTTCTACGTGTCAGAAAAATCTTGGCGAGATATTCTCAAATCGTTTAATTTGTATGTACATGCACGAAGGCTCGTACGATAGGCATTATGAATTGGCGAAGAATTTCAATATTTTTTTTTCTGAAACATCAATTTTACTGCATCTTACGACGTTTCACAATCTCCCGGAGAACTTTGTATCGTTTGTACGTGACGGGAAGCTTAGGTATATTATCGACTTTTTCACGTAGTCGATAAATCATCTACAACATGTTACGAACGTTCCGTTTTTTTTTTTTGGCCCATTAAAAATAAATATGCGAGGATTGACCATTATATTTATTGATATTTTTTTTCGTATAATCGAGAACAACCATGGAATAATTGATCCTATGATAAAAATAATTGATAACAAAATAAATTAGAGAAGCAATCTTTTTTTTTTTCGTAAACGATAAAATTAATTCAATCGGTGCTCATCTCGATTTTCGGTCGACAGAAAAAAATCTCAGTGATGATAGGAATTGATTTTTATGAATGAAAAAAAAAGGTTAAATCGTCCTCAACAACTTCGCCTGTAGCTGTTGCTTTTCTTGCTCCAAAAAAATGTCGTCTTTCGTTTATTTGTTAAGCGAGTTATTTTCACGATCGCTCGGTGGTCCATGTATATAAATATACGAAAGTATATTTGATATGATCCATCTGGAATGTCACATTTTACCGTCTCAAAGACGTCTTGTAGACGGTGAAACGTGACATTCGGAGTTGTTTCATATTTCACCTTGTTTTTTTTTAATAACTTTTTCCCCTTTCTCTCTCTCTCTCTCTCTCTCTCTCTCTCTCTTAGATTCTCTATTTTTGTCTACACGCATCCGGGAATGAAAAACCATTCTGGTCGAGCCGGTATTTTCTTATGTGTGCTCTGTGAACCCTTTGCCATGGATAGAATAACGTGTGTGTGTGTGTGTGTGTGTGCGTGTTGAAAATGAGAGCAGAAAGAGAGACAGATCACGGTAAAATTATCGTTCTCGCTCAGTTCCATTCATATATTTCATCCTGCCACGGCATTGGTCGGTACGCCGGGTGTGTCTCGCACTCGCGATGACGTCATCAGCCTGGATCGATGCCACACGACCGCGAACAACGTCGATGAAGAAACTGGCAAGTTTCAACGTCGACGACGAACGAAAGCTTGGCGGGAAATTTAAATTTACGACACGAGCGACAATAAACAGGGGAAAAAAAAAAAAATCGAACCCGAGAATCTTTCCGAAGCAAAATTTTTGTGTTAATTTCGCGTGTACGATATCGTTTTTTTTTTTCCAAAAGAAAAAAACGAGTGATCCTTGATCGTAAACGATTCGTAACCAGTCACATATATCAATCGCGGGATCGCGCTGATGATTCTCCGTCAATCATTGATAAGCACAATCTATTCCACTTCTGTCGGTAGACACGGTTATACGCTTTATGCCTATTTGAGCAACTGTGCGTTAGAGAATTCGTGTAAAAAATATGATTTCAAGGGAAAATGACTGTGAGACATTTATCATTTTATTTCTCAGTTATATTGTCCATGATATTTCGTAGAGTTGTTAAAATATTTAGTACGAACGCAGATTTCTCTTCGGAGTAAGGTAATGTCACGTTGGAGGGAAAGAAATTTTGATTATATGATCAAAATAGTTGCCGAATACATTGTGGAGGATTTCTCAGAGATGTATAAATAAATTTGGCATACAAATATTTAGGTTTGAGTTTATTTTTAAATTAAACAATTATGAATTACTATATAGCGATCCCTCTTAGTCAGCACACAATAATGATATATTAAGGCCGGATCCTGCTTTCGAAGACAAAAAAAAAAGCTTATTTTCGAGAATTTTTTTGGAAAGGAAAAAAACAACTTAGCCCAGTGAACCTTGGGATATATTTTCTTATGTATTTGAACTTTAAGAATAATTTTTTTCAAGTAAATACAATAATAAACTGCAGAGCAATGAGCCCTTTCCGTGAGCGCTTTGCCACGGTAGTTTCCAATTGGCGGGAAAGATGCAGTTCATAATTTTGTCAGAAACAAAAAAAAAACTAAAAAAATTTCCAATTATCATAATATTTTTCTTCTGGGTGAATTAAGAAAAAGTTTAAATAATCATGAAATCATAACTTTTTTCACGTTGAAAAGAAAAAAATATGTATTTTCAAAAAAAAAAAATCACTTCAACGTGCTGTAAAAGTTATTTTAAAATACTTTTTTAACAATTTTGTTAGTTCACTTAGAGGAGAATTCAATACTGAAGAGAACAAACTTTGGTTCGAGTCGATAGGTCGTTTAGTTTTTTTTGCCATCACACGCCCGCCAATTCAGAAGAATCGAAAAAAATGAAAACTCGAGAAAACGCGCTTTAAAGTTTTCAATAGCTCGGCTTCGTATCTCCGAAAATACTTCGAATTGTCATCTGTAACTTTGCGAATATATACTTGGATAGTTTATCTATCGATTTAGGCAAAAAAAAAAACGAATTTTTGAATCTTCTAAAGCAGGATCCGGCCTTAAGGATGAATGAATATTATTATTGTATTACGTAATCACTATTATCATTGGTCCCGTATAGACCGGAGTACAATAAGAATAATTTTTCTACGATCGTTTATGCGGTAGCTAATTCTCTCTCAATAGCTGAGAAATATCTTGAAATTCCGTTCTAAACGAAGCTGGAGAGACTATCGACCCAGCGCGAACTCGACGTTCTCCATCGAACGAAAACGTTCTTCGACCCACATAATACATTTGGTGTATCAGAGCTTTAAGCACATAAATGTACCTTATATATATCGTGGCGGTATACATAGGTTAGCACACGAGGCAATTTTCTCGATTATATACTCACGAACCCGAAATATCACGTTCGCATGCGTTTCTACAGACGATGCATAATGTGACTGTATAATGGTACATTAGGTATATCATAATGACGCCGAGATAAACGATTCATCTCATATATTATCTTTGAATGGTTTATATTCGGATCTGTTTGGATTTCATTGGACATTTATTCGCACATCATTGTTTTTTAATTTCGAAATATGTGGTAAAAAAAAAACTTGTTTTTAATCTGCTAAAGAATATGAGTTTGTCATTAGTTTTGTCTAAGCTGAATTGATTTTTGTGTTCATTTGTATAATCGCGATATAATTTTTCAATCTTATTGTAACCTTAATACTGAGATCGTTATGAAATAAAGGCTCGATATGAATTCTTGTTATCACATTCGTAGACGAGGCAAACGATGATTCATGGATTCATGGAAATATCTCCTCGAAGCCTCGCACTGTCCAAAGGCGCGAGAAAGTCATATTTCGTTCATTCATTGCGATATTTATAATTGATAAAAATGAAAATTAAATTGAAAAAATGCCTTGACGACTGTCCAGGAATGAATAAAAACTTTTCAAAAGATAAACAAAAAGCATGAAAAATTTTTTTTTTTTTTTTACAGAAATAAAGCTAGAATAATTGTAGTTATAAATTTTAACAAAATGATTATTGTCATTTTCCAAATATATTTTAGTCATTTGGCATAATTATTATTTTATAATCATTATTTTAAAAAATATTTACGTTTTTTTTAAAGGAAATTATCGAGTATATTTTTATCAAACCAATATACTGCCTTTTTTTCTGCTCGTGCGTTCGAAACGTAATATATTAAGTCGTGTTACGAGGTACGAGCGATAAGAAAAAGCTGTTTTAATGTCTGAGGATTAAATATATTTAAATCTGTCAAGTGTTACTTTATGAAAATTGCCGGAATGTCACGATCGAGAGAATACAAATATGCAAAGTGTAACACGAAAATAATGCAATATCGCAACGGTGCAAGAGTGATCATTTTTTGCTTCGCATAATCTCTCTGCGCTTTGTACATGTATACTTGTATATGCCTCTGTTTGAATTCCGTATATAAGCGTGGAAATTTCCATTTTTCATTATCTGAAAATAATGACGCGACAAGTTAGTCTCGAACTACTGCGCAAAGATATACTTTGAAATAGTTGACACAGATTTTGTCGTAAATTCACTCGCGTCGTTTCGTCGGTAAATCCCCGGGCGTCAGAGATTTATAAAAAAAAAATTTTTCTCATTACATTCGCAACGATTTATTTGCAAGCGCAGTACGAAACTACCGTGATAAAAGTTTATCGAACAAAAAACAAAAAAATCATTAATTTTTCGCGCTATTTTGAAATGATAAAAATCTTACCAATATTCACATTACAATCATTTGGAATTTTTTATTTTGTTATTTTTTTTTTTTTGTTAATGAATTTATCTTCATTGTATGCGAGCTGGGGCTTCGGAGTGCGACCGTAAATATTTGTCCGGGCGTTTTATTGCGCAACATTTTCTCGAGGCGCGGCGAGTTTACACATTCACAGAAATATGGAATGTTGTGTTAGTGCGGGAGCCCACTGCAAATTTTCGAGTCGATCGCTTTTATGGCTGATTTTTATCGAGAAAGATAGGTGATATATTGTCGAATACCAATCGCCTTTCAGCCAAACCCGTACCCCCTGCGTTATATGTTATAACAAATAATTAACAAATAAAATTGTGTGCCGTGCTTCACCCATCGCTTTTATTCAAATTTTCCGTTTCGATCGTTAGTAGGCAATTAATTAGATTTTTTGGTACCCGGCTGCCGCCCTTCATCCCCTGCGCTAAGGGTGGCTGCTAGCATCAAATATGACTACATAAACTTATCCGCCTACACCCATCGCTTTTATGGACGAAACCTACGTCGTTGGAAAGGTCGTGAAATTTCCCTCAAGAAAATACCCGGCTGCCGCACCTCTGTCCCTGTAAACCTCAGGCTGCCGAGCTTTTTAACTCGACGCGCGAGTCCGTTCGAGAGGCCCGCGTCCATACACCAACACATAGCGCCTGCCATGTGTGTGACGGAACACGGCTCACGGCTTTTCTTGTGTCACGGTACGGGGTTTTAGCTCGACCGGTGGCTCACGGCTTTTCTTGTGTCACGGTACGGGGTTTTAGCTCCACGGGTGACGCCCTGCGCGGGCCCCTCGAACGGACTCGCGCGTCGAGTTAAAAGCTCGGCAGCCTGAGGTTTACAGGGACAGAGGTGCGGCAGCCGGGTATTTTCTTGAGGGAAATTTCACGACCTTTCCAACGACGTAGGTTTCGTCCATAAAAGCGATGGGTGTAGGCGGATAAGTTTATGTAGTCATATTTGATGCTAGCAGCCACCCTTAGCGCAGGGGATGAAGGGCGGCAGCCGGGTACCAAAAAATCTAATTAATTGCCTACTAACGATCGAAACGGAAAATTTGAATAAAAGCGATGGGTGAAGCACGGCACACAATTTTATTTGTTAATTATTTGTTATAACATATAACGCAGGGGGTACGGGTTTGGCTGAAAGGCGATTGGTATTCGACAATATATCACCTATCTTTCTCGATAAAAATCAGCCATAAAAGCGATCGACTCGAAAATTTGCAGTGGGCTCCCGGACTATGTGACCATTTTACGATTGAAAAAAAAAATGTCGTCTTCGTCGTAGTCGAGAGTATACTCGAGTGAAAAGGTCGCACAAGCTGCGTATGGCAATGGAAAAGGTCGAACAAGATGTATATATATGGCAATGAAAAAAATCGTCGTACACGAGATATTTTTTTAACGCATATACTCTTTGTTCATCGCAAGGCTCAAAGAAATCGTCAAAAATAATTTGTTTCTTTTTTTTCTCACTTTTAACTTTGTTTCCACAGATAAAAGATGCCTGCAAGGATCTCGTCCTGTCGAACGATCAACTGAGGATGCTCATGCAGAGGCTCACGGACGAGATTAAACGAGGATTATCGAAGGAAACTCACGACGAGGCTATCGTCAAATGTTTCACGACCTATGTACAGGATCTTCCCAATGGGACAGGTGAGATTTATCCCATGACACAAAGATCAACATAAATTGTCTTATTGAGTGGCCAATTTTTTTGAAAAAAAAAAAAAAAATGTTTTATACTTTTCGGCTTATTTGTACGATGAAAATTTGAATAAAATACGAATTTGAAAATGGATTCGATCTAAAAGTGATTGGATAAAACGTTTACAAAAAAAAAACAACAAAACAAAACTTCACTCGTCACGACAATTTTCTTTCAGAGAAGGGAAATTTCCTCGCTCTCGATCTCGGTGGCACGAATTTTCGTGTTCTTCTCATAACCCTCGATTGTCAAAATTTCGACATGAAGAGCAAAATCTACGCGATACCGCAGAGTCTCATGCTGGGTACGGGAACTCAACTTTTCGATCACATAGCACAGTGTCTCGCTCTGTTCGTCAAGGATCTCAAGCTCGAAAACGAGATTCTTCCGCTCGGCTTCACTTTCAGTTTTCCACTGACGCAAATGGGCCTGACGCAGGGTCATCTCGTCAGATGGACGAAGGGTTTCAATTGCAGCGGGGTCGTTGATGAGGATGTCGTTGCACTCTTGGAACAAGCCATCGAGAAGCGAAATGTGAGCAATCCGCTGTTTTTCTTTTTTTCTTTTTTTTTTTTGTTACTTGCGGAAGAAAAAAGATAAATTTGAAAAGATATCCCCATTGGCAAATTATAACACCCAAAGAAAATTTTTACGTGGGTCTCCGTTAAAAAAAAAAAACAAATGGATTTTGACATTTTTTTTATTTTGCAGGACGTCAAAATCGACGTGTGCGCCATTCTCAATGATACAACCGGTACCCTAATGTCTTGCGCTTGGAAGAATCGAGGCTGCAGGATTGGTCTTATCGTCGGTGAGTTAACTTGCGCGAGATTGATGGAAGAAAAAAAGAAAATCATTTATTTTCTCATTCTTCGATCCGGAGCGATTAGCTTCAATGGACGAAAATCGTTGTAATGAAAAAAAAAAAAAAAAAAACAAATTTAGGAACCGGCAGCAACGCGTGTTACGTGGAAAAGACGGAAAACGTTGAAATGGCGGTGCCGGGTAATTTCGTCGAGACAAAACCGAGTATGCTGATTAATACGGAATGGGGCGCGTTCGGTGAGGCTGGAACTCTCGATTTCGTCGTGACCGAGTACGACAGGGCGATCGACGATAATTCGATAAATCCGAAGAAGCAAATTTTCGAAAAAATGATATCGGGAATGTACATGGGCGAGCTGGCGAGGCTTGTGCTCGAGAAACTCGTGAACGCCGGTCTTTTGTTCAACGGAAAATGTCCGATCGAGCTGAAGAAACCGGGAAAATTCTTCACCAAATACGTGTCCGAGATCGAGAAGTCAGTAAACGCGAATTTATCATCGATACGGCCACAAAAATTTCGATTTCAATTTTTATTTTTCGATTTCTTTTACTTTTTTTTTTTTTTTTTCTCCAGCGATCCCAAAGGCAAGTACACGTATTGCCGTGAAGTACTTTCCGAATTGGGTATCAACAATGCGACCGATCAGGATTGCGAGAACGTGAGATACGTTTGCTCGGTCGTGTCGAGGAGAGCGGCGCATTTGGCGAGTGCCGGAATCGCAACGCTTCTCAATAAAATCGGCGAGGACAATGTCACGGTGGGAATCGACGGTTCGGTATATCGATTTCATCCGCACTTTCACGATCTCATGACCGAGAAAATTGCCCAGTTACAGAAGTACAAGGTAAACCAGAAAATTGATTATTTTTACCTTAATTTTTTATATTCAAATTAAATTACGATATAAGGATCGGGGCAACGATCGTTAATCATAAATTTATTGTCTTTGTTTATTTATCTCGCTCTATCTCTCTCTCTCTCTCTCTCTCTCTCTCTCTCTCTCTCTCTCTCTCTCTCTTTCGTTCAAATAATTTATCTCTGACTCGCAGTTTGACCTGATGCTCTCGGAGGATGGAAGTGGACGTGGTGCGGCGTTGGTTGCCGCGGTCGCAGCGCAAAAACGGTGAAGACGAGCGGTCAGTCCGTTCTCATATAATAAATTTTTAGATTAAATTATACAAAGTTACATAAAAAAATAAAAAAAATAAACAAAAAAAAAACGAAAAAAAAGGCAAACAATGAAACAAGGAGGAAAAAAAAAAAAAGATATACGATTGACATACTTATGTAAATAGAGCACAAAAGAAACGTAGCTGATAGATCGTTGGCTGATGCGGGTGAGATGCGGAGGGTATACCCGCGCATCATCTCTCCCGGCCACCCCTCACGAGAATCGTTAGCCGTGGTATGTTTGATTCCTATAACGCGGCCTCGTAATTATCGTCGTCGTTTGTCTCGTTTCGTTGACAAGTCTTTATCACTGCGAGCTTATCGCATATAAGACAAAAGCAAGAGAAACAGAGAGAGAGAGAGAGAGAGAGAGAGAGAGAGAGAGAGAGAGAGAGAGAGAGAGTATTAAATAACCCACGTGAAGTATATTTTGTTTTTTCAATTCGCGCCCGCGCTTTTGCAAGACCGAGACGCGGAGCGATCGATACGAGCAAAAAAAAAATCGAGACCCCCTCCTATAGCCCACCACTGATAATTGGCACAATCACATGAAATTTATTACTTCGAGATCCTCGCCAGAGAGCCAATTTTAATTGTGTATTTGCAACAACAAAAAAAACACAAAAAGGAAAAATGAGAAAAAAAAAACAAATTGGACACACAAAATCAGGCGAAACTTTCGGAAATATTCATCGATCGCGCGCGGGTCACTAACCATACCGAAAAAAAAAAAAATATATATATATATATATAAAATCGGAAAAAAATGATAAGAGTCTGCAAAAAACAAAGTACGACTTGAAGAAAAAAAACTGCTGTACATTATACGGGCATGTGCACTTAACGATATAATATAGAAGAGAAAGAAAAAAAAAATGTAGCTGCGAACAGTTACTTAATTCCTTTTGTATGAGAAAGCAGTAGCTCGTCGTCGTTAATATACATATATATATATATACGAATGACAATTTTAATTGTCGTCACAACTTTAATATCACCTTAGCGAAATCTGCGTGCGAAGGAGCGTGCGAATTACATCGATCGTTTTGCCATCGAAGTGTAAAAAAAAAAAATAAAATTAAAATAAATGAAAACGAGCAGCGCGAAAGGAAAAAGAAAAAAAAAACAACGGAAGAGTCTGGCGAGTGATCGAACGCGATATATATACGAGCTAAACTCGGCGTTGAGCAACTATTTGTGTAAAATAAATAAATGAATAAATAAATAAAAGTTGAAAAAACGACCAGGGGCATATTCTGCTTAGGGAAGAAACGAAGAAACAAAAATTACAAATTCATCGTATATATTCGTTATATACCGCTTGTGTGTGAGAGCGTATGTAGAGAGTTAAGAGTACAAATTTTCGTTGTCTTTTGGTTCGCATAAAAATAACGAGCGATTTATTTAAGGGTGAGCGTAACGAATTAGGATGTAGAGAATTTAATTTTCAGCGTCGATGCCCGATTGACCGGTTGGTAGTCGAGGATTATTTGTTAATTGTGCAAGATCGATTCGGATCCAACGACGTAATAAAAATAAAAGAGAGAGAGAGAGAGAGAGAGAGTGAGGGAAAGAGAAAACCATGAGCTAGCGGGAAAATAAAAGTTGACTGAACAGTCGTCGACGAAAGAGTGTCCCGTACGATGTTGGCTAATCGATAGTAAAAAAAAAAAAAAAAAAGTGAACAAAAAAAAAAATGAAAATTGCGTCGACCAGCGTGAGTGTGAATCCGTGAATTTATCTGTGCGTGAATGATCGAGAAATCGGCTCGCGGAGAGTTTGCATATAGCGCGACATTAAAAAAAAAAAGAAAAAAAAAATTTCAAAATTCGTATAATTATTACAACGTTTATCCCGTTTCGTCTCTGTAAACCATATATTTACTAAAATTTTATTTCGACGACAAATGATGTACCGTCTTGTACAAAAAATAATTATCCCACTTTCGATCTAATAAACACATAGAGTGTGAATCGGGAAAAAGATAAATGACTTTTGATTTACTTAGAAATTGCTTAGTTTATTGCGATGGCCTGAGACGTAAATTTTCATTCGATTTTTGCGTCATTAAAAAATACGTTGGATCGAGTTTCAATTTTTCATAAGCTCAGTCGATTTGTACAAAGATTTTTTGTGGATACGCCAAAGCGGATATCGAAGTGGGTTATGGCTAATAAATTACAGCCATTTGATTATGCTAATTTTTTTTTTTTTTAGTTTAAAAATGATTTAAATCGTCAATTTTATTGAGAATATTTTTCAGCGAACATTAAAAAAAAAATAAAGAAAGAAAGAATATCGACCTCCTAGAAAATTGCAATAACTACGCGATCTCAAGTACAAGTTTATATTTATCTTTTTCTTTGCTAGCACGTATATCAGACCGACCAAAGAATAAATAGTGTGCATTGTTAATTATGTGTGTTTTATTTTTTTTAATAACGCTTAATCAAGGTTCGAAGAAGAAAGAAAGAGAAAAAAACAAATTAAGCGAGAATCCGTTTCCATTAATTTTCGAAAAAAAAAATATAAAAAAGAAATATTTGAAAATGGCGCGATTTATATTTCTCTCGTAGGAATTTCAAAAATCACGATAAAGAAGATTTTCACTCGCGACCGGCACAAAAATGTTAATTCAAATCGCTTATTTGTTCGAGCAGCTTGAATCTCGTTGATTTAATCAAGAAATCGAACCGGATATCGTTAATTATTGCCTATGGGATCAACTTAGACCTTCACTTTCGTTCTCCTCGTCACGAGACAAGAATAATTTGGGCATCTGAGGATAAATTACTGGGCGCGTCAGGACGCTCTGCTCTTTTGATAACCGAATCACACGTTCGAGCACTCGATTGAAAATGCAAATTTTTTTTTTTTTTCTTTTTTATTTTATTAACGTCATAGATATATATTGAGATGTGGAAATATATCGTACTTGCGGACGTCAACTCTCATCGTAAAATAGTTCAAAACGGACCGAGATAAAGTTCAAGCAAACGAAAAAAAAAAAAAAAGACAAAAAATGTATTTTTTCCATCATCCAAAACGCTCCTGTGTACTATGCATCTAAATAATGCTGTTATCAGTAATACGATAAGGCTCCACGCGTGATAAATTAAATACACATACCTTCGGCTCCGAGATATGCGTCGCACTATATAATTGCGCAATAAGCGTCGTTATGTATACCTACACAATCTCAAGAGCTACTTCATACAGCCGCAAGGAACAAAAAAAAATACCTGTTTTCCCATCGATCTCTTCATTTTACCATTCGAGCATGCTGCGACGATTTCGAAAATCCAAGCTGGTGAGTACAAAATTTATAACGGATATCATGACGAATTTTTCGATATTCATCGGAAATTACGGTTTAAAAAAAATAAAATAAAAACATAATTTCTCGGTTTACCCAGGACAAGCAGATTGTGCAATTGACACGCTATAATTCTTTTAAAGTTCATGCTAGACGTACAGGTGGCAAATACGGGGGAATTATGTGTGGTTTTTTTTCTTGTAGCGATAGCACAGGTAAAGAGTTGCGGTTGTGCGTACCAGAGACGATCAAGGTTTTATCACACATATGTAATTGAAAAATTGAGAGAATTACGTGAATTTTGGATATCCTTTCACACGCGGAGAGTCCATGTAATGCTCGTAAAATTTTAATGTCACTGGCTGAACAGCTTCGTAGATTGGAAATTTCGAGAAAATTTCTTTTGCAATTTCATTGCGGCATTAAAATAATCTATACTTATCACGGAAAAATTCAAGCTTTTCAATCATCGAAATACAAACCATTGAGATCATTCGACGAGGAACATTGCGTGTATTGAAAAAAGATCAATCGTTGCGATTCATGAAGAAGAAGAAGAAGAAGAAGAAGAATAGTTTTCACTATAATTCACAATGATTTATACTTTTTGATGGAAATCTAAGTGTAAAAAACACGTTAACCCTGGAAGCGAAGGGTCGTTCGCGTCCTCGATATTTCAACAAAAGGGTATCCTGTCAATCCTTAAAATAAATACCTTTTTTTAATTCCCAACACCTCCTATATTTTTTTTTCTGAAAGTACATCAGCTCAAGTAAAAATACCTCGAAGGATTTTTTAAAAGAAGTTACTTGACAAAAATTACGAATTTTTCAACATTACTGTACATTTTCTGCATTTTTTTTTTCAACAATTAAAGTAACTATTCAAAAATTGATGTTACGATATTATTAATAATTCAACTTGTAGCTGGAACCTCAAAGAACACTTATGATTTTTTTCAAAATTTTTTTGTAATATTTATAAGGTTGTTAAATATGGCGAAAAATGGTCTATAGTTACAGGGTTAAGTGTAGGAGATATGGGGGGAAAAAAAAGTTATGAACGAACTTCGAATACGCTCGAAAAATCTCAAGGTCTTTAGCAGATTACTCTCGTAATGTATTTCCTTCTGGAAGAATCTCGAGTATGTTCTTTATCGCATAATACATCATTACACAGCTTCTCTAATCGAGATTAGAAAAAAATTAATGAATATTGATCATTTTCTCAATCGCAACAATTTTATCCTTGAAACAAATTTAATTCCTTCAATTTTCAAGCGATAAAAATTTTGTACAAAAAAAAATAAATTTTCCAACTAATTATGCAGTCTATGATAAAATAAAACAGCAAAAATTTCGTGGCTCTTTCGTTATTATACTGCAGTTAAAACTTCATGTATGGTATGTCGATGAATTTTTTGTTCTTTCAAATTTTTGTGTCATTGAAATTACGAGTCTGCCCGTACATCTCCTGGAAGTATCTCGCGTATACACTCGGTGTGAAAAGTTTGCGGCAAAAGCGTGTCACAGTTATGAAACGTGCTTTATTGATTTATCCGTGTGGCACATGTGAGCCCCTTTTGGAGTGGGGAATCCCACGTCAGCTGAAGCATGCATGTATGTGGGGGAAACCACCAAGCGATACCGTAAATATAACATCGGAGTTTCGATTCTCGACGGTAGATGGCGAAAGCTTACACGCCCGTCATTGTATAATTTCATCCACACAAGAGACATATTTGCATTAAAAAAAAAGAAATATATATATATATATATATACAACAAAAAGAAAACGTGACCACTCGACAGTGGATAGTGCGCCAGAGATCTGTGTGTCGAGGTTGGTCAATGTGACACACAAGGATGCCTAACTCACTGACGTTTCGGGACACTATAGCCGTCGCACAAATGCGGCAGCGAGGAAACGAAAAATAGATATAAACTAACGCGCAAGACCCCGGTGTAACTACACGCAGATGGATCTCGACGAAAAATAATTTGGATAAGCTCTGTGTCGTGCCATATATCGACGGCACGCGATAAAAGGTTACGTAAAAGAAAGAAAAATAAAAAAAAAAAAGATCGCGAAGCATATTCCGGCAAAGATGATTAGCGGCTTTCAGGTAGCCTTGAAAAATACCATCGACGTGGTGAGTATTAAATTTCAACAATTATAAGTCATTGAAAAAGCGAGAAACGAAAAGGGAGCGAGCTGTTTTTTTTTTATTTAGGAAAAAAAAAATTGTCACCCATATTATTTACGTCGCTATTTTATTTTATGCTGTGTGTGTATCACTTTACCGAGAACAAGTTTTTGCAGTGCGGATCCTCGTGTTTATCCACAGCTATAAGCCTTCAAGTTTCACCTGCCATGTATTATGTTTATCCATCGCTTTTTTTTTCCATTGTGTGTATATTTTTTCTTTTCATAGTTTTACATTGTTCTAATCATCGGCCTGTTTTCAATGTGATATTATGTATCGTTTTGTCATTATTTTGCTTATATATATATATATATATATATATATATATATATATATGCAGTTTTAACGTCGAGAATAAACCAATGTGCGATTTATTCAACCGCAGAATTTTTTTTTTTTTCAATTTCTGTACAAAACCCATCCATTTAGTCTTAAGGGGGCTTTGCTTTTTTTTAGCTGAAAATACCGCTTTACTTGATATTTTTTATTGACGAAACTATCCGGTCGATTTAATTTGAACTTTCTACGTGTATTTATTATCTATTAAGGTAAGTACACCATTTTTTTTTGAATAACTTTCATCCAGAAACACGCTTGCTACCCGTCCTCGACCATGAAACCGCGCCGAGTCCCTCCGCCGTCACTCGTTGGCACATTAATTTCCCTCCAGGTGATCCGAAACGAAAAAAAAAAAATCAAACAGTTGTGTACTTCATATAAATGTAGCTATAGTATGACGAACCAAAAAAACGATATGTAATTTATTTATTTTTTTTATTGCAAAGAAAAAGAAGCAGAGGCTGAATTTTTTTAGCGAAATTGATGATTTTATTTTGACAAGTCGCTATTTCCTCATTTTTTTTTCTCGTTCGTCATACCATAGCTACATGAATATGAAATAAAACGCCGTTCGATTTTTTTTCTTTCATATCACCCGAAGGGAAATGCAATATGCCAACCAGTAACCCGGAGAGGGACTCCGCGTGGCGTCATGGTCGAGGTTCGGTAGCATGCGTGTTTCTGCATGAAAGTTATTCGAAAAAAATTGTGTACTTACCTGAATATATAATAAATATATGTGCAAAGTTCATATTGAATCAACCAGATAGTTTCGTCGATAAAAAATGTCGAATAAAGCGATATTTTCAGCTCAAAAGAGGTTATTTGGATAAATATATAAGATTATCTTTTTTCAGTTTGTGCTGTCACAAAAATAAGATGATGAATATCGTTTTCATGTACTTTAACGGTTTTTCCTTTTGAAAATATTTTCTCATGTCATAGATTTTTTTTTATGCAAAAATTCAACCACAATAAAGACGATAAGAAGATTAATTTTTAATAATAATAATGCCAAAAAGTTATCAATAAATCGTTTTAACAAAACATTGCTTAACAAATTTTTAGGGAAATTTTTTTTTGACACGTGAAATGAATTCGTTGATTTTTCTGACTGCGCGTGAATTTTTTTAAAATTTTCTTATCATTTTAAAATTTCGGTTTTCGAAAATTTTTAAATTTTGAAAAATGAAGGAAAAATCGTGAATTTTGGATATGTTTTCGTAAAAACGTTGTATATTACAATTATAAAGTTTCCAGGGCATTGAACGAATAGTTTCGTACAATACAACCTTTATAAATTTCCGAAAACCGAAATTTCAAAATGATAAGAAAATTTTGAAAAAATTCATGTGTAGTCAGAAAAATCAACGAATTCATTTCACATAACAAAAAAAAACATTTCCTAAAAATTTGTTAAACAATGTTTTGTTTAAGCAATTTATTGATAACTTTTGGACATTATTATTATTAATAAGTAATCTTCTTATCGTCTTTATTGTGGTTGAATTTTTTTCGATTTTTATCTAGTCATGAAGTATGCAATATTGTCGACGAAATAAGGCACTTTTGGTTTATGTCCGATACATCCTTATTATGCAAAATCTCAAGGATTTACTGATCGTACAGCTATGCACAAGAAGTGGTGAATTTTCAAAAACTATTTATTTAATAAATTATTTTTTTCGTCGTTCAGTCTGATACGCGTATAGGTAACGTGGAAAGAAATAAATTGCTATAAATTTACCTTGAGATCACACAGATTACTGCAATCGTCTAGGAGGTGAATATACTCGTGTAGTATATTGTATTGAAAAATCTATTGTAATTGTCAAATTTTTATTTTTAATAAATTTATCTCGGTAGAATATCTATAACCTTATACTGAAATTTTCTTTATAAATTTCGGTATTAAAATAATTTTTCAATTTACAAAGTAATTTTCAATCATCAACGAATTACTGAAATTTTTGAGCAACCAACATTTTTAAATGTGCAGCTTCGTTGAATCCATGAAAAAACTATTTTAAAAATTTCACGAGTTGCATAAACTTGAAATACAGCCATCACGAATTTTCAAATAAAACAGAGCTAAATGAAAATTGTCGTTCCAGACAATTGCAATGACCTATGCAATATTTCTACCTAAAATGATAGTTTTTTTTATTTTTATTCGTTCACGGTTTGTTCATTAGATCGAAAAAAAAGCATAATTATAATTGCAGCTTCCTTATGGCCACTTTGTACGAATATTGTTTTTTTTGCTTTTCTTTCAAGTTCCAACATTTTTTGGATATGACTATAAGGCCAATAAATCCTGAAATTCTGCTTGATGCTTCGACCCCCTTAATTTTTTGTTTCCCGGACTATCGCCCTGACGCTGACAGGAAAATTTCTATTAATTTTTTTTTCCTTTTTTTTATTTTTTTAAATCAAAATACACATCCCGCAATCGAAGGTCTCCCGTTTACAGATAGCACCGCCGGCTACGCCGTTGCAGGATTTCACTTATCACTGGAAGCAGTTAATGAACTTTTACGCGAGTCATGAGACCGATTGCAAGGTTCCCATCGAGAATACGGGAATACCGCGACATTTGGATAGGCTTTTGGATATTTTACTCGACGAGGAGAAGATAAACGTGGAAACGGGACCTTGCCTCGAGTATTTGTTGCAGCATGGGCTCTTGGACTGGCTGACGACCCTCGCAATCGTGGAAACGCCACCGGGCATGAGGCTCGTTTGTCTCTCGTTTATCAAGAAATTTCTCGCCAGATCCAAGCATCCATTGTTGCATCATGCTCCCGTCCACGGTCCCGTACAAAAATTGATCTCTCAGTGCAACGGAAATTACGCCTCGCCCATCGAAGCCGAGGAGATACAATTTTTATTGACAATCTGCTTTCTCGTTTGCAAATATCCACATCTGACGAGCATCGTCAATGAATCGTGTCAGGCACGCGTCGTCGAGTCCGATGAACTCGCGCACGTCGACAACGAGGACAGATCGTCCATGAGCGCTCAGACGGTGACTTATGTACCAACGAGAAAGCGCAATAATTCGAATCCATTGTTCGAGCCTCTCAATGCACAGGCCGTTACTCTGATAAATCCGAATCTCTTCGCGAACGAGCGTCAGAGACGTCGCTCGTTGTGCTCGGATCAATCGTCGGTGAGAAATGACGATAATAATGAGGCACGAAGAAATTCGCGAAAGCACGATAGCACAAAAGTAACGAAACAGAGACGCGACGCACTCGGACGATCGAACGAATCAAACTCGTCCAAAGACACCGAGTGCCTGTCGCATTGCTCGAGTCCAGCGTCACAAAAATATGCCCGCGATTCCACGATCACGGGAGATCGCGTCGACGCGTCGTCGGAGAATTACGAAGAGCGGCCCGTGATACGATCGGAACGAATGATTTCGTTGGATCGCGAGATCGATGGAAAATTGCGGGAACTCGAAGATTTGCGAATAGATGATGATTATCGAAGTCATGATTTCACGAGTGAAGTTGACGAAAAAACGCAAAGTCCATTGGCCGAATCACCCGGGCCGGAAAGATCGGGTAGCCTACTCCTGGACTCTTTGATAAGCTATCTCAACAGTGCCGTACGTTTCACGCTATATTCGATTATCCGCGTATCCCGAAGAAAGAAAGCTCATTTGAACGGTATAAATATGACCGGAAATACAGCCTTCCGGGACATCCTCTATATAGTGATCGATCCGTATGAAAATCGCCAAATTCAATCAAAAGTCTTTGTCCGAATCTACCAATTTTCATACAGATCACAATCCCTTTAGGCGTGTGTCTCTTGTGAAAGAAAGTATATTAAATTTTTTTTTAATTATTCGTGCAAAAGAGAGCTCGCGTCAGAGTGAAAAAAAAAAAAAGAATTGAAAATTGAGTCAAATTTTGGGTAAAAAGTCCATTGAAATTTTCTCAAATTTCAAATTATAATTCAAATTTCCTTTATCGATTTCGTGAAAATTATTCGATGCGCGGGTGCTTTTGGAAAATGAACATTTTGAAAGAGAAATCTGTCGAATTTCTGACAATTTTTACATTCAAGCGAGAATAACGTTCTTTGAATCGCCCGGGTCACAGTTATTAACGCAACGCGAATCAATTAAATTTCGTATGATTTTTTGAGAAAAAAATAACATTCCCATATGTGGTCCGCTGGGAAGCGAAATTTTCCATTCCCCAACGCAGTTTCCATTTAAAGTCGTTCAAGTCATATCAAAGTCATGCGATATATGCGATTGTGCGTATGAAATCTTGGAACTTTATACAAAAAAAAAAGCCAAAATAATGAGAAATTTTCGTGATTGAAATTATTTTCACGTAGCACCACCGCGGTTGATCGTTGCAAAATCGAAAACAAAGTTTCAAGAGACATAATATCGTTGCAATCGGATCGAATTTTTTGTTTGCAGATTTTTCGTTGCTCGGATCCGGTTAAAAAATTATAATAAATGGGCCTTTTTTTTTGGTTGTTCTGTTAAATAATCAGGACAATATGGTGAGGGTAAGGGCCTGCGAGGGAATAATGGTTCTGGCGGCTCTTGACGATCCGTCCTTTGCTATGACAATGTCACGGAGCGATTTGCCAAAAGTCGTAACGAGACGATTGGAAAATTTGTTCAAGACCATTCCGGCTTACGTTGATGCAAGTGAGATCGACGATATCGATGTTACATGGGGTCTTGATTCGCCATTGTGGACGAATGAAAAGAAATTTCCGGGCTGTCGTCAGGTAGCCGCGTACTTTGTTTGGCTCGATTATTGCGACCAATTGATCAGGGAAGCTCATCGAGTGATCGGTCATGCTCTGGCGATAAGCATCAGAAAGGGATTCCTCGAGGAAGTTATAAAACCATCGCTGGCCGATCATCACGTAATATTGATAACGGCTCTTGTCACGGAGAGTCTCAAAAAAATTACCTCCCCGTTCCTCTGCACGGGTGAATTGATGTTTTTTTTTTTTTTTTTTTTTCTTTCGCACATATAAAATGTTTCAATGAAAATTCCGTCAGAACGAATTTTGCTGAAATCGACGATGCGTTTCAGAGATCAGTCATTGGCTCGTGGGTGATAGAAACGATCCGGATATGAGAAATTTATGCGGCAGCTGCGTGTTAAATACGCTGATTGAGAATTGTTACACCGACAGCGAGGACTTGACACTGGAAACATTGAAGCTTTTCGAGGAGATATTGGACAAGAGAAACGAGCACGTGCTGCATTGTTTGGTACTCTCGTATCTGATGTCGAGGGGCTATTACGACAATGGCGCGGCCGATAGCGCGATCGGATCGTGGAGCGACGAGGAGGATGAGAGAGAACGCGAGAAAAAAGGATCGTTGGATTTTTCACAAGAGCAAAGTCACAGTAGAACATTGGCACCCAGTAATATTCATAGAATCATCAATTGGTGAGTAAATCAACTTTTTTTTTTTAATCGAGAAATAAAAGAATACAAAAGAGCTGCCAATTTATATTCGCGCGCGTTGAGGAAGCAATTTTTTACTCACAAATTTTCAGCTTTTCCTCCCTCCATTCATATTTTCATAATTTAAGATCTGTCGAAATTTAATATTTCATGAAATGCAAAGCGTCTCATTGAAACTCGCGAAATTTACATAACACCTTCAATTATTACATTACACTTGTCCACGAATTTCTAGCGCGATATCTTAAAATTTAATGAAATTGGAACGATCGCGGTATTTTTTATGAATTAAAAATCTCATAAAATCTTAATCAATTAATCGATTCTCGTGAAATTCAGCACCAAAGATTCGTCAATACTATCATTATTATTATTATTATTATTATTATTATTATTATTATTGTTGTTGTTGTTGTTGTTGTTGTTGTTGTTGTTGTTGTTGTTGTTGTTGTTGTTGTTGTTGTTGTTGTTGTTGTTGTTGTTGTTGTTGTTGTTGTTGTTGTTGTTGTTGTTGTTGTTGTTGTTGTTGTTGTTGTTGTTGTTGTTGTTGTTGTTGTTGTTGTTGTTGTTGTTGTTGTTGTTGTTGTTGTTGTTGTTGTTGTTGTTGTTGTTGTTGTTGTTGTTGTTGTTGTTGTTGTTGTTGTTGTTGTTGTTGTTGTTGTTGTTGTTGTTGTTGTTGTTGTTGTTGTTGTTGTTGTTGTTGTTGTTGTTGTTGTTGTTGTTGTTGTTGTTGTTGTTGTTGTTGTTGTTGTTGTTGTTGTTGTTGTTGTTGTTGTTGTTGTTGTTGTTGTTGTTGTTGTTGTTGTTGTTGTTGTTGTTGTTGTTGTTGTTGTTGTTGTTGTTGTTGTTGTTGTTGTTGTTGTTGTTGTTGTTGTTGTTGTTGTTGTTGTTGTTGTTGTTGTTGTTGTTGTTGTTGTTGTTGTTGTTGTTGTTGTTGTTGTTGTTGTTGTTGTTGTTGTTGTTGTTGTTGTTGTTGTTGTTGTTGTTGTTGTTGTTGTTGTTGTTGTTGTTGTTGTTGTTGTTGTTGTTGTTGTTGTTGTTGTTGTTGTTGTTGTTGTTGTTGTTGTTGTTGTTGTTGTTGTTGTTGTTGTTGTTGTTGTTGTTGTTGTTGTTGTTGTTGTTGTTGTTGTTGTTGTTGTTGTTGTTGTTGTTGTTGTTGTTGTTGTTGTTGTTGTTGTTGTTGTTGTTGTTGTTGTTGTTGTTGTTGTTGTTGTTGTTGTTGTTGTTGTTGTTGTTGTTGTTGTTGTTGTTGTTGTTGTTGTTGTTGTTGTTGTTGTTGTTGTTGTTGTTGTTGTTGTTGTTGTTGTTGTTGTTGTTGTTGTTGTTGTTGTTGTTGTTGTTGTTGTTGTTGTTGTTGTTGTTGTTGTTGTTGTTGTTGTTGTTGTTGTTGTTGTTGTTGTTGTTGTTGTTGTTGTTGTTGTTGTTGTTGTTGTTGTTGTTGTTGTTGTTGTTGTTGTTGTTGTTGTTGTTGTTGTTGTTGTTGTTGTTGTTGTTGTTGTTGTTGTTGTTGTTGTTGTTGTTGTTGTTGTTGTTGTTGTTGTTGTTGTTGTTGTTGTTGTTGTTGTTGTTGTTGTTGTTGTTGTTGTTGTTGTTGTTGTTGTTGTTGTTGTTGTTGTTGTTGTTGTTGTTGTTGTTGTTGTTGTTGTTGTTGTTGTTGTTGTTGTTGTTGTTGTTGTTGTTGTTGTTGTTGTTGTTGTTGTTGTTGTTGTTGTTGTTGTTGTTGTTGTTGTTAATATTATTAGAGCTGGGCAGTACTTAAAGTACCCGGTACTTGCGATGTTCTGGAAGTACAGTACTTAAAGTACAAAGTACTTTAAAAGTATTTCAAGTATTTTACTTAAATTATTAAATACTTACCTGTACTTCAAGTACTTTTTTCAAATACCAAGTATGAAGTACTTTTGAATACGTTTTACTAATGGCTGCATGTATAACGCCTTTGAATATTTATACATTGAGGAACGTTCTGCGCCATTTTTGGTTAAGATTGTAAGGAATGACCGTTCAAAGGCTCAAGCTATATACGGTATAAGTTACGGTGTCATTTGTCAATGCATGGCTTTCAACAATCCGCGTATTATATTCTTTATTTTTGCTTTTTCAAACCTTAAGCTAAATAAATCTTAATTACAATCGTCCATCCTATTTTTTGAAATTATTTATAATTCTTCGTTTAAATATTTCCGTTTCAATTTGCCTAGCTTGAGTGAATTGCACAATGTGAAAATATGTTTTGATACAAAAAGTACTCGAATCAGAATCGAATGAGTTTAAAGAGTAACGTAAGAAATCAAATATAAGTAGTGGAACTTACGAGACGTAAACCTGAAAACTTGAAAAGTATTTGATACTTGATACTTGACGTATTTCAAGTACTCGATACCTCAATTACTTCAAATATTTAATACTTCAAGTACTCAGTACTTGAAGTACTTGGGTACTTCAAGTATTTACGGTGCTTCGTACTTGAAATACACGGGTACTTCAAATACTTACAGCACTTTGTACTCAAATACTTAGTACTTGAAGTATTTTCAGGTACTTTGCCCAGCTCTGATTATTATTATAATTTATGTATAAAATTTTGATGCGGTGCCTGAAAATTCGTTCAAAATCGAGGCTTTCGGAGATCTATTTTTCGAAAAAGAAAGAAAAATACAATAATAATTCACGTTACAGTTTTCTGTCGTTGATGCCTCGTCAAATGCAAACGGACTCGGGTGTCAATCATTACGAGCGTTATATGGCCGATTGGGAGAAGCAATATGCAAAAGTACGCGTGGATTGTGCATTATTGGCTTGGCCACTCGAAGCCGTAACGATCGACGATTCGGCCAGTTACGACTCGAGACCCGAGGCCGATCACTGCTCAAACAGATTTTATCCGGGTCCATTCGTCTCGATGCTCTTCGACAAGGTCATCAACATTCCAAATCAAAGATACGAGATTAATTTGCAACTGACCGTCGTCATATCGAGACTTGCACTTCTTCCCCATCCCTATCTTCACGAGTATCTTTTGAATCCTCTGATACCGCTTGGTCCTGGCTTGAAGAGCCTGTTCACGTGTTTGCAAAAAGTCGTGAAGCAACTGTCGAGCGAGATCACCAAAGAACCGAATTACAAACAGATCTTGAGGGACACGAGGAAAAAGCTACTGGAAGATTGCACTCAAGAGACGTGAGTATATATTCGAGGATGATTAAAAAATTTCAGATTGTAATATCACGTATCCTATTGGTGAAACAAACATTATCCGATATATGCTGTTGAAATTTGCATCGTTGGAATGCAACGAAAATAAGTTTTTTTTTTAATTAAAAAAAAAAATCATTTCCAGTATTGCTAACGCTTTTCTGGCTTTCCCCGGGTCGCGAAGAAAAAAAAAACCGAAAAGAAAGGTTTCAACGATTTTCGACTTCGAGACAATACTGGAAATGATTTTTTTTTTTAAACCAATTGTCATTGCATTCAACGATGCAAATTTCAACATCGTTCCATTATCGAACGTGTCATGAATGCTCGAAGATTCAAAATTGCGTTTTATTGAGTTTTTTTTTATTTTTATTTATTTTTGTGATTTTATGTAGATTATGCGATTCACGATAATCGAATTAGTGTTAAATTTTTTTAATTGTTTTTGAAAATTTTCGTTGGTCGAACGATAGTAACAACGGTGTACGTTAGCGATGAATTTGAAAAATAAAAATCTACTGATTTATATAAATATCCAACAAGTCGTAGTTTCCATGAAATTTTTCCAAAGTATATTTCATATTATTGTACCTATAACGAGAAATCATAGCCTACTTTTTATTTATCGAAAGATTCTCCATCGATTAGCAAACCAGATTTGTGACAGTATTTTTCGTTTAATTGTTGTCGTCATTCGTTGGTATGAAGCTGGATTAACAAGACTCAGAATTTTTAAGTATAATGAACGGTATCAATAATCTCGGTGGTTAATCGATGGAGAATCTTTTAATAAACAAAATGACCTATCACTCGTCGTGATCGGACCGACATTGTGAATTGGGAGTATAAAGGAAATTTTTTTTATTTTAAAATCCGGTAGTTTAGGAAAAAATATTTAGTACGTATTTTTTATTTTTCTTATTTGAATCAAAATTGCCGTTAATATAAAAAATTGAAAAATATAACATTATGACGTCACACATGTTACGCTATATCTATATATATCAAAATCCGTGAAATTAAATTGCCTATAACAGATTCATCTGTCATTTTTAACGAAAAATAAAATATACGTCCTCATTATTTTTACTTACTCTACATTATGCGCCCCAATGATTGAAAAAAAAAAATTTCATTCGTACTCCTGATTATTCTTCGAAAAATATTAATGAAAATAAATCTGTTCGCATTGGCAAAAGCCAATCGATTTTTTTTCGAAATCTATCGCTACAAATGTGTTTTTTTTTTCATGCTAAGAACACACATTCAGCAGTACGAAAAATATTTTATTGCTATCAATTGATCGACGAGAATTTGAAGGAACGATTAAGAAAATTGAGCACCGATTCGACTGGTTTAGCTACCTCAAGGAAATAAAAGATCAAGGAATAATATCATGTTTCATATTGTGCGATTCAATTGTAAAAACGAGTGAATATTCATTTTTTTAGTATTCTTTAATTAAAATCACGTTTGAATAAAATCAATTGATTATGTTCAGTCAATTTTCTTTTGTCAAACTGTAATTTTAATTGGTAATCCTTTGAACCACCATCTGTGTCTATATTCTCGTTTTTATCACTATAGGTATATTAGATCTTAATCCGTTGTCCCAATTTAAAAGTTTGTGTATTTTTTTTTCCAGATTGAATAAGGAAAATATTTTGTACGAGAGCGTCATAATCATGGAAGAGTTTTGCAAAGAGCTAGCGGCTATAGCATACGTGAAGTACAATCATTCCATGTAAATTTCAATAATATCCAGTGAAACTATTTAATTATAATAAGAATGTTGTTATAAGCTTAGACGGACAAGTATTTTTTGTGAAAAGTTTGTAAGATACCTAACGATAATTGTTTAGATTATTAAAAAATGAAAAAAAAAAACAAAATATTCGCAATGAATCGCATAAAAAATAATCACATCATTTGCACAATATACTTCTCAAAGACAACTGAATATTAATAATGTACGATGTTTCTTTTCTCGTAGAATCTTTGAACCGGATACACGATATATTTATGGTATAGAGAAAATTAAGCACAGCGCTGAGAATAATTTTATGGGGAGTGCGAAACGGAAGGGTATTAAACTTGTCAGTATATATATTAGCGACGAAAGATATGACCATGGATCAACAAAGTCTCCAAAATTTAAGATGAAAGAGTCGTTGATTTAAAAAACACAACTTTAGTTAATTGAGCTAATTGTTTTAATGATGATAAGCGCAGTGTAATGCGACTCAATGAAACATAACACGTTTAGCCAATCGCTGGCGCGCGCATGGTGCAAAAAGAGTTACAGAATACAGCAGGGAAATAACTTTGAAAATTTTATACATTTTTCGCAAAAAATATCCGAAAGAATTAATAATTTTTTATTCGATTAGAATTTCGATACTTTCCTCTATATATAAGTAACATGGAAGATTGAGCCAAGTGAACTGAGAACATAATTTCATGGAGAAGATTGTAGTAGGGGGTGATTGAAGCTACCAGCAAAAGGAATGGTTTCAAGTAGTGGGGGATGTTGTAAGCTGCCAGAGGAGGAAAGGTTGCCATCGCGGATTGTCAAAGTTTACTATATTTAGGATGGAAGATTCAATGATACTGAAAAATAAAACGTTGGTGCATCAAGTACAGGGTGAGCTTGTTGGCAAAGTGATAGAGCGAACAATTTTAATCAAAACAAACAGCGAAAACTTGATGACAAACGGTGAAATATGTTTCCCGGCTAATCTGCTGGCATGGAGAGATTTGTTACAAAAAGAATTCAGCGTAGAAAATTGTTCAAATATTTTGGAGTATTATTTGCGCAGAAAAAAGTGTGACACTGATGGATTATCGAAGCAGGATATTTTTAAAAAGGTGAGCGTAATTCCATTTAAATTCACAATTTTCACAGCCATAACCTCAAAAAAACTATGTTTCCTGTATCTCAGGCTACGGAATCGTTGATTGTCGCAAGCGACGCATGGCCCATGAAGATTGAAAAATGCTCGCTGCAAAAGGACAGAGTTTGTTTGTTTCTGAGAAAAAAGAGAATCATCGAATGCGCGATAAAGAACGCTCTGAGATCCGGCGTGGACTATGGAAGAAGAAAAAGTGTGGAAAAGACCATTCGTCTGAAAGTTAACGAGGACAAAGATTCGGATTTAACGACCGCAAGATTGAGACTGATCGGGGAAGTATCGCGGCGAGTACTTGATCTGCAAGGATTTGAAATTGTTGATACGGAGGGGGATTTTCAATATTTGTTGACAACAAAATCTCAAGGACTCGTGGAGAATGATTATCGACGTTGCGTATGCGGCGTCGTGATTAATCGAGATTCAAATACCAAAGAAACGTGTCTCGCGTGGTCCACATACGTGGATGGAAAAATCGAACAACTGGCGCGTTTGGCCAGAGTTAAACTTTCAAAATCCAGCAAAGAAAATAAGTTGAAAAACATAGCTCAGGCCGTTGTGACGTTCGAGCTACTCTCTGTAAAACCGAGCAGGCCTGTGTTCGTTCGGATCGATGAAGATCCAGACAGGGCAACATCGAGTTCGAAAGGTAATAAATTAAAATTACCTTTCTTACAGTAGGTTTATATTTAAAATTGTAATAGTTATTTCACTTTTTATTATATATATTATTATATTAAATTATTATATTATATATTATATATATATATATATATATATATATATATATATATTATAATTATAATAATAAAATATTATGATTATAATATAATATAAATATATATATATAATATAACGTATATATAATATATGTTATATTATATATATATTATTATATTAATTTTATTATATAGATGATTGTTAGAGTTTTATTGGACGGTATTTGTTTTTCCAAAAATTGTGTAAAATTTTAACAAAAAGGGTCGTGTAACGATTGTATACCAAAAATTCTACACCAGTTGTAACATTGGTGGAGAATATTTTTTAGCCACAGTTGGTTGAAGATTCAAAAAATAAATTATCCTTCCAATCGATGGAATAATTCCACTGACATTGTTCGTCAAGAATTTCATTGCAAGCGACTATTTTTCTGCATTATTAACTCACGCAAGAGTATTTTTCACATCGCATGTAAAGATAAGCCTAGAATTGTGCCTGCGACATATCAATTCTGAGTCTGATTTATTTTGGTAGTGAGTTTCCAGTTTTTGACGAATCCTCCCTTAAAAGTATTGATGTTTCAGGTGGATCGTTTGTATTGTATAATACCGCCAGGATAAGCGCTATCCTGCAAAGATTCAAGGAAGAAGAATGTCTTGGCCACTATCCAAGTTTACCGGACATCGATGATGTGGATTTTATTCAGCTAAATCAACAGGTGCAGTTTCATAAGCTCATCGATCATTCTTCTTTTAACTCATATTTATGATTTTCGTTTGCGGATCGGACAAAAATACTCGGCAAACAATTCTATAGGCCACATTTTCTCACAAAAATTGCAGCGAATGTTCAATGACACCCACGCATTTGCGCATTGTTCCATTATTCCGTCTATTCAAAAAGTTACCGCCATTAGAACTCTCCTATCGTAGTAACATGACTCTTTTTTCCTAAATATTCTAATATCGAATTTGGCAAATAATCTAAAATATAAATACTTTTTACACAGGAAGAATGGGAGCTCGTTTACAATTTTATTCATGGATATCCAGAAATGATCGAGGACTGCGTTCGAAGCGAGACAAGCCTAGAGACGTCTCCGCAAATTATTTGCCTCTTCTTATCCCGTTTGAGTCAAAAGTTTAGCGTTTATTATCGACAAACGCGCATACTGACGGTACTTTTTTTTTTTTGCTTCTATTAGACCGGGAGCCTATAACACTTTTCATGTCTCATTAGTTCAGGCTCAAAACTACCTTAGATTCCATGAATCTGTGTCCTGCATCACAAAAATCGCATCGCCGAACAAAATCAGTGGACCAAAGATGCTGAACCGGCGAAATCACACAAATATATATCTATATATACAAATTATATATATATATATATATCACAATATATAATTATATATACACTACGACCTCGATTTAACGGCCAGTGGCGGGACCGGCTCCGCATCGCACCTTGTTAAATCGAGGTAGCGTATGCCCGCCCATGCTGTATCTGCGCATCGGCACTCCGTGCTACGGGCCTGATCGGGGAGACTTTAAGCGTCCCCCACCATCTCCCACCACGCGAAAAATCGATCGATAAGTGCGACATGGTGGGGACTGTCTATTCAATCGAGGACCATTAAATCGAGGTCCTAGTGTATATATATATCACAAAAATCGCATTGCCGAACAAAATCAGTGGACCAAAGTTGCTGAACCGGTGAAATCACACAAATATATATCTATATATACAAATTATATATAGATATATTTTTGTATGTGATTTCGCCGGTTCAGCATCTTTGGTCCACTGATTTTGTTTGGCGATGCGATTTTTGTAATGCAGGATACAGATTTATGGAATCCAAGGTAGTTATGACCCTGAACTAATGAGACATGAAAAAAGTGTTATGGGCTTCCGGTCTATATCGTTATACCCTTGGTACTCCGAAGGGAAATCATTTAGCAACAATTTTAAGCTCGAATGTCTGTTGTAAAATGATTAAAAAAAAAAAAAATTGCAGGAAGGACGCGATCATTTGGTACCGACGATGATGGCGCGGTTATATCTACTTCGGGCACTGCAAGTCGTTGTAAACAATTCACTCGCTATACTAAATATCGTGCCAGTTAACCACATGTGATTATATTGTACCGTATATATTGTATGTGTGTATATATATAGCTCATTAAAATTGTTAATTTCGTTAATGTTTCGCATTGATAAAAAAAAAGTATGGGATGAAAAGTCTAAATATAAGTTGTAACGAAAATTGACTCACCGTATATACCTGAAATACTTGATCGACGCGATATATATATATGAATGTTTCCTCGAAAGATTTTTTACAATCCGTAAATCTTATCGTTTGTTTCTTCAAAAAGCCGCGACCTCACAACACATTTCACACGCGCATCGAAACACTGTTACGATCGCGAAATTTTTATATCGTTCGTACGCGAAAATAAACGAAACAACAAACAAACAAACAAAACATGGCGCCCGTCGACACTCGTTCACCGCGCGCACGAATCATCCCGATCTTTCGCGGTTTATGTCAGGTATTTTTCGTAAAAAAAATCTCACACACGGTTGAAAGAATGCATTTGAGAAAGTATTGCAAGCAGATGCACGCATATAGTTTATTGATTGGCGAAAAATGATTTATTACATGTGAAATATGAAAAAAAAAACGATTTGTATTTCTTTTAGGGTATGTTATGGTCATCGGTTTAAAACTTTTTCCACGGTTATAGATATGTCGCTAGCAGTCACAGCTTGTCGTCCGAGTATCGTTTACGAATATATATTTTTCTTTTAGAATGTCTCTCTCTCTCTCTCTCTCTAATTTCTCTTTAAACGCATCTGCGGATAAAATATCCAAACATTTTTTTCGCATCAAAAGTATGAAAAAGAAATAATTTTTATAGCTTTGCCAAAAATAATACATAAACCCAACCGGTGCTTACGTGCATGTGTTGTGCTATATTATTATTATATTGCAAGTGCATTCGACCGATTGGATAACTTTGCATTTCTGGTGGTGTGTGCGATAATAAAAACGACAGATGGAGAAGTACGTTCAAAAGGAATCGTGGGGGCCTTGAGAGCCATAAACAGAAAGGAGGACTCAATACAAGGCGATGAAGGTATAGGAGCGAGATGCATTTTTCAAGCAATTGCAAACGCGAGTGAGAAACACACACGACTTTTACAGTGAAAGCTCGCTTAGCTTATTTTCACACAGCTGATGCATAAGGCGCGTGGCCATGGGATAGCTTGGGGGCGTCGTAGCACAGTGCCGGCGCTAGGCACATAGAGGGCAGTGTATTACCGAGGACAACTGGATTGAATTTCTCAAATCTTTATTTTCTATTCCTATGAATGGTAAAAGGATTTTAAAATATCAGAATAGCTACTAAAACTTACGGATTCATATTGTGCCTTCTAATTAATAAATAGAGGAAGTTACGAATAAATAATCCTATGGAAGTTTATGCGCATACGTCGTGAATAAAAACTTCATCAGGTCATATTATTTTACTTTCTTGACCTACGCAGTACACTTACAGTTTAATAATATCAGAGCCGTATAAAAAATAAACAAAAAAAACAAAAAAAACTTAGTCGATTTACTTGACTAGTGCAGCCATATCGGGGGACTTACATATATATTTTTGTGAGCTAAGTGAGATTCGACTGTACATACAGAGTCCCAGCTGTTTGTTTTGTTTTGCAGGCATGCGATTCACGTGACACCGGCGGATGCCTGGTGGCGGCGCGCGCGATCGCCAAGATACGGCAACGGCGATTGGTCGTTGCAGTGCACTGGCAGCGCGCAGCGTCCAATAGCATTGCTCGTAAGAGAGAATATCGTCCGAGCTCGGTGCTACGGTGCTGAAACGTTTGACATCGATAAATGCGTGAGAGTCCTCGCGAAGTGCGGAGGTGCAAGGCTGTGTGTCGCGCGCTCGTTCGTCGGCTCGTCGTACGTCGTCGTCGGCTCCGTCGGCTCGTCGTCGGTTGGTTAAAAAAATAATAAAACATAATTTCGTTGTTATTTTTTTTTGTTTTTTTTTGTTGCAAAAATCAACACAAAGTTTTCCACCTTTAGCTGTGTTTTTCTTGCGCGTAATACCAGAGTGCTTGTGCCTAAAACGAAGTGCTCTCGTTCTTTGTTCTATATCACTTTTTTTTCTTCTACCCATTTATATTTATCTTTCTTTTTTTCCCTGTTTTACGACCCATTGTGTGATGGTTAAATATACACATGTATATATATATATATATATATCGCGACTGCATATCGAGAAAATCTGACGTTCGTGGCACACACGGCGTAGCGCTAATTATCGTTCGAAACAAAAGAGAAAAAGAAACATCGAACGAACGAACTTTTTATTTTACACGCATCCTTTGAAAGCGATTACGAGGGGGGGGGGGGGGAATCGAAAGATTGATGAATTAATTCGTTCGATTGTTTACACAATTCGTTCCCTTAATCGCAATTCCTTCGAATTTTCTAAATGTGTAGGTCGTACTCGTGAAAAGTTAAAAAAAAAAAAAAAAACAGAGATATTTATTTTCAAATCTCGCGTCATAATATATCTAAGCTGCGTGTTTTCTTTATTTAAATTCCCCCGTCTCCGTCTAACGAACTCGCGGAGAGATGGAGTGAGAGAGCGAGCCAACAGTCTCGTAGGTAGCAACAACGCGGGACGCGCGCGCATTCGGGCACACATACATACATATATATGTGCGCGTCGCGTCTGTGTGTGTGTGTAATGCACTCGAATACACACGCGTGCATTACTCGACTGTCACGTCGTACAGATATGACCGGGAGAGTCATCTATGCACCCGTCTGAGCGGCGAAACAGAGTCGTGAGGTCTCTCGCGCGCCTAACCATCAGAAAAAAAAAAAAAACTCCGTCATCTTTCTAGGCGCGCGCACGCATAGTGGTCGTGTGACTACAGCTTTACGCGCGTGTATTCCTCTTCGACGCCACTGCACAACGCGTGACGAAAAAAAAAATATATATATATATATATATTCACATGCAACAAATAAATTAAAAAATATGTATCCACGTTTGTCATAACGAATTTCGATATATCGACCGACGAAAACAAAGCGTCGTTTGTCACGAGTTTTAGTTATACTTGAAACGCAGGGTAGAGCGAAAAGTAAACATAATAACGCGGGTGAGAGGGATGGGCCGATAACAGAAAAAAAAAAAAAAACTTCATACATTATCGCGAGTTGTGGCACACAAAAATAAAACGACAATAATGAAGCTTCTCCCGGGTCACGTGACGACTGTTGCCGTATGACGAATTCGTGTTTTCTTTTTTTTCTCGTATCGTGTGTGCGGAGTCTCAAGATCACGAAAGCAAGTAGCGCAGACTGTCGCGAGTAATAAAAGGCGCAAGGGGCCGGAGGGCGGGAGGGGGGGGGGGGGAGTAAACGCTATATCTTCCATTAGACTCTGCGTGACTTGAAACAAAAAAGAAAAAAAAAAACAGTAAACGCGAGTATATCGTTAAGTATATACAGGATGATCGTGGACTAGGAATCATTGACCCCGGGAGTTCTCTATACCGAACAACAATGGCAGGATTATGGTGTATATAGTGAAGCGGTTGTGGTGGTGGTGGTAGTGAGGTACAAGCTTGTCGTGTAACGCGGAGATAAAAGTAACCAGGAGAGGAAGAGAAAGAGAGAACAGAGATATACGGTACTTATATGTATATATATATATATATATTTATATAGCAGTGCAATCGTGGCAAATGGCTCGTGCGACGAGTCGCTTTTGTCTTTCCGTTTTTTTTTTTTTTTGACGTAAAACGACGCCAAGCGAAATAACACGCGTCAAACGACCGGACGAACTGACGTATACGTTTTTTGCCGATAAATTCGGATCCTCGGATGCGTTTATAGTATACCTCGTGTATTCGTATTTTCGTTTGTTATTATACTCATCGTTGTATACAATGGATATGTGGGACGCGCGAGACTGGCCCAGGAACGCGGGAAATACGATTTGGTAACAAAAAAAAGAGAGCGGGAAAAATCTTTTTATCGTTCGAACGTGCGTGCATGTCTCGTATAGCTCGCGTGTCTTAACGTCCGAGGGAATAAAAAAAAGGGCGGGAGTTTGAGGGAAAAAAAAGTATACCCATAGAAATTTAAACTCCCCTGCCCCTCAACCTCGTAATCGTAGAATTTCCTTTTATGTCCTCAATGGATCCCCTCTCGTTCGTTCGATGTTTATAAAAGCCAAATATTTATGTGCCTATAACACCACATTACTGTTGTTCAGTAGACTACTGTTCCTTGTGCATATATAATTATACACACGCAAATCTATGCACCAAGGATATTCGAGCGTCAATCTTTTCGTAACTCTCGTCAATCTTTTTTTTTTCCCTCCCCCCCATTGAATCCTCAGAGTACCAACTAGAATAAATATACAGATACAATACGCAAGAAAATAAATCATCGGTGGACTCGTGTAAGATAGTGAAGAGAGGGGCGAAAAAGAAAATAAATACGATAGAAAAAGAAGTGCTCGACGTTGTTCGAAAAAAAAAAAAAAAAAAAAAAAAAAAAAAACAAAAACAAAAACAAAAACAAAAAGAAGTAATTAAATGAAAGAGGCGATAACCCGAGAAAGAAGGCGAAAAAATAAGGGGGGCGACACACAACACGACGAAGAATCGCGAAATAATACTAATAATAATAATAATAATAATAACAATAAAGTAAAGATATAGAAAAAAAAAGTAAAATAAAAAATACGAAAGATTGAGAGGCACCGGACGAGTGTGAGTGCATTCCGTGTTATCGAGAAGATCGAGGGAAGGGAACAAAGAAAGAAACGCCGGAGAAACGAACGAGAGTTTGTATAACGAATGTATAGAGAGCGCGCGCGCTAGCCTAAAGGCTGCTCCGGGAGATACGTAAAGGAAAGAGAGCGAGAGAGAAAGGGAGAAAGACAGATTGACGGAAAGCAAGCAGCGAGGCACGGACCTTGGGTGACCGTGCAATCGGTGCGAGAACATTGCTGTCAGTCGAGAAACGAGCAAAAGAGAGAGAGAGAGAGAGAGAGAATCTCCTCCGAGAGAAAGAGAGAGAGAGAGCCAGGGGAAAAAAAAAATAAAAAACGACGAGCCCGAGAAGAGTTCCACACGCTCTCTGACTCTGTTTGAACTTGTATAGAAACCCGCGGAGGTATCGCGTGCGAGTTTCTCTCTCGAGTGTAGGTAGAGAGCGCGCGCGGCATTAACGGTTCGTTGCCTCGTTACGAGAGCATCACGTAAACTCCCATCGAGAATCGAAACAAACGAAAAAAAAAACTATCGAAAATTCAATCTCATAGAAGGCAAATTCTAAAAGCAAAGTATATATATGAAAATATATATATAGGTATATACTGAAGCATCCTAGAGTAAATGATAGAAGATCGAAGGTGCGCGATCTATATTTGAAAAAATAAAAGTTTTCGACTCAAAGTCACGCGACATTAAGGTGGATTCGCAATTGTGGGTGTGTGTGTGCGCGCGCGTACGTGCCCGTGGGGGAAACTGGATTTTCCCGGAGGTCGTGAGTGTGTTGTATTATATCAAGACGTGAGAAATAACGTCGAAAATTGGAAATATGAGCATTGCTGCCCTACTGCAGGCCGCCGAGTACATTGAACGAAGGGAACGAGGTGAGTCCTTTGAGATTTATTTTTCTTAAATTTACTTTTTTCTTTCTTCAGCCACGTTCGCTTGTTTTTTTTTTTTAATTTTTTTTATTTTTTTTCTTCTTTTAACGTCCTGCGAGCTATGATTACGCGACTAAGCACTGAATTAATCCGGAATATCAACGTTGCGTGTACTGCAATTAAATTGAGAGCACGACATTGACGTTTGTGTTCCCCGCAACGCTCGCAAGTCAATATTTTTAATACGCGAAATACATGTATATGGGGAATTCTTTGACAAATGTGCCATTTTTTGTTTTCCTAAAAACTTCGGAGATATTTTTTTTTCAGTCGTGCCAGTTTTTAGTTGCGTTTGAGAAAATAATTGTGCGAATTATTTCAAAATTTGACACAGCGAATCTTTTGGGAGATTAATTTTTTTAAATTTTATTTTACGATGAGGAGCCCCACGAGTCGCTTGGATCAGGCCCCGATTTTAAAATAACAAATCAATCTCCGTTTCTCATCCAGCATGGATAGCATTATAGGCTGAGGACTTTTTTTTTGTGCTTTGTTATTTGCAATAAGCTCACGATAAATTATGCTTTAAGCTAGTCCTCGTGAAAATGCGTTTTTCATGAGAATTTTTTGAAATTTATAGTGGACGAAGAGAATGCTAGTACCCAGCTTCCCGTGAAATTTGAAGCAGATTTACCGTTCCTAACTCGAGATATTCAGTGTCAAAGTTAACAACCATTACGTGTAGAGCAAATAGCAAGGATTGCTGTACCCTGATACGAGCACGGTTTTTTAAATATTACAACTAAACGCGTCACCAGGTTTTGATTAAAAAATTGTAGATGGAAGAAGACTATTATTCGCATATTAGGAAAAAAAGAACAAAATTATTTATCGTTTCGTTTACGAACGACGATCACAAAAAGAATGCAATATGAATGAAAATTCGACGCATATACAGATATGGTAGCTGCATATATTCTATTGTGTGAATGTATCTGAAATATGCACGGTTCCGTGTGCAACAGTCATTTCTGTACAGGACTCAATCAAAAGTTCGCTGCATATGACGACTAGGGCCGTGTATATTTTATCATGTGGTACATAGGAAATATTCTCGCACTACTGTAGCACGAGGACTACCTTAACCCCTGACAGGCAAACATCCAAACCGTATTCCTCTCCAGGCAATGAGTGTAAAAAATACCCAGTCGAAATTAATCTCAAATATCTCGGCTCTTAATAAAGCTAGCAAGTTTTTTTTTTTTAAATTAAAGTTCAAACGATTTTGCATAAAATAGCGATATTATAAAAATGATTGATTTGAACTATAGAGTTAAAAATGAACGTTGAAACTCAAAACAGTGAGTGAATGCGCCGAGGAAAATAAATTTTTTGGGGGGAAATTTTACACTCATTGCCTGTCAGGGGTTAAACCATATCGTTTCACATCTTGGCGTGTCTTATCATAGTATTTTAGTTGGCAATTTTTTTCATCGAATTTTATTATCCTTATTTTTGGATTTTCATCTCGTATTTTTGAATCGGCTGTTTATTGAGTTTCTTCGAAGAAAACTTTTTACAAGTATTTTTCAATTATTGAGACATTTCTGTTCGAAGGAAAAAAATGACCTAACGCGTGTATAGTCCAGCGCACATGTAGAAAATTTTTAAATGATATTTAAGTCACGTGGAATATCTGATTTATATATATATATATATATATATATGTATATAAGAAAAAAGGAAAGTTCAGTGTCGTTGAATTTTTTTCGCCATTTTTTTCAATTTTAAATATCGTACCGTACTTCGTATATATTTGTGTCTAAACTTGGAGTACAGATCGATCGAGCCAATGACAGACTCTGCGTAAACAGAGTAAGCATAGAACTTTATAGACCCGTTGTCTCCGTAGGAGTCGTGACTCTCGACTACTAGTAGCTCGAGTCCTCTCCGTACATATAAAATATATCGTAACCCCGTTCCACAAACAGCAGCGAATCGCAGACCCTGCAGCAATATAATGTTCGTTTGTGCCTCCTTTATTTGAATTTATTTCCTTATTTTTTTTTTTTTTTTTTTGTTTCTCATCCTTGCTCTACGAAAATAACGTATCGAGGGAGCATAGTCTCGTTAATGCCGTGATGTGTATGTAGTGGCGTTGCTCCGTGATGTTGACATTATCGAGCTCACGACTGCGAGAGTCGTGGGCTGAAAATGTTCGAGTTATATTGGTCACGTAAGATCAATTTACAATATTCGTTGGCTGCATTTTTTTTTCTCTGTCCGATGAAAACCTTACACACACTAATTCCTGCAAAATTGTCATGTGATTTTTTTCGACGTTTTTTTTTTTTTTTACACATTTTGGTAAAATTGGCATTCAAAGCTTGAATATAATATTTTTCACCACCGCGAAGCTGTGAGAAAGCAAGAAGAAAATGAAACTTGAAAAATTATTCGAAATAGTTTTATAAATTTACTCCTTTACCGTTTTATTTGAAAATAATAGTTTTTCGGATAATCAAAATGATAATTATATATTTATCGAAAACTAATTTTAATGGTTTTACCAGCAAGAAACAATTTTCATTACGAGAACGATGGCTGTATTCATTAGCATACGCTAATATATTCCTCTCCCTTGATACTTTTCCACTCGCCAGATGGCCAATCTCTGCAACTTCGATTCTGTTCGTATTATGAGCTAAACAAACCAACGCTGCTGCTGTGGCTACTGTTTTAGTTTGCTCCGTCGACTCTCACGAATGCATAATACGCAGCAGATATATCGAAGGCTGAATTTGTGTGTGTGTGTGTGTGTGTGTGTGTGTGTGCATGCCTCGTTCACATCACTGCATATGCAGTTCACCAGCGTGATACTGGACTCCTCTCTGCCTCTGCGCGAGAACGAACGATGATCTCATTTTATCACTCCACTTACCACCACGCTAGTCTCTCTCTCTCTCTCTCTTTCTCTCTGTTTTCCTTCCTCTCCTTCTCACTCTATCGTATAATTTCCGACACTAAAGTCCTCTACGTATATATATTTGAGTGTGTGTACATAAAGTTTAAAAGAGAAAATTAGAAAAAATGGAATCACAATTAAATAATTTTGAAGAATTATATAGTGAATAAATCAGAGTTATCATTTTTATTTCGAATATTTGAGAATAATTGATGCTAATCATTGTCAACTATTTTGTAAAAAAGAAAAATTTATTTAAAGTCAGGCACGAGTCATTTTAAAATTGTCCTGTGCTGGCACAATGACAATGAGTGTAATTATAATGGACAAGTAAAAAAATTTGTAACTTTTTTTTTAAATTAAATTTTATCTCATCGGGATTCAGTTAATACGCATTAATTTGGATTTTTGGATGGGAAGGTAAGTGCATCTTAATGTACTCAAGACTGCAGTGAGATAATGAGGTGGCGCGTGACCAGGCTCCAGATAAGGCACACATCGACATCTCTCCTTCTCTCTCCGTTCCACTTCATCCACTCTCTCTTTATATCTCTCTCTCTCTTTTTCTCTTAAACGCTTCAACAGCTGCCTGCATGCGTGTCTCCGATTGTCCATTATCTCTCGCGTGTTATTATTTTTCTCGTTCAACGAGAATATTCTCGTGTCAGCGTGAATATTCGTCGATTCTTGCTAGCTGGAAGAACAGTCAGTTGGATTCGATTTTTTAATAAATTTTATTTTACAATGAAAATGAATTTATTTAAGGTAGTCCTCGTGCTACAATAGTGCGAGAGAAAGTTTCCTACGTACAATACGATAAAATATACACGGCACTAGTGGTCACTTTTGATTGAGTCTGTACAGAAAAGCGGCTGTTACACATGGAACCGTGCATATTCAGATACATTCACACCATAGAATATGCAGCTTACGCGGCGAATTTTCATTCATATTGCATTATTTTTGTGATCGTCGTTCGTAAACGAAACGATAAATAATTTTGTTCTTTTTTCCAAACATGTGAATAATAGTCTTCGGCCGTCTACAATTTTTTAAAATCAAAATCTGGTTACGCGTTTAGTTGTAATATTTAAAAAACCGTGCGAGTATCAGGATACAGCAATGCTTGCTATATGCTCTACGCGTAATGGTTGCTAACTTTGACATTGAATATCTCGAGTTGGGAACGGTCAATCTGCTTCAAATTTCACGAGAAGTTGGGTACGAGAATTCTCTTCGTCCACTATAAATTTCAACAAATTCTCATTATAAAATAACGCATTTGCACGAGGACTACCTTGAAACAAATAATTGATAAATGAATAAATAATGCAAATTGACGTTTGATGATATAAATATAGATATGGGGAATTTCATGCCAACCTGGACAGGCTGCGACCCTCACATTCTTTGATTTTTTCCGAGTTTTTACTTCCCTTGTTCAGTAGACTGAAAGAAACACACTTGTGATTTTTTTTTGGATTTTATTCTCAAGTGGTTGTGACTTCGCGAATTTTTGAAAAACTTATCGTAAATCTAGGATTTTCCTATCCTAAATTCTATTCTAAATATAGGATTTTCGAAATTTCGCGTAGTCAGAACCATTTGAGAATAAATTGCAAAAAAAATTACAAGTATTTCTTGGAGTCTACTGAACGAGGAAACGAAATTTGAAAAAAAAATCAAAGATGGCGAGGTTCGCAGCTTGTTCAGGTTGACATGGAATGCCCCATATATATTTTTTTTTCACTGAAATTTCCCTGTTTTTATTCAAATACAAATCATTTCAATCGAAACTCCATTTTTTTTTCTAAAATTTTTTAAGGGAGTCAATGCCTCATCATTATATGCATAAAATTTTTTCCAAAATCCTTTCCTCTGGCTTTTACTTATAGCTTAGAGCTGTATGCTATTCATTAGTAAACAAAATCAGCGTATTTGCAGCTTGAAATGGTGAAAATAAAAAAATATAAAAAAACGTTGGAAAGAAAAGAAATTCTATAGGCTAGTTACAGGCAGGAAACGAAGTTTTTTTTTCTATACTTTTCCTAGGCTTCTATTTCGTATGGATGTACTGTAAAGTCTATTGCCACTGAGATCCAACTATTACCACCCTAAAATAATGAATAGAAAGAAATAATCCGAAATGTCGGTACTGAAGTGCATGCTTAGGAGTTGGAAAAAAATATATTTTTTTTTCTTTTTCCCAAAAATATATATTTTTTTTTTGCCCAAAATAATAAATAAAGGGAAAAAGTTTTAGTATTGAGAGGCAGCGTATGCCTGTAGATTTGCCGCAGTCAAAAAAACGAAAAAAAATATATAAATATTTTTTTAAATTCGTTTTCTAGGCCTCTATTTCATACCGCGATGGTCTGAAAACAAGTCGATCACTACTGGGAGCCAACTATTGCCATCCAAAAAGAACGAATAGAAAGAAAAATTCTTAATTTTGGTAATGAAAAGCAAGGCAAATTGAAATAATTTTAATTTTTTCCAAAAATTATTTTACCTGGCTTCCAATTAGCGTGTGTCTAATAGCGTATCGGTCAATGAAAAAAAAAAAAAAATCGACTTATTATAGTCTCAAAATGGTGAAAAGGAAAAATGTCAAATAACGTGGGAACGAAAAGTAAAGAAAATCCTATGTAGGCTAGCTACAGTCAGAGATTGAAAATTTTTATATTTTCAAAAATTCTTTTCCCTTTTCGATTTCACATAGATGTACTGTAAAATCGATCGCCACTGGGGGATCCAACTATAATCAGCCCGAAATAACGAATAGAAATAAAATTTCGTAATTTTGGTATACGAAAAGGCCTTTGAATTTTCGCGAAATTGAAAATTTATTTAGTATTATTCGGTATACGAGAGTATCGCGCATTGAACCCCTCAAACGCGGTTAAAATGTGTGGCTCAGTTAACTTCGTAATAATCAGCGTTAGACGTTTTTTTGGCCGGATTGAACTTTGGCTCAAACGGTCTTGGCTGTTCCTTGCCTACCTTTTTTTTTTCATCTATGCCGCGCGATTGTGCATTGCATGACCGCGTATACGGTTATTTGGCGAGTCAACGTTACGTAAACTGTTTACCGCGCGACCGATGTTTTCAGCCGATCGCGTCTCAAGACAAGATTCCTCTTTCCCTTCTCTCGTGTCTGCTTCCATCATCTTCTCTCTCTCTCTCTCTCTCTCTCTCTCTCTCTCTCTCTCTCTCTCTCTCTCTCTCTCTCTCTCTCTCTCTCTCTCTCTCTCTCTCTCTCTCTCTCTCTCTCTCTCTCTCTCTCTCTCTCTCTCTCTCTCTCTCTCTCTCTCTCTCTCTCTCTCTCTCTCTCTCTCTCTCTCTCGTTTGTTCGTAGTTTTTTGTTTTTTCCTTGATCGACTTTACCACACTGTACCGAGAGCGATGACGAGCGAAACGCATCTGGAAATGCTCTCGCTGCTGTGCACTCGAGACCCGGACCGATCAAGTTGTACTTTTTTCTCTCACTCTCCAAACCCGTGAAAAAAAAAAATTACATGCAAGCTATAAAAATTGGATAAGAATATTTTTCTGTATAAGTTCTCTACGCGCCGAATCCAGAAGAGATGCAAACTTCGAGACCTCCATTTTAGTTTCGCAACAAATCATCATATTTTTCCTGATTCTCGTGAGTGAATATAAACATCAAATCCAGTCGCCAAAATTTCATTTAAATAAATGGCCTCCCCGTCCTCATAAAAACCGATCAGCCTGCAAGTGCACGTGCATGCAAGAGGTCACCCATCCAAGTAATGGACGCAATTAACACGAGAGAGAGAGAGAGAGAGAGAGAGAGAGAGAGAGAGAGAGAGAGTTGCACGCCAACCATGTGTACCTATCGCTGTCGGTTTCTTATTTCAAGTTTCAAATTATATTCTTGACCGAGGCTTAAGATTCTTCGGACAAGAGTATAATTTTATAATTGAAAGAACAATGAAACAAGTCCCGAGCCTATGACGGTCAAGTACGGAAATACTTTTGGTCCAAGAATTCTTCTCTCGAGTGATAATTACAGTCAGATTTTATTGCGTAAATTCTACGAGCTTTGAAATATTCTATAAACGATATCAAATTTTCCTCTTTCGTACTCAAATAGGGCGCACGTATACTGGGGTATGAAAATTTAGTAGCAGTGAAAATTTCTCTGAATGCGATATACGAAGTACGCACATATAGGGGATGATGAATACACCTCAGATTGTAAAAATGGAAGTGGTCGAAATTTGCATCAACTTTATTTTCCGATGAATTTATTTATTTATTTATTTTAAAACGAGGGACAAAGGGTCAATGACCAAATTACCAAAACTGATTCCGGCTGCTCTCAACGTAGCTCCTCATCACGTATGATTTCTCAAAAAACTCACGCGGCTACCACCGATTGAATCGCGAACGCGATACGAGAGAATTTTTTTTTTTTCTCTCAAATTGATTTACACGAAGTCACGTTCGGCCAAGGATTGCATTGGATTATCTCGCGCTCGTACGTGCCAACGTCTCGACGCAGCCGTTCATTAGACACGAATGGAATTGAAAAGAAAAAAAAAAAAATCGTTTCCATCTTTCTTCTAAAATCCTTTTCTTCCCGATGAGATATTATCATGTCCTCGTATCTTTCTTAGAGTCATTATCGTCGCGATCTCGATTTAATAAACAAAAAAAAAAATAAAATAAAATGACAACCAAAAAATCGCCAAGAAAATTGCGGGTGCATTTTTTGAAATTCAATTTATTGCATTTCATAAATCGTATAAAAATTTATTGGCATAGAAGAAATTTTATTTCGAAAAGTTGTACTTCAGTTTGTTGTTTATGAGATCAACAGGGAGGGGACGAGTGTTGATTACCTTCTTATAATTCATTTCAGAAGCTGAACATGGCTACGCTTCGACGATGCCAATACCTGACGATCTGCGGGCGGTCACCAAAAGGTCAAAGACGAAAAAATCTCAGGGCAGCAGGTTGGTTCATTGGCACAAATTTTTTAATCATAATTTTCAATTTTTCATAATACTATATTCTTGTTCTCCGCCGTTTTTGCTTTTTTTTTTTCCCCCGGATAAAAGTTACGAGGTTCATTCACTTGGTAAAGTGAAGACGCTTTTTTTTTTTTCTTTATTGCGCTGCTCACTCATTAAAGAATGTGTGTATGTCACGCGTACATTTGTCGAGTAAAATTTTGACGCGTACAAAATTTCAGCGCACTTTGACATAAAATAAAAATATGAAAACGATTAACAACATTGAAGACACTATAAAAAGTTTATTTTAACATTCAAAAATACGAGTAAGAACATTTTGTTTATTAACAATAGACGCTGAAGCGTCTCGATTTGTTTGACCTTACGTAGTATCGTTACATAATTATTGCTATCAAATTTATAACTATACAAATCTCATGATACTATACTTACTACAGCGATAAAAAAAATGTATATTTTCGCTGCACGATTTATTTTTATTCTTCGAGGGTTATTCTCGCTTTTTTTTTTCTTTTCGTTCGGCTGGATCGTCGCGTTTCCTTACCGCCCAGCCCTCAAGGGGGTCTTCGCGATTTTTTTATTTGTTTTCATAGCGTCGAGATTTCGTTGCCTGCTGAGATAGTTCAGCCATTTTAGCCAGTTTTTCTGCAATCTTCTACAGAATTGATTTTGATTTTGGGAAAGGTTCAAGGGTGCCCAGTGAATTTAAATTCAAGCTGGTGGGACGCGGGGAGGGTGGAGATTCAGCCGCCATCTTGAAAAACACGTTTTATCAAATATCTCGTGAACCGTGCATCGTACGACAAAAATATCAAAGATCTTTCCTGCGGATATTGATATTCTCTATAACTTTCATGCGAAACTTTTTTCTGTACAGTGCATGGTTTTTTATTTACAGCGTGGCCAAACTTTTCTAAGCATATCACCATTTTCACATAGTTACATCAAACGTTTGCTATATATTTGGCTGTAGCGATGTTTTGAGAAGTTTGCCGGACTATAAATAAAAACCCATATATGCTGTATACAGGAACAAATTTCCAATAAAAGTCGTAGAGAGATTTATCATCTACGCAAAAACGTTTGCATTATTTTTGTCGTACGATGCACGGTTCACGAGATATTTGACAAAACGTATTTTCCAAGATGGCAGCTGATGTAGCCTGACCCCCCCCCCCCCCCCCCGCGTTCCACCAACTTGAATTTACACTCAGGGGACACCCCTGAATCTTTTCCAAAAGCAAAATCTATTCTGTAGAAGATTGCATTATGGGCCTACTTTTTTGGCTAGAATGACTAAGATTTCTCGGTTAAAAAGATCGTAAATACGTGAGAGAATGAGCAATATTTCGCGAGTTTTTAGTATCGAAAAGCGTTTAAAAAGAGAATACAATGAAAGAGTATACATTTTTTTTTTACCGAGACACACGTACAGAGAATTTGCAGGAAAAAAAAGAGGCTCATATATATTCGCGCACTCGCATTCTGACACGTTGACAGTCACGTACTCTCCGAATAATACATACTGTATTCATACCGTAACCCAGACACTGTACAAACCATTTACATCATCGAAGTATAACTATATAACTATATAATATATATATAATGTATGCAATATAAATCGTTTTTTACTGTCATGGCCAATGCGGTATTGCGTTCCGTTAACTTTCGCCAACCTCAACGTGTGCGTCATAACTTTCGAAATTAATCCAAAATTTGGCGCTTCGTTTGATTACTTTTTTTTTTTTTTCATTTCAAGCATACTTTCGTTCGAAGAAATTGAAACGTATCAGTTGAATCCATTTAATTCGGCATAATTCTGCCAAAGTTAAGAATTTTTTTTTTTTAAATCGTTAATACTTAAGATTTTCCCAGTTCAATGATAATTCGGCAGTCCTTATAATTGTTTTAGAAATGGTTTCAGTGTGAAGTAATCGAAAGTATTGAAATTTGCCTTTTTTTTTCAAGAAACTCGTAATTGTAATCCGCAATTATACCGATTATATAATATGGATCTATAGGAACTTTTGGCACTTGATATACTAATTTTTTTTTTTTTTTTGTAGCTTTAACATTAATTTTCACGTTGGTTCGAGTCGAAATGTTGACAATTATTAAATTAACGAGAATACATTTTGGCTCATGAGACGTTTCGTGAAGCCAATCATTAAAATTATTAATATTCTTGTCATGTAATGAAAAAAACACACACATATATATATATATATATATACGTTTCTCGTATGAACAATAGCTTATCGTTAATTGTATTGCTTGAAATTAAAACTCCCACAGACGAAAATTTTTTCCAATCTTCGATCGAGACAAATACCTTTGTATTCTTTGTTACAGGACGACTCATAACGAGTTGGAGAAAAATAGGTGAGTGCGTTGAAAATATTTTTTTTTTTCCAACATTACTTAACGTTTTTTTTCGGTATTAGTAGAAAAAAAAAAAAAAACATTTAAGTTTGCTGGCGATGATATTGGAGTTAGGGATCGACACTATTGATAAAAAAAATTAATTAAAAATAAACCAATTTATAACCATTTACGATAAAATAGTTAGCAATAATTATTGTGGCGAAAATTTTTAAAAATTGTCAAATAATTCACGATAATTTGACAAAAATTATTCGTAACTATTAAGTCGCGCTACAATCGCGAATTATGGGGACATTTTTTCCCGTCGAAACGTAAAATGGAAAAACATTGATCGCGCGGGTATACAGAAAAGGCAAAAGGTTGAGAGTAGAAACAGCGAGTAACCAACTTCGCTCAGGTTATGTAACGGCGGATGCAACCTCGATGCAACGAGCGGTGAGCAGGCGACGATTCTCGACGTGTTTTATATATATATATATATGTATATGTATATATATATATATATATATATATATATATATATATATATATATATATATATATATATATAAATACGTGCGGGCATAATCGTCGCGAGAGAAGCTTTTTGCAACGCGTAGCACGAATCGCTCGTTGCTCTACAGTAGCCCCCTGTCTATTTCTGTCTGGCAAAGTGCTTGGATCTCTCTCTTTCTCTTTCTCTCTCTCTCTCTCTCTCTCTCTCTTTCTCCTTGTGGTTAGCGAATACGCGGCTCGGTTCCCTCGAAACCGCGGTGCAGTAAAACTGCGAAAAAGCCAACGAGGACAAATCGACAAAAATCTTATTTACATATTTGTTGAATAGCAACGAAAACAAAAAAAATATACAAATTTTTTCCTGCATTTTAGTCTTCCCCACGAAGATATCAAATATTTTTTCTCTCCCTTATCCTCTTTTTCTTTAAGCTTATTTGACTTTGAATGACGGACATTTTTTTTTTTTTTTTTTTAATATCCGAATGTCAATTTTAACTTTTTTTTTTTCCTTTCCTCTCAGTTCAATAGTTCTCGCTTTGCTTGAGTCAGAGACTTGGAAATTTCGTACGTCGCTTCGTGCGTGTATGAATTTAAAAAATTTTTTTTTATTTATGAAAAAACAAAAAACATAAATGCAATGAAGTTTGACAACGAAGCAAACGCAGCTATATATCAGCGGTAGATGAAAAGCATATTCTCGCCCTCGTTTTATTCACATTCCCACACGCATGTGTGGGGATCTCTCGTGGTTCTCTGCGAAATAATGAGCGCGCCTATAGGGTCTAGAACCAGAAGTTGCTGTGAGCTATATACACGTAAGTTTGATTGCTCCTTTTATTTATTTTATTTATTCGCTCATTTTTCCTCGGTATATATATGTACAGTACACGCTGTGCATGCTCGGCTCACAGCAACACACTAATCCCCGATTAGTTTGCTCCTTTTTTTTTTTTTTTTTGCCGTGTTCTACCTGCGTATGAAAATACTCGCTCCGGCTTCGAGCGCAATTCGCTTTTGCCCTCTGTTAAATGCGCCGCATACCACGATAAAACCGCAGAAAACGTTTATACGCCCTCACGTGCAGGGATAAAACCTTTTTTTCGAGCGAAAAAACCTGTTTAACATTTTTTTTTTTTTTTTCCTCCATGAAGAGAGGATCAAAGGGGATAGTTGATATTTACATTGGTATGAATCCGTGAAATGCTTCAAATTTTATGAAATTTCGAAAGTTTGAAAATTCTCTACTTTTATTTTTTTTTATAGAAAATGACAATTTCGTTTGAACTTTCGTAAAAATTTTCACTATTGAGCCCAGCATACGTTGTAAAAAAAAATATCTTTATCGTTGAAAGCGAGTTGAACAGTTTTTTCTTTTTTTTTTTTTTTTTTTCAATAATTTGAATTATCTTTTGATCCTTCGGTTAATTTTAATGTTTTATTATACGCGATTCATTTAAAAATACTTTCTTGCAATATGAATATCATGTAATTTTGTTTATTTATTTTTTCACGAAAAAAAAACGAACAGTGCCTATCCCTTCATTCGTGCGTGCATGTAGATTATTGTAGATGCATGGAATCTCGAAATTAACAAAAATAGTTTGCTTGCTCGGGGTATAATGTACAATCGGTTTCTCGGCAGCAATTACTAAAAATGTATACCTCCATGCATAGATTATATATATATGGCGTTTCAAGCAAACTCACCTAGGCCATGACTGTGACCATTTTAGATTCTTGTGATATTTTTTTTTCTCAAAAACTTCAACCTAAAAAGGACAAAAAAATTTTGAGAAATAGTACGTTATGCTGCAAGGACGGAACAAGAGTGATTTTTGAGCAGAGTGAAGTCGAGTACAGCCACAACTATACACCCGATTCAAAAATGACTGTCGATCTGTCCGCGCTGCATATATACTATACTTTTTGTAACAATTAAGTGCACGGAAAGTGGTTCTTTTTTTTTCCCCATTTCGGAGTAGAAAATAATTCTTTTTGAGTCAGGATTCAATTCGTTAATTTTTTTTTGTCCGTGGATAAAAATGCCGGTAAAAAATTAAAATAATTATCCGAGAGTTTCGAGTGTCGCCGCGCGCGGTGATACTCGGAACTAGAGAACAATTACTTTCATTATTGACCAGAATTTTTGTCCTTAGGACAAAAAAATTGAACGAATTGAATCCTCTGGCTCAAAAAGACTTATTTTCCGCACCGAAATGAGGACAAAAAAGACTCACATTCCGTGCACGTGTTACGAAAAAATTTTATTTCAAAACTTCTTTTTCCGTACACCATTCGAATTAACTCAAAAACGCTATTTTTTTTCTCCAATTGTGTGAATTTACTAATCTCAAACGACGATTTTAAGACCAGAACGGGAGAGGAACTCTTGTGCTTTCTATTTTTTTTCAAAGGAATTTAAATCACAAATGTCAATAATTTCAATGCAAGTTGTGAATTTTTTGTTTTGTTTTTGCCATCTGTCTCAAAATCTCTCATAAATAAATAATAATACGTCACAACTGTTTTTGAAAGCTATTTCTTATGAACCAGCACATCGGGGTATTTACCGTTTTAAATTTTAAATGGCTTGTTTGGGACTTTTTTTTAAGCTGGTAACAAGTCTTTGAAATAATTATGACGTTTAATTATTTATTTATGAGAGATTTTGAGAAAGAAAGGCAAAAACAAAAAAAAATCACAACTTGCGTTGAAATTATTGACATTTATTATTTACATTCCTTCGGAACAAATAGAAAGAAGAAAAGTTCCATTCCTGTTCTCGTCTCAAAGTCATCGCTCGAGATCAGTGAATTCACCCAATTAAAAAAAAAAAAAATGGCGTTTTTGAGTAAATTTGAATAGTGTATAAAAAGAAATTTTTGAAAAAAAATATTTCTTAAAATTTATTCGTTCTTCTCAGGTTGAGGCTATCGAGAAGAAAAAAAATAGAAGAAGAATGTTAAATGGTCAGAGTGTCATGGCCTATAGGTGAATTTGCTTGGAATGCCCCATATATTGCCGTCTGATAATTTAAACAAGTATGTCTGCGGCTATATTTGTGTCGATAGTTGGCCAAGGTCAAGCGCAAGGTCGAACGAACGAATCTTATCTTTCGTGCGCGATGGACAATACCATATTCAAACATTTAAATGTTACAAAAAAAAAAAAAAAATGAAGAAATTCAAATGCTACGAAAAAATGGGACTGAGATAACTTTTTTTTTAGCTCAATCGATATTTGGTTATTGTCCTTTCATTGACTTCTCAAAATTGACATTTCGTATGATTCACAATGAAAAAAAAAAATGATTTTTCATATGTCGCGCGCTCCCATGTCAACTCATCCATCCCGTTTTTTTTTTTTTGTCTCGAAAAAATTATTCCGTATACGGGCATTTCGAAGGACAATATATCCATGATATTTCACCAAAATTTCTCGAGATAATGATTAATGAATTCTCAATTTTGTAAAAATCATAACTTTGTATCTGCAGATTGGATTTAAGCGATTAAAAAAAGAATATTTTTTTTGTCCTTTAAAAAAAAAAAAAAAATTCGGGGTAATTTTTCGATTTTTTTTTCTACGAAAGGGCCACCCGGAATTCTACTCGATATTTTTTTTCCTGACAGAGTAGGGCAATACGCAACTCCACAGGATTTTTATAAGATGGAAGAGGGCATGAGTGAAGAGGGAAAAATTGTTTTCTTTGTCAATTTACCCCGAAAACTGTCTAACGAGCTTTTATCCGATGACGGAATATTTTTTTTTGGAAAAGGGCAAAAAAAAATATTCTTTTTTTATTCATTTAAATCCGATCAGCAGTTACAAGGTTATGATTTTTACAAAATTAAGAATTCATTAATCATTCTCTCGAGAACCAACAATAGTGGGGGGGGGGGGGGGGGGGATGAAATTTTGGTGAAATGTCATGGATATATTGTCCTTCGAAATGCTCATATACTGAATAATTTTTTCGAGACAAAAAATAACACGGGGTGGCCGGGTTGACATTGAGGGCGACATTATATATTTGATTTGAATTTGAAAAAAAAAAAAATTATTTCGATCGCTCACAATGTATATAGGAAATGAAATTTTTATTTTCAACAAAAGTCTGTCAAATTTACAAAAATCTCGACTTTTTTTCGATCCATTGTTCCTCATTTCGTCGTCACAGGATATGCGGGAGAATTTAATAGAGGAAAAGGCTATTTAAATATTTCTCTCTCTCTCTCTCTCTCTCTCTCTTTCTCTCTCTCTGTGCCGAGTGTACCGAGGCGCGAAGTAAGGGCTTGACGTGTACGAGACCCATGAAATTTCACCCTCCAACTTTCGTTCGTTATACGGCATGAGAAATAAAACGTTCACCGCTTCGAGAGAGAGAGAGAGAGAGAGTTGCATACGTCGTGTCGCGAAGCGGATGTTCCACTTTTGCGCCAGTTCAGCCTTTTTTATTTTTCATTTGAAAACGTTTCTACCGCTTCTTTCGATGCTCTTGCGTGCATATTTTACGTCATATACTGTGTACGAGTACGCACACACCGTGGAAGAGTCTTGAGTTTTTCGTTTCTTTTTTTAGAATTCATCGATTTTGTATTCGAGCAAAACAAAAAAAAAAAAAAAATTCAAACCTCGGGCTTTTTTCTGAAACTTGTTAAAAATTCAACGAAATTAATGACAAATTTAAAAGAAAATCATCACCGCATATGATTACTCTCCTTCGGTTACTTGAGAATTTGCGGTTTTCAAATATGAGGAAATAAAAATTATAAACCTATAGGTTGTGGCAATTGAGAAAAAAAAATTAAAAAAAAAAAAACAAAAATCTGTCGAATTCAACGACGGAAACTTTCGATTTCCTCGTTTTGTTCTTCGAGCAATAATTTCTTGAGCGCCGTTTCAATGAACCTCGCATCATCATCATTGAAATCAAAAGAAAATTAATAAATTTCGATCTTGACAATGAAATTTGCTTCGATCGTTTGACTTTTTACAATTTTTTCAAATATCCGCAAATACGGAAAAATTAATTCGAAAAAAAAAAATAAATGTAAATTATGAGTTTAATACTTTTCGAAGTATTCTTCCACCGGAGAATCACCGGATTTTATCGTCGAGCTGTTATGACAAAATTATTTCATTTATTCGCTCACCAAAACGACGAGCCAAGAGACTGCGAATATACATCTCGCTTGATCGAAAATTTCAAAATGCCATTATACGCACATTTATGTATTACGATAATAATCCAGCTCGCGCGGTCTCGTCCCTCGCGTCGTTGAAATTTGTTTTGCGCACCCGAGAATAACGGAAATATAGCTGCGGACGCGACCGCGTACGAATCTAAAGGGGTTAGTTGGTGGGAGAAAAGGCAGGAGGACAGCTCGATGCCGAGATAACGTACGCCACGAATGCGGCGATAATAGCTGGAATTTTAATTAATTGCCGCATAAACAACTCGACCGCTGTGTTTTCTGTTATATATATATATATATATATATATATATGTATATATATAACGGCATAACAGAGAAATGGTATACGACGACGCACCGAGAACAGCGCACGAATTTGCATTCGTTTCCGTCCGGTGCAAAGTTGCCAATGCGAGAAACTGCGTGTTATTACGTGCAGCGATAACGCCGCGTACAGACCAGAAATGGGCACAATTGAAGTTAAAAAAAAAAAAAAAAAAAAAAAAAAAAAAACCATTGCACATAAATTTCCAACGAAACGATTAATTAATGATTATTCAAAAAATAAAAGGGTTTTCAAATGTACTTGAATTTTTTAATATTCTCGTCCGCTTGACTTCCTGCTCGTGGAGAAAAATTAGGGAATCCGCGTCAAAAAAAGAATGGAGAAAACGATTCGCAAAAGCATCAAATTTGCAACTTTTCATTCACATTATTTTCCCATGCGACCCATACGGATATATTAACGGTGATAATAAGCTCAACGTTAATCATAATTATTTCGCGAAATAGCTTTGTGACATCGTCTTCTTCTCATGATATATTCATTAAAATATTTTTTTTTTTCTAACTTATGCAAAAATGAAGAATCAAGTACATAACGAGGAGGCCATTTTCGAGGCCTCTCCCCGATTTGTTCACGCGAGATATATATATATTTATATATGAGAGCGAGGTGCGGTGTAATAGAGCTCGGAGAGTTATACACGTACACCGGTATGTATACGCGCTTTTATGCGACGAACCGTAATTGCGTGATTGCGTTGCAAGGACACGTGGACCGGGCTCTCGTCTCTCCCTTCATCGTCATTTCTCGATAGCTCCGGTCTACGGTCTGTGGAGCACACACACACACACACACACACACACACACACACACACACACACACACACACACACACACACACACACACACACACACACACACACACACACACACACACACACACACACACACACACACACACACACACACACACACACACACACACACACACACACACACACACACACACACACACACACGCGCGCGCGCGCGCGCGCGGGGTTGCTCTCTGTACGATTTTGCTCTCGTACTCACAGTGTATACGCATATATTTATTCCTCCGCGTATACATACGTTGACATTTTTAAGCCCCGATAAATCGAACGCGATCGGGAACGCTCCTAGAGCTCTGGTTCCGCCATGACGAATAAATGCCCGTATATATATTGTAGTGCATATTTATTCACACTCATACTCGAAACATATGCAGCCGCATACGCGAATCCATTTCCGCTGCGTTTCGCGAGATTTGAGCTCACGATATCTGCTTTTGCAGATCCGGAAAGAGAGAGGGAGAGAGAGAGAGAGAGAGAGAGAGAGAGAGAGAGAGAGAGAGAGAGAGAGAGAGAGAGAGAGAGAGAGAGAGAGAGCGGAAGGGTAGAGAAAAAAAAAACTTCGCGATGGGAGGAATAAGTACGCTCAGCAAAACCGTAATTCTATTCATTTTTATTACTCGCTCTCTTTCTCTCTCTCGCTCTCTCTCTCTCTATCTTTCTTTCACTTGCTCTGAATTTTTATTCAAACGTAGAATTAGAGATTGAAGACAGTTTTTTTTTTTAAATCCAAGATTTGAATAATTATTTTCTGATAACCGTGTTATTTCAATGCATGATAAAATGAGGAATTTTGACAATTCACGTTTGCCCTCTCTAAGATTCGTGCGTGCATTCCCAGAATACAATGACAAATATCGAGGCTCTACCCGAAAATTATTTATTTGAGATTGATCTTATATATGGGACATTCCACGTCAACTCAGCCACCCCGTTTTTTTTATTGTCTCGAAAAAATTATTCAGTATGGGCATTTCAAAGGACAATATATCCATGACATTTTACCAAAATTTCATTCCCCCACTATTGTTGGTTCTCGAGATAATGATTAATGAAGTCTCAATTTTGTAAAAATCATAACTTCGTAACTACTGATCGGATTTAAACGATTAAAAAAAGAATCTTTTTTATTTTTTTTGCCCTTTTCGAAAAAAAATATGTCATCATCAGATAAAAGCTCATTAGACAGTTTTCGGGGTAAATTAACAAAAAACAATTTTTTCCTCGTCACTGATGCCTTGTTCCATTTTGAAAAAAATTTGCGGAGTTGTGTATCGCCTCCCTCTATCAGAAAAAAAAATACTGAGTAGAATTCCGATTGGCCCTTTCGTGGAAAAAAAAAAAAATCGAAAAATTTTCCCGAAAACTGTCTAATGAACTTTTCTCCAATGACGGCATATTTTTTTTCAAAAAGGGCAAAAAAAATAAAAAAGATTCGTTTTTTAGTCGTTAAAATCCGATCAGCCGTTACGAAGTTATGATTTTTACAAAATTGAGAATTTATTAATCATTATCTCGAGAACCAACAATCGTGGGGGGATGAAATTTTGGTAAAATGTCATGGATATATTGTACTTTGAAATGCCTATACTGAATAATTTTTTCGAGATAAAAAAAAACGGGGTGGCTGATGAGTTAACGTGGAATACGACACGTCAACGCAGCCACGTCAACTCAGCCACCCCGTTTTTTTTTTGGTCTCGAAAAAATTATTCAGTATGGGAATTTCAAAGTACAATATATCCATGAAATTTTACCAAAATTTCGTCCCCCCCACTATTGTTGGTTCTCGAGATAATGATTAATAAATTCTCAATTTTGTGAAAATCATAACTTCGTAACGGCTGATCGGATTTTAACGACTAAAAAAAGAATCTATTTTATTTTTTTTGCCCTTTTTGAAAAAAAATATGCCGTCATTGGAGAAAAGTTCATTAGACAGTTTTCGGGAAAATTTTTCGATTTTTTTTTTTTTTCCACGAAAGGGCCAATCGGAATTCTACTCAGTATTTTTTTTTCTGATAGAGGGAGGCGATGCACAACTCCGCAAAATTTTTTCAAAATGGAACAAGGCATCAGTGACGAGGAAAAAATTGTTTTTTGCTAATTTACCCCGAAAACTGTCTAATGAGCTTTTATCCGATGATGACATATTTTTTTTCGAAAAGGGCAAAAAAAATAAAAAAGATTCTTTTTTTAATCGTTTAAATCCGATCAGTAGTTACGAAGTTATGATTTTTACAAAATTGAGACTTCATTAATCATTATCTCGAGAACCAACAATAGTGGGGGGATGAAATTCTGGTAAAATGTCATGGATATATTGTTCTTTGAAATGCCCATACTGAATAATTTTTTCGAGACAATAAAAAAAACGGGGTGGCTGAGTTGACGTGGAATGCGACATATATATATATATATAAAGAGCTCGACATCATTATTTGATGGCATTCGAAATTTTCGCGATCGATTTTTTCTTCCGAAAGATCTTCATCTGTGCTGCCCAATATACAGAGAAAACTCCTTAATTTCGGAGATGAGTGTAACTGTTTTTTTTTTTTTTTTTCATAAATTTCGCCGTTACATATTTAAAAAAAAAATGTAATACTCGAACATTCTCAATTCTATATAGATACTCATATTCATTCGGAACAGTTTTGGCATTTGAAAATGTACGCTAACCGATTTTAAGGGTTCGATACACTTGGTAGACGTGACTGGTACGCGACTTTAACTCTCCTGACTGATTTGAAAAAGGAAAGAGAAAAAAAAAAATAACGAAATATTCCTCGTACCGATCGACTTTACGCTCGCGTCTCTCCTTGTCCTCTGCATATACACACATCCACATCTATATACAAAAAACGTTCTGAGATATTTCAAATTCGAGTCGCGTCACCGGAAATTCTATACAGCAATGGAGAGAGTTCCGTCTTTTGCTCTCCGTCGATGTCGCGCGGTCCAAGAGGGTTTTGTGTTCGATTTTCCGAGAGAAAATCGTTTCGTCGATTTATATATGTGTGCCACACGCAAACCATTGACAATGGAGGGGAAGGCGAGAGTGCATTTTCGCATCAATGAGACTCGTCCTCTCTATAAGGCATACACACGCACACACACACACACACACACACACACACACATTAATACGCGGGGCAAGAAAGGGTGTACCGGAATCCGAGCGTGGAATCGATTACGCCCGGAGAGATCACTCGGAAGTGAGACGAGAAAGGGGTGGGAGCGAGAGAGAGAGAGAGAGAGAGAGAGAGAGAGAGCGAGGGAGGGAGGATGAAGAAAGCTCACGAGCGACTTTTACACGCGCGTCGTGTTGGCGATATCGAGCGAACCGAATCGTCGGTTGCTGCGGGGTGGTTGCGCGCACGAGGCTTTTTTTTTTTTTTTCTTTTTGAGAAAGAAAATTCCCCTGTCCGAAGCCAATATACACATATTCATAATATACATATATATAGACGAAGCTACACACGAGAGAGGACACAGGAATCGATAGTCGTAAAAAGTCCCTACATCGGGAACTTTTTTTTTCTCCTTTCTTGACGTACACGCTTGAGTATATCGCGGGTATACCAATCGAATTTAAATGGGGAAATCGATACATTTTGCCATATTTGAATGCACGTATGTACATATATACGTGCATGATATTGGAGCAATAGTTGAAATTGCGTTCGATCATATATCCGAGATATGTTTAGGATGTTACGTTCGTAAAAAGTTTCCATTGGCGTTCGAGTCGAAAGGAGAACAAAGTTTAGCGGCTATGTATTATTCGGTATGTATACATTTATGTATTATACAGTACGTATTCTGCTCTTTGCATACATGGAAAAAAAATGTATTTATATATATATAGTAAAATAACAGTAAAGTGTTGCTGCTCATGCATATATACGACTCAAAGGGGGAGTTTAGCTGCCTCGAGTCACGATCGCCGATTGACCTTACGATCTTCTCTCTCTTTCTCTCTCTCTTTTCTGGTAAATGTGTGTGTGTGTGTGTGTGTGTGTGTGTGTGTGTGTGTGTGTGTGTGTGTGTGTGTGTAAAAGCGACAAAACTCTTTGGTTCGGTTTGCACTCGGTCTCTTGCTGTGTTGGCTCCAAGTACTATCTGGATTTGAGGGGAAGACTTCTCGAGTTGTAGCTTGCTGGGGGTCAACGACGATGATGCTGTGTGTGTGTGTGTGTGTGTCGTTGCTCCCCAGGAATATGTATCGACAAAGTAGGCAGATTTTGCACGAAAGTGCACGAGGAAGTATTCAATGTAAATGATGTTGAAACTCGCATCGTTGGAATGCAACGAAAAAAAAGGCTTTTTTAAAAAACATTTCCAGTAATGTCTCGGAGTAGAAAATCGTTTAAACCTTTTTTTTCGCGATCTGGGGCCTAAATATGCCGGAAAAGTGTCAGAAATACTGGAAATGATTTTTTTTTTAATTAAAAAAAAACCCATTTTCGTTGCATCCCAAGGATGCAAATTTCAACAGCATGAATTATCTTGAATCATGATGCGATGATCCTTGATATGCGTTGGCTATTCTTTATTCGCTTCCGCTATATCGACTTTCCGGTCCATCGCAATTTTCTACATATCCATATTAGCATGTTGCCTGGCATGCGACACGTATTTCTTGTTATGGACTGACTGAAAACAAGAGGTCCAGGATATGGATAAGACTTCTGATCCCAATTTAACGCAGAGCACTAATACGTTATGATTGCGGGCCTTTGATATCTCGTTGCACACATACGAGAATAGACGAGGGGAAAAGGATTTGTTTTTTTTTTTTTTTTTTTCACTAAACGAAACGTGGTATCGAGCCTCAATAGAAAATTATGTCAAAAAGTGATGTCGTTAAAAGTAATATTAACTGCTGATAAATTTAACGTTGAATATTATTACTCCGTTCATTGTAATTGTTGCTCATATGTGAAATCGTCTTCTCAAATTTGAGGATTAAAAAATCAAAAGTGTGATATACGGGGAGAATAAAGTTTGTTCCGTTTTAATAGTTAATTTATTAGGTTGCGGTATTAAAACGTGTGCAACTCGCAAATAGAAGACTCAAAACAAAAAAAAACATTTCAACAACTCGGGGAAAACGTAGGGAAACGAGGGTGGGGAGAAGAGTGGAATCGCGAGTTCGCGTGAACGAAAATTGAGACGCCGAGGGGTGGGCGCCTAGCCCCGGACGATTTCCCCATTTGAAATGCATTGAATTTTTAAGCGTCTCCCTTTGTGGCCGTGAAACGTTCTTTGTCGCTGTCGCGTACAACCCCTCCTGCTGGTCAAACCCTCGGTCGCTCACGTATATGATATATACCCTGAAGCTACATCCGGTGCGATATACATATAGACATATATATATATATATGTCGTTACTACCGTGAAAGTACGACATACTTTTTACCTGGTCCGACAAAATTAAAACTTGTCCGCGGTCTCTTACGAGCATGTATAATACATATATTACATTTTTTTTATCTATGCGGTTGATGTATATTAAGTGTATACACATAAAACGCACTTAATTTACGATCTACTGTTCTCTCGGTAGCACGCTCTCCCGTGTGGAAGACTTGCAGTTACATCCTCTCTGTAAAAAAAAAAAAAAAAAAAAACTCCGAATGGAG